>JAIFZK010000105.1:147500-227500 GCA_027481765.1 Tenualosa thibaudeaui | reverse complement strand
GCCAGAATAGATCATTTACTGCTGACTTTATTGCTCTGCTGTGAATTGTTCATTGGATGGAGGCCAACATTAGTTTTTGCTCTTTCTGAGGTAGGCCTAGTTCTATCTGCAGGCTTCCTGATGGTTCGATTAAATGGCTGGTATCAGTGCTTTCATTTTGCCCAAATGACCATGAGTGGGGCATTTATAGCAGTCTGTCGGATGTGGGACAAAGAATCAGATTGCTGTACAGGACAACACAAAGTGGGCCAGGCGGCCCCTTTAGTGCCCAGTGCCCAACCATGTGAAGGGCACAGACAGTATCATCCAAAGCCCAATGCCACCATCAGTTAGCATCTGCTAGCTAGCTCACAGTCATGCAGTCTGTAGTGCAGCACATCACCATCAATTAGCATCTGGTAGTCAGCTCACAGTCATCTCCAATCTGTAGAACAGCACCTCACTTTTAGGTAGCATCTGCTAGCTAGCTCACAGTCATGCAAAGGCTATTTGTTTAGCACAGCACCATCAGTTAGCATCTGCTAACCAGCTCACAGTCATGCACAGTCTATAGTGTAGCACATCACCATCAATTAGCATCTGCTTGCCAGCTCACAGTCATCCACAGTCTATAGAACTAGACCTCACCATCAGTTAGCATGTGCTAGCTAGCTCACTGTCATGCACAGGCTAATTGGATAACACATCAGTATGAGTTAGCACCTGGTCGCTAGCTCACAAATGCTATTAGTGGATTCCATGGCTACTGATGATGTGTACATGTACTCTTTGCTCTATATGAAGGCCCTGTGGGTCCAGTTGGTTATTGATCATAATGTTGTGTTTCTGTGTGTGTGTGTGTGTGTGTGTGTGTGTGCGTGAGCGCAGTCTCTGCTGTATAAGAAGGTGCATGAGGCGCAGTTCCGCAGCACGCTGGCCAATGAGATGATGATGTACCACATGAAGGTGTCGGAGGAGGAAGTGGGTCGTCTCCTGAGCCGCGGCATCCAGCCCACATGTGCCATCCACCCCGCCTTTGCCCAGTTCACATACACACCGCGCTCTCTGCCCGACGACACCACCCCCACGGTCAGACACGCACTGTGTTTGTGTGTGTGTGTTTGTGTGTGTGTGAAGATAAACATACAATAGATCCAGTAAAACTACTTCTGAGAGAATTTCTGACTGAATGAGATGGACTTGAGCAAGTGTGTGTATCAGGACATCCTCCCTTTTCAAGCATTTCACTGCCAGCGATCATCCTGCATTTAGTACTGGAGCAGCTGAATGTTCAATTTAAGTAGAGTAACACGGACTGGGATTTGACTGACGCACAAGTCCACACTTAACCACACTTAGCCACAAAAGGTCACATTTAGCCACACATAGCCACACTTAATCGCATGTAGTCACACAGCCACACAAAGCCACACTTAACCACATGTAACCACACGTAGCCACACTTAACCACATTTAGCCACACTTAACCACACGTAACCACATTTAGCCACACTTAACCACTCTTAACCACACAAAGCCACACTTAACCACTCTTAACCACACAAAGCCACACTTAACCACATTTAGCCACACTTAACCACATTTAGCCACATTTAACCACACTTAAACACATTTAGCCACACTTAACCACATTTAGCCACACTTAACCACACTTAAACACATTTAGCCACACTTAACCACATTTAGCCACACTTAACCACATTTAGCCACACGTAGCCACACTTAACCACATTTAGCCACACGTAGCCACACTTAACCACATTTAGCCACATTTAGTCACATGTAGCCTCACATAGCCATTGCCCCTCCTCCTGCTCCTGGTTCCCCAGTTCTTTGTTGCTTGGCAACAGGAGACGCCAAGCTAATGGTCGGACCCAAAGCATCAGAACACATTGCCCTAGAACCTAGTGATTAGGGCTATTTTGGGGAAAAAGCAGAGGCAATTAAATCAGGTGAAATCAAAAGAACTGTATAAACGCAATGCTTGTTTTTTTGTGGTAATATGCTAAACCATTAGGGTCTTTGTCAAAACTTGTCACAAATAATGTGCGTGTACGTGTGTGTTTGTGTTCGTAATGTGCGTGTACGTGTGTGTTTGTGTTCGTAATGTGCGTGTACGTGTGTGTTTGTGTTTGTAGGGTATTCTGAGCATGTTTGAGGACATGGGCTTCATTAACACATACAAGATCGATCTAAACACACTGGCCAGGTAAGATTTGGTGTGTGTGTGTGTGTGTGTGTGTGTGTGTGTGTGTGTGCAGGCCTCTGCATAATTCTGAATTTTAGAAGTGTTGTAATTTGAATTGAGTTAGCTCCATCTTGCAGGTTGTTGAACTGGAATGGCAGGAGGAATTCAGTTTATTGTGACTCACAGGAATTCCTCTTGGTCAAAGAATGGATTAAATGTAGCATAATATTTGTTACAAAATATAACTAATATATTTGAATGAATTAGGAACTGCTTGTAAACATTACACTTGACCTAAACAGTGTACTGAATTTGTCTAAATGTTATTTAATTTCAGTGTGTATGTGTGTGTGTGTGTATGTGTGTGCGTGTGTGTGTGTATGTGTGTGTATGTGTGTGTGTGTGTGTGTATGTGTGTGTGTGTGTGTGTGTGTGTGTGTGTGTGTGTGTGTGTGTGTGTGTGTGTGTGTGTGTGTGTGTGTGTGTGTGTGTGTGTGTGTGTGTGTGTGTGTGTGTGTGTGTGTGTGTGTGTGTGTCTGTGTGTGTGTGTGTATGTGTGTGTGTGTGTCTGTGTGTGTGTGTGTATGTGTGTGTGTGTGTGTGTGTGTGTGTGTGTGTGTGTGTGTGTGTGTGCTATAGTGTAGCACATCACCATCAATTAGCATCTGCTTGCCAGCTCACAGTCATCCACAGTCTATAGAACTAGACCTCACCATCAGTTAGCATGTGCTAGCTAGCTCACTGTCATGCACAGGCTAATTGGATAACACATCAATATGAGTTAGCACCTGGTATGTGTGTGTGTGTACCTTTCTTTCTGTTCCTATTCTTCTCCATTCTATTCTGTCTCTTGGCAACACCAGTCACCTGGCAACTCCAGAACAGACTTAAGGCCGCTTGAGCCGTCATGATTGAATAATAGCATTCCATGACACACACACACACACACACACAAATGCACATACACACACATGCGCACACACACACACACAAATGCACACGCACGCACACACACACATGCCAGCTCAACACACAAACCTTAGACATGTATTCCCCGTAGTGATTTTTTGAAGGTGTTTATGAAGGTGTTTAAACCTCATACATACAGATTTATGCTCGTGGATTACAAATATCCAGAAGAAGATGGTTTACACAAACACACACACACATAAGGAAACAACATACACACACACACACACACTCAATCGAAAGGACAATTATACTCAATAACCAATTTACACAGCTGTTGAAAGGAGTACACACACACACACACACACACACACACACCAAAGGTCTGTAATAAAGTTATCATTATTCATCAATAAGCTATGTGCCCAGAGGCAGCACTGTCTGTGTGTTTGTGTGTGTGTGTGAGAGAGAGAGTGAGTGTGTGAGAGTGTGTGTGTGAGTTTGTGTGTGTGTGTGTGTGTGTGCGTGTGTGGGAGGGGTAGGGTTGACAGTTTGTTCTTGGTTAGAAATGTTCTGTGACTAAGACTAAATTCTATGTTCCGTCTTTTTCTGTGTGCGTGTGTGTGCGTGTGTGTGTGTGTGTGTGTGTGTTAGGTTCTGTCTAATGGTGAAAAAGGGCTACAGAGATCCACCATACCACAACTGGATGCACGCCTTCTCTGTGTCACACTTCTGTTACCTGCTCTACAAGAACCTGGAACTCTCCAACTACCTCGAGTGAGACGCAGACACACACACACACACACACACACACACACACACCCACACACACTCGCAAACACACATTCACAAACACACACACACACATTCACAAACACACACACACAAACACACACACACACTCACAAACACACACACACACACACTCACAAACACACACACACACACACACTCACAAACACACACACTCACAAACACACATACACACACGCACAAACACAGACACACGCACACACAGACCCACACACACTCTCACACACACACACATGCCTTTTAATGACACATAGTGATCTAGATCCCGATTCTATTTGTCTCTGTTGTTCTCCATAGGGACATTGAGATCTTCGCCCTCTTTGTGTCCTGTATGTGCCACGATCTAGATCACCGCGGGACCAACAACTCCTTCCAGGTCGCTTCGGTAAATACACACACACACACACACACACACAGAAGTATGACTTTAATTCTGTGGTTAAGCCTGTAAAAGCAGACAAGCAGTTTTAGCATCAAAAGTAGTTGCTGTTATACAGGATTACTATCACTCGCATTGCTAAGAGTGTGTGTGTGTGTGTGAGCGAGTGAGAGATACAGAGAGAGAGGGGTGTGTGTGTGTGTGTGCATGTGTGAGCGAGTGAGAGAGTAAGTGGGGTGTGTGTGTGTGTAAGTGAGTGAGAGAGACAGAGAAAGAGGGAGAGGGTGTGTGTGTGTGTGTGTATGAGAGGGAGAGAGAGAGGAAGCGGGATGTGTGTGTGTGTGTGTGTGTATTTCTATTTAATGCCTGACTGATTCTGGTGTTTTATTGTCTCTCGCTGCTCTCAGCAATCTGTTCTAGCCGCCCTGTACAGCTCAGAGGGCTCAGTGATGGAGGTAGGCACACACATACACACACACACACACACACACACACACACTCTCTTAAACTTACAGGCCTCTGATGTCGTTTGGACTGACACACACGCTCTCAGTCTGCTTATTGTACACGCACACGCACAAACACACTTACATCCTCTTGATTGCACACTGATTACACACACACACACACACACACACACACACACACACACACACATATATTTGCATGTGACTCTGGCTCCTCCAAGTGGCCATGTGTAGGTAGCAGATGTGAGTTGTTGAGCTGATGAAACCCCACTCATTAATCAACTATCAATCAATTAATCAATCAATCAGTTGACTGAGAAATGACTATAAGTGTGTGTTTGGGTGTGGGGCATATAACTGTGTAAATGACTGTGTGTGTGTGTATGGGGGGGGGGTGTCATTTAACTGTATATTGTCTTAATATTCTAGTTGTCGAATGTTTTTAGCTAAAGTGTTAAATGTTCAAATGTCTTGTGTGAGAAGTGTAAACTCTTCCTCTGTGTCTCCTCCTCCTCCTCTTCCTCAGAGGCATCACTTCGCCCAAGCCATCGCCATCCTCAACACCCAAGGGTGTAACATCTTTGACAAGTTCTCCAGAAAGGTCTCTAAGCAACGCTGTGGCCAATCACATCTCATTATTCTCCTGTAGGCTGCTTGCATCACTATATCTACCTGTCTCTTCATCCCTCCTCTCTCTCTCTTTCTCTCTCTCTCTCTGGTTGCCAGGACTACCAGCGGATGCTGGATCTGATGCGTGACATCATCCTGGCCACAGACCTGGCACATCACCTGCGCATCTTCAAAGACCTGCAGAGAATGGCTGATGGTGAGGAGTGTGTGTGTTGTGTGTCATGTTCTGCTCTGTGTGTGTGTGTGTGTGTGTGTGTTGAGGGTGGGGGGAGTGTACATTTTGAAGCTGAAGTAAAACCAAGTGCCATGGCCAACAGCTGTGTGGATTGATAGGGATTGAGTTCAGGTGATTACCTAATAGACTCAACCCTGCAGTAATAACCCTAATAGACTTAACCCAGTGTCTCCCCCCTGCAGTAATTACCTAATAGATTCAACCCAGTCTCTCCCCCCTGCAGTAATAACCATAATAGACTCACCCCCCCCCCTTTCTGCCTACAGTAATAACTCAGTAATAGTTTTCTTGATTGCTTTCATGCAGCCATCACTTCAGATTCTACATTTTCAAATCAGTTACCACAAAGACCTAAACAGAAGCACTCTTCCCAAATCACACGTTTTGTTTGCAAAAGGCTCTAATGTTGACAAAACATTTAAAACATGCAGCAAAAGCATTTTTTTCTTCAAACAACACAATCAGTGGTCAGATCAGAACACAAAAGAAAGACAGAATGCAAAAGTTTGTTTTGAAAATAAGCAGATTCTGCTATTACGGCTGTGTCATTTACCTGGTTATTGAATGTGTGAAAAAGAACCAGAATGTAACATACATTTAATTCTTTTCTCCTAAAGTAACTGTCATTGACATGCAAAAGCCATAATAAGCACCTAGGCAAATATACTGTACAGTACAGTGCACTTCATATACTGAAGTAACTTTCCAATTCCTTCCTTTTTCATCAAAACATGAATACTTTCACAATTCTATATGCTCTATATGCTGTTGGCCTCTTTGACCCACCCTTGCAAATTGTAAACAGCAAAGGTGGTATCTTAAGTGCATGAAGAATGATTATAGATTGAGGAATTATGGAGGAGATTTATACAGTGACATTAGTAATTCATACGTCTGCAGACAGTCTTTTTTTGCTGTGAATAGATTCTTTCAGTTGTTCAAGCTAGGAATTCAATGGAGTTTGGGAACTTTCTATGAAAGCTGTGTTAAATGTGTGTGGTAAATACACTATGTGTGTTAAAACTGTGTGAAACCATGAAAACAGGTTAACACAATTGGATGTGCTGCTGTGAGGATCTCAGTTTCATTAAGTGTCTCTTAGCTATCTCACCTGGCCCATCCCCCTACAGTATTAACTCTAATAGACTCACCCCAGTCTCTCCTCCCTACAGTATTAACTCTAATAGACTCACCCCAGTCTCTCCTACTCACCCCATTCTCTCCTGCAGTAACAACCCTAACAGACTCGCTTCAGTTTTCCCCCTCCTACCGTAGTAAACTTAACAGACTGACCCCAGTCTTTTCCCTCTACAGTAATAACCCTAATAAACAGACCACAGTCTTTCCTCCCTGCAGTGGGCTATAACCCCAAGAATCAGACTCTCCCCTGCAGTAATTACCTTATAGATTCACTCCAGTCTTTCCTCCCTGTTCCCCTTGTAACCCCAGGAATCAGATTCACCCCAGTCTTTCCCCCCTGCAGTAATAATCCTAGTAAACTCACCCAGTCTTTCCTCCCTGCAGTAATAATCCTAGTAAACTCACCCAGTCCTTCCCCCCTGCAGTAATAACCTTCTCATAGACTTACTCCAGTCTTTCTTCCCTGCAGTGGGCTATAACCCCAAGAATCAGACTCATCGTAGTCTGCTGCTGTGCCTGCTCATGACCTCCTGTGACCTCTCTGACCAGACCAAGGGCTGGAAGACCACGCGCAAGATTGCGGTGTGTTTACTGACACTGTGATGCGCACACACACACACACACACACACACACACACTCACACACCTACACCAGTGACCTCTCTGACCAGAACAAGGACTGATAGAATCAGTGTGTTTACTGGACTCACATCAAAACACCAGAGCAACATTACATTATCATTGAGAATCACAGTATGACGGACAAAAGTATTATCATTGAGAATCACAGTATGAAATATTATCACTGAGGCTCTTATTGGCCCTCAAACGAACGTAGAAACCAGCGCAAGTTTGAGCGCAGGAATCACTGAGGGCCTTGTCTTTTGTTCCATTCAGACTCTTCAATCAGCCCTCAAACTGTGACCTGCAGCTCCAGCTAAGAATGTTCACAGGCAGCATCCAGCGAACGTATGAATTGCTGATCTAACCCTACAGTGCAAAATGATTTTACTACAAATTTTCACAACAGTTTGTCCCTGGAGAAAATACACAAATGATGCCCCCACTGTTGTACTTGACTGATTAATTAACATGATCTGTCCCACACTCCTGGCTGCATAGAAGACTATCAATAACAACAGGTTATGTTTAGGAAAGGACGGAAATGTATTGTATAGTATAGGCTATAGTTCATGAATATAACTCTGAACTTCACAATTGTCTGACAGGAATGCTGTGCTGTGTGATCCCTAAACTTGAAATCGTCCTGACTTGACGTGGATTTGAGTGTAAATAGCCTACTGCTCATTCTACTCAGACTGGGAAATACCAAGTTTTGTGTGGAAATGAGCATATGCTCTTCTCACATTATCTCTGAGAATCACATTATGGCTGAGAATCACATTTCGACTGAGACAAATTATGACTGAGAATCACATTTTGACTGGGAATCACATTATCTCTGAGAGATTGAGATGACTGACAGCAGGACTTAGACTCAGTATCACATAGGAGCCTTCACAGACTGATTGATCACTTTCCAGTTGTTAGACCACATGTACTCACATGCACTCTGTGCTCTAACCATATAGTGTGCTGGCAGATAAGGTACTGTATGTAATCCACAAGTAAAAATCACCGATATGAAATGAAATGGTAAAAGACATTAAAACGTTAAAGCGTGTTCTTTTTCTAACCGTCTCTCTCCAACATCTTTCTCTCTCTCTTTCCCTCTCTCTCTCCATCTGTGTCTGCAGGAGCTCATCTACAAAGAGTTCTTTTCTCAAGGGGATTTGGTACGTGTAATAAAAGTGTGTGTGTGTGTGTGTGTGTGTGTGTGTGAGCAGTTGATATGTTCCCATGGTATGTATGTGTGTTTGTGTGTGTTCTGATATGTAGTTATCTAAGGTGTGGGTGTGTGTGTCAGGGTGGCCACAGGTCCTTAAAAAGTCTTAAATACATTTTTTGCTAAATAAAGCTTTAAAAAGTCTCAATTTGTCTTACATCTTACTCCAGTCGAAATTAGCAGGAATTCCTCTGGTCAAATTTAGACATTTTAGGATATTGTACTTTGAAAAAAAATTCATAGTGTTCACACTTTCCGAGGTACGGACCTCTACCCTTTGTCTGTCAGTGTTCTGAATGTGGTTGCTACGCATGAGCTTCCTTGACAACAGACCCACGTTGGACTCACAAAAGGCAACAATCAGAAAACTGCTTTAAGTTTGGATGATTGTGCAAAGACTTTCTGGTGGAACTAACTAGTTAACGTTTGGATGGGTTAAAGAAGTAATAATCAGTAATCAGTAATAATCAGTGCCATCAGTAATAAAGGCAGGACTAAGGAAAGAGGAGTCATCTCTTCTTCTCCTTGTGAGATCTCCAATGACGGAGGGGGAGGAGATGAGTTGTGTTGGCTGTTTATGTCTTTATACTTACAGTCATGATCAGTTGTGTTGGCTGTTCATGTCTTTATATTTAGAAACTGATGACTGTACAGCAGTAGCTGAGAGTACATTAGCATTTTTAGCATAGTTGCTGTTCATAGTGGCTGTTAGCATTGTGGCTAATCATGATTAGCATTTCAGTCTTTTCATGACAGACCTAGCCATTTAGCACTAACCTGCTATGTTTAGACGAGATGTGGGGGGCAGCAACCTGCCCGATGGTGCTGCAACTCTGACAGAGAACACTGAATAAGTGAACCTCATCAGACACACTGTGGTGGTTAAAGGGGCCTGAAAATGCCAGTGGGCCCAGGGTGGGGCACAGTAGGCATACAGTTTGTCAAATCTGTGTTTGGATGGAAAAATAGGAGGATGTTTTTGCGTGTCTTCTCAGGTTTAGTGTTAAATATAAAAATGGTCTTAAAAGGTCTTCAATTGTGTGTGTTTCTAATGTGTGTGCGTGTGTGTACGTGTGTGTGTGTAGGAAAAAGCCATGGGCAACAGGCCCAGTGAGATGATGGACAGGGAGAAGGCCTACATCCCTGAACTACAGATCAGCTTCATGGAACACATCGCCATGCCCATTTACAAGTGAGCTCTCTCTCTCTCTCACACACACACACACACACACACACACACACACACACACACACACACACACACACACACACACACACATACAAATACAACAATACAAATATTCTTCATGGTACACATTGCCGTGAAGAATATTTACAATATTTATCTCTCACACACACACACACACACACACACAAATATTCTTCATGGAACACTGCTGGATCACCATGCCCATCTACAAGTGTGATGACACAGACACACACACACACACACACACACACACACACACACACACACACACACACAAATACAAATATTCTTTATGGAAGTCATTGCCATGCCCATCTCCAAGTGAGCTGTGTCACACACACACACACACACCCATATATATATAGATAGATATTCACACACAGCCACACACACACACACACACATCAACTATGGTGTGTCTGGTACACACACACACACAATTCAATTCAATTTTATCTATACAGCACCTTTTACATGCCTATGTACAAGTGAGCTCACACACACACACACACACACACACACACACACACACACACACACACACACACACACATTAACTCTGGTGTGTCTGGTGTGCTGTTAGGCTACTGCAGGAGCTGCTTCCTGGAGGGGCGGAGCTTTATGAGCGAGTGGCAGCCAATCGGGAGCAGTGGACCAAAGTCTCCCACAAGTTCACCATCCGTGGGTTGCCTAGCAACAACTCGCTGGACTTCCTTGATGAGGAGTATGACCTGATGCAATCCCAGGGTGCATTTGGGGACGACCCCCCCTCTCTCAACGGTTGCCTGGACGATGACCCCACACAGCATGACAAGTGACATCATGGTGATGTCAACAGTGCTCAGTGGGGGTCGTAACCTGGGTGATGCCTGGATGCGTTGCCATAGAGACTCTTCTTGTGGTCTGAAAAGATTCAACATTATTACAATAACAATGAGCAAGATGATGTCATGACTGTCACCTGAAACACACACACAAACCCAAACACACACTCACACACACACTTGGACCTAGGCAACATCTCAGCCTTCTATAGAACTTTTCCATATGAGCCATATGGCAGTGTGTGTCAGAGAGAGAGAGAGAGTGTGTGTGTGTGTGTGTGTGTGTGTGTGTGTGTGTGACTGGTATTTACATGATTCTGTCAATCTCCATCCTGTCAGCAGCGCTCTAGAGGACTCTATCAGAGAGAGCTTGTAGTTTCTATTGTATGCAGTGTGTGTGTGTGTGTGTGTGTGTGTGTGTGTATGATCGTGCTGCAGTGGCCCATTTAACAAACAATATAAAAAGACATCTCAACACACACACACACACACACACACACACAGATGTATATATGAATAAGCAGACCCTAAATATTACTATCGACAGAAATACCACACACACACATAGTTTTTGACTAGAAAAAGAACACCGCCATCCATTTACAGTATGTGTGTGTGTGTGAGTGTGTGTGTGTGAGTGATCAGTGTGAGATGGATTTGCCTCACCATGTGTGTATTGCCTTTGAAAGACACTGGACTTTGCGGGGAACACGCCATTGTAAATGCATACAGTATATACATATATATTAGTGTATGTGTGTGTGTGTGCGTGAGTGAGTGAGAGACTGCGCGTGTGAGACCGTGTGTGTATTTTAGCAGTTAAGTTGAAAATCTGTACTTGTAAGTGTTTATCATTGAGTAATTTATCATGAACAGTCAAAATATAAAAATGTGTACACACACACACACACAATAATTACTATAATTTGACAAAAAGTCAGGTATGTGCTTTCTACTGTTTGTCCCAAAGCCAGACACTACTTTCACACACGGACACACACACACACCCTCACTCTACCTCTCCTACTGACCCATACACACACACATATATATGCATCCTCATACACACACACACCCATACACATGCACACACCCTCACACACATGTACACACCCCTAACACACACCCTCACACATGTACACGACAGATAGTACTTTCACACACAGTGACATACACAAAACTCTTTCATACTACACACACACACACACACACACACGACAGATAGTACTTTCACACACAGTGACATACACAAAACTCTTTCATACTACACACACACACACACACACACGACAGATAGTACTTTCACACACAGTGACATACACAAAACTCTTTCATACTACACACACACACACACACACACAACAGATAGTACTTTCACACACCATAACCATACACAAAACTCTCTTTCATATTCCATACACACACACACACACCAGACACTGCCCTCCTGCTGATGTCTCACGTTGAACACATGACCACCCCCTCCTCATGCTCCCCGTCTCATGTTGATGATGTCACTGGTGTCTGGCTTTGGGGCTCCTGTGTGCTGTCCCTGCTGGTCGCCCTAGCAACCGTGCCACTTGAATCTTTCCCTTTCCTCCTGGGGTAGCGGCTGACGTCCGATCCTATCCCGGCTGACCTGCGGGACCTATGCCTTGACCTAATTCTGGGCTTCTGTTCCCATCTCAACTGAGTTCTGGCTTTGACCCAGCTGTGTTCTGGGGTTCTGGTCCTGTCCTGGCTAAGGTCCGGTCTTGTCTCGGTTGGGTTCTGGACTCAGCTTCTATCTGCTGGTGTTAACATCGGTGTAGTTTTAAACGCTGGCTAATATTATTATTATTATTATTATTATTATTATTATTATTATTCTGAAGCTGGTTCTGGTTCTGAATAGTTCTCTGGCTCTGAGCTTCTGTGCAATATGACCCGTGTGTCCATGCTGTCCTCTTCTCACCATGTAAATAAAAACACTTTTTAATAGAGCACCTGTACCGGCGTCACGTTTGCTTTTGGCAGCCAAACACACACACACACACACACACACACACACACACACACACAGACAGACGGGTACATCCAGTTAGTGCTGGCATAAATACTAGAGGGACACAGACTAGAGAACCATTTTTACTTAGCTTTGTTGAATCAGGAGAGGTTGTGCACGGCCACAGAACCTACAGTGACTAGAAACATGGTTGTGGTCTCCTTTGTGTGGAAATCTTGTAACTTACAAAGACACTAAAAACTGGGCGAATTACAACAAAGCCTACATGTGATGTCATTTGTAACGAATCAGTTGTAGCTCAATTGTGGTTGCCAAGGAGGGCGCCATTTAGATTAAACTGATCATTTCAATATCCTGCCTAAATATAAGGTTGTAAGCAGGCTTGTAAACATGCAGTAAACTTGCAACTAAAGTTAAATATACTGTTATACACACAAACTGGTAAAAATAAATACTTTATTTTCAAAGCTCTCGGACAGAAAAGCAGAAATCTTCAGTTGGTCAGCACCAGTTTACTGGACACACAAGCACACCAACACACACACCAATTTATACACCAGTGCCCACACACAGTATGTAACATATACACACACACACACACACACACACAAGTGATCCATGTTCTCCCTTAATCATCAGAGATCTACATTAAGGTCTTGCCATTGCCATGGTAACAAACAAACACATCTCTATCCCTTCAATGAACACACACACACACACACAACACAACACACACTCTCAGACTCAGATCTTATATGTATGTGTGTATGTGTTGGTGTGTCTGCAGTGACCTCTTTTATGATTGCATGTCTTTGAGCAGGCCGTGTGTGTGTGTGTGTGTGTGTGTGTGTGTGTGTGTGTGTGTGTGTGTGTGTGTGTGTGTGTGTGTGTGTGTGTGTGTGTGTGTGTGTGCGCGCGCGCGCATGTTAATGTGTCTGCAGTGAGGTCTGTAATGATCGCATGTCTTTGAGCAGGCGAAGGCTGTCTCGGGAGCGCTCTCCTGGTCGTCGTGGAGATTTGAGCAGCGCGCCTCCTCCTGTGCTCACCGTGGTAACGACCCGCACTTCCCTCCCTTTCCTCCCCCCCCCTCCACACTCCCTCCGTAAGCGCTCCACCTAAGGAGGGAGAAAGAGAGAGAATGAGAAAGAAGGAAAGCCTGTGTGTGTGTGTGTGTGTGTGTGTGTGTGTGTGTGTGTGTGTGTGTGTGTGTGTGTGTGTACCTGTGCCTGGTGTCTGCGGAGCGTAGCGATCTGTTCCCCCTTGTCCTCCATCCTCTTGAGGAGATTCTCCTGTTCTCTCTCCAGCTCCATTCTGACACTACTGGACTCACAGTGCTGGAGTTGACGCACACACACCTGGTGCTGCCTAAACACACACACACACACACACACACACACACACACACACACACACACACACGTATGTGCACGCACACACACACACACACACACACACTCATACGCACAAAAACCAGACCAAAACCCTAGTCGTTAAAAAGGTGAGTAGATGTAGTGGTGCACATGTGAAAAGGAAGGGGCAAAAAACACACACACACACACACACACACACACACACACACACACACACATACACACACACACACACACACACACACACACACACACACACACACACACACATACACACACACACACACACACACACACACACACACACACACACACACACACACACACACACGCACACACACGCACACGCACTCACACACACACACGCATACGCACGCACACACACACACGCATACGCACGCACACACACACACACACACATGCACGCACACACACACCTACACACGCACATGCACACGCACACGCACACACACACGCACACACACACACACACACACACACTCAGCCCTGCAGGAAAACAGGAGGGGATCATGTGCTGGGCAAGATGTCACACCAATATATAATTGATCACCAGATATTTCCCATATTGGTGAATCGGTGATGAAACATATGCTACTGTCCCTTTCCAGAACACACAACATAAACACACAACATAAACACACAACATAAACACACAACACAAACACACACAACACAAACACACAACATAAACACACAACATAAACAAACAACACAAACACACACAATATAGACACACACAACATAAACAAACAACACAAACACACAACATAAACACACAACATAAACACACACAACATAAACAAACAACACAAACACACAACATAAACACACACAACATAAACACACAACACAAACACACACAACATAAACACACACACACAACACAAACACACACACAACATAAACAAACACAAACACACACAACATAAACACACACACAACATGAACACACACAACATAAACAAACAACACAAACACACACAACATGAACACACAACATAAACACACACAACATGAACACACACACAACATGAACACACACACACAATATAAACACACACACACAACATAAACACACACAACATGAACACACACACAACATAAACAAACAACATAAACACAAACAACATAAACACACACAACATAAACACACACAACATAAACACACACAACATAAACACACACAACACAAACACAAACAACACAAACATACACACACAACACAAACACACACACAACACAAACACACACACAACACAAACACACACAACATAAACAAACAACACAAACACACACACACAACATAAACACACAACATAAACACACACAACACAAACACACACACACAACACAAACACACACACAACACAAACACACACACAACATAAACACACACAACACAAACACACACAACACAAACACACACAACACAAACACACACACAACACAAGCACACACAACATAAACACACACACACACACACACAACACAAACACACACAACATAAACACACACAACACAAACACACACAACATAAACAAACAACATAAACACACACAACATGAACACACAACATAAACACACACAACATGAACACACAACATAAACACACAACATAAACACACACACACACACAACACAAACACACACAACATAAACAAACAACACAAACACACACAACATAAACACACACAACATACACACACACAACACAAACACACACACAAACACACACACAACATAAACACACACACAACATAAACACACACACACAACACAAACACACACAACATAAACAAACAACACAAACACACACACACAACATAAACACACACAACATAAACACACACAACACAAACACACACAACATAAACAAACAACACACAACATGAACACACACACACAACATGAACACACAACATGAACACACACACAACATGAACGCACACACACAACATGAACACACACACACAACATGAACACACACAACATGAACACACAACATAAACACACAACATGAACACACACACAACATGAACACACACACAACATGAACACACACACACAACATGAACACACACACACAACATGAACACACAACATGAACACACACACAACATGAACACACACACACAACATGAACACACACACACAACATGAACACACACACACAACATGAACACACACACAACATGAACACACACACAACATGAACACACACACAACATGAACACACACACACAACATGAACACACACACACACAACATGAACACACACACAACATGAAAACACACACAACATGAAAACACACAGGAATGAACAGATTCAAAGAGTCAATGACTACAGTACTGAACAAAGATTAGTAGTCATGTGCTTAACCATCGCCAACTATCACTTACGAAAATCAATTCATAATTGCTTTGCCTACCTACGCCCGCATTCATTCTCTCAAACACACACACACACACACACTTACGAGGTCATATGGCCAAACTCGTCCTGTAGGGCCGTGAGCAGCTCGGCCAGATCCTCACAGGAAGAGGAAGAGGAGGAGCTACTGCTGCCATTGGCTGCTGTGGGGGGCTGGGAGGCGGGACCTCCAAGCACACTGCTGTTACACAGCTGCCGATTGTGCTGTTTCAGCAGGTGCAGCACGTGCTGGACGTTTGCACGCACCGAATGACTCACACCTGTGGACTACACACACACACACACACACACACACACACACACACACACACACACACACACACACACACACACACACACACACACACACACACACACACAGCCATGCACAAAAGGACATCAGTTAGCAACAAAGATTTGTGGTCAGTCACTGTAAAAGGCTGAAAAGGCCAATGGTGAGATGAAACAGGACAGAATGTGTGTGTGTGTGTGTGTGTGTGTGTGTGTGTGTGTGTGTGTGTGTGTGTGTGTGTGTGTGTGAACACACCGTTCCTGTGACAAAGGGCACATCTCTGAGGCTGAGTCTGTAGTGTGGTTCTGAAGTGGACTCCTGCTTCTGTAAAGCCTTCTGGGAAAGAAAAAAAAACATCTGTGTCATTCTCCTGAGCCTGAACACACACACACACACACACACACACACACACACACACACACACACACACACACACACACACACACCATCTCCCTCTCTCAAATCATACACACAGTCTCACAGTCTCAACACACACAGACACACACACACACACACACACCATCTCCCTCTCTCAAATCATACACACAGTCTCACAGTCTCAACACACACAGACACACACACACACACACCATCTCCCTCTCTCAAATCATACACACAGTCTCACAGTCTCCACACACACACACACACACACACACACACACACACACACCATCTCCCTCTCTCAAATCATACACACAGTCTCACAATCTCCACACACACACACACACACACACACACACACACACACACACACACACACCATCTCCCTCTCTCAAATCACACACACAGACGCACATGAGTGTGTACGTGTGTGTCAGAAAGCGATTAAGAAAAAGAGGCATCAATGAGTGTGTGTGTGTGTGTGTGTGTGTGTGTGTGTGTGTGTGTTTGTGCGTGCGTACTTTCTTTTTCCTCTTTGTTTTTGATGACTTGTGCGGGCGGGGCGACACCGACTGGATCAGGATACGATTGGCCTCCAGTCCTGTTTGTAACTGGAAATGAACCAATGACGTGAATCCTAGAGAACTTTCTGAGGGATTTGAATCCATTTGCAGCTTCATGGCCAAAGCAGGCATGAGACAAGCTGCAAGGAAAGCCTCCATTAAAACAACATTGTGTGTGTGTGTGTGTTTGTGTGTGTGTGTGTGTTTGTGTGTGTGTGTGTGTTTGTGCGTATGTGTGAGCGTGCATGTGCATGTGTGTGTGTGTGTTTGTGCGTATGTGTGAGCATGCATGTGTGTGTGTGTGTGTGTGTGTGTGTGTGTGTGTGTGTGTGTGTGTGTTTGTGTTTGTGCGTATGTGTGAGCGTGCATGTATGTGTGTGTGTGTGTGTGTGTGTGTGTGTGTGTGTGCATGTATGTGTGTGTGTGTGTGTGTGTGTGTGTGTGTGTGTGTGTGTGCGCGTATGTGTGAGTGTGCATGTATGTGTGTGTGTGTGCGCGTATGTGTGTGTGTGCATGTATGTGTGTGTGTGTGCGCGTATGTGTGAGTGTGCATGTATGTGTGTGTTACCTGAGCTGCTGTATTCTGCATCCGTTTCCTGTGGTGTTCTTCTTCCAGAAGTTTCTTCTCTAGTTCTTGGATCTTCCTCTAGAACACAAAACAACCCATGTCAGAAGCCAGTGGTCACTGTGGTGTGTGTGTCTGTGAGGAACTGTAGTAGAATGAGGTGTGTGTTTGTGAAGCGGACAGACGTAGACTGAGTCTTGGGTGCACCTACATAATGACAGACACAAACTGGGTCATGTGATGTTGGTGGCAATAATGATTTGCAATATCACCTGTTTGGCAACTCAGTCACCAATATTTTGTGTTCTCTGAATGTGTTTGTAACTGGTTCTGTATGCAAGTGTGTGTGTGTTTGTTCAGTATGCAAGTGTGTGTGTGTGTGTTTGTTCAGTATGCAAGTGTGTGTGTGTGTGTTTGTTAAGTATGCAAGTGTGTGTGTGTTTGTTAAGTATGCAAGTGTGTGTGTGTTTGTTAAGTATGCATGTTTGCTTTACCTCGCCATGATAATGTGTGTGCAGGTGCAGGTGTGTGTTTCATCTCAGTGTGTGCACGTGTCTTACCTCTGCATGGTTCTGTGTGTGTGTCAGTCTCTGGTATTCTTGTTCCAGCAGGTCAAGCTTCTCCAGTTTCTGACAAACTTCTTCCTGTTCCATCCCCCCAGCCTTCTCCAACAACACCTGTGTGTGTGTGTGTGTGTGTGTGTGTGTGTGTGTGTGTGTGTGTGCATGTAAGAGAGAAAAGACAGTGAGTGTGTGTGTGAGAGAAAGAGATGCTTGCATAGGGCGCACATAAACATATTAGCTATCAGTTAGTTTACGAGTAGTGCGCTAAGTCTCTGGGTGCACTGTTAGTATGTGTCCAGTATCCTGCTGTAACATCCCTGTGGAGCGGAGAGCTGTAAACCCCATGACCAACCCCATCATTCGGAACAGCAAGCTGACAGACAGACAGTGGCGGGTCTTTCACCTACTGAACAGACAGACAGTGACGGGTCTTTCACCTACTGAACAGACAGACAGTGACGGGTCTTTCACCTACTGAACAGACAGACAGTGGCGGGTCTTTCACCTACTGAACAGACAGACAGTGGCGGGTCTTTCACCTACTGAACAGACAGACAGTGGCGGGTCTTTCACCTACTGAACAGACAGACAGTGACGGGTCTTTCACCTACTGAACAGACAGACAGTGGCGGGTCTTTCACCTACTGAACAGACAGACAGTGGCGGGTCTTTCACCTACTGAACAGACAGACAGTGGCGGGTCTTTCACCTACTGAACAGACAGACAGTGGCGGGTCTTTCACCTACTGAACAGACAGACAGTGGCGGGTCTTTCACCTACTGAACAGACAGACAGTGGCGGGTCTTTCACCTACTGAACAGACAGACAGTGGCGGGTCTTTCACCTACTGAACAGACAGACAGTGGCGGGTCTTTCACCTACTGAACAGACAGACAGTGGCGGGTCTTTCACCTACTGAACAGACAGACAGTGACGGGTCTTTCACTGAACAAGTGTAGCGCCGGCTAGATCCTTGTCATTGTGTTTCCAAACTGAAGCTTTTTGTACCATTTTGTTCACTAAGGATTTCATGTGTCCTCTGTTGTGAGCTTAGGCCTAGCAGTCACAGGGCCTTGCCTGCAACACTTGTTTGCATTATTCAGTCCTAACTGCTGATCCCAGAGAATTCACTCACTGTGTTTCCACCCTTTGAACTGTGAGGTGTCCAAATAGTGGAGGCATACAGTATGTACCACTGACTAGGCTGAGAAGCACCCAGGGCCATGTTTAGACGGCTCTGTGAAATAGCCATATATTACTGTAGTTTCATGGTGAACATGGTGTACTCGAGCTGTGTGTGTGTGTGTGTGTGTGTACCTGGTGCTTGAGTAAAGATGTTCTGGAACTCTCCGCCTTGCGAACCATCCTCTTCATGTACTCCAGCTGTTTCTCCAGCAGGCGACAACGAGACTCTGCAGCTGCCAGCTGACACTCCAGCTCTGGGAGAGAAACAGTGTACACACACACACACACACACACACACACACACACACACACACACACACATTATTACCTGCACTAATGTGTGTGTTGTCTGGGTTGAGTTGGTGTGTGTGTATGTGTGTGTGTGTCCTGCACTGATGTGTGTCTTGTCTGGGTTGAGTTGGCATGCATGTGTGTGCGTGTGTGTGTGTATGTGTGCGTGTGTGTGTGTGTGTGTGTGTGTGTCCTGCACTTATGGATGAGTATTGAGGACTGGTACTACATTGCTGCAGGTTCATGTCTTGTTAGTATCAGCGCATCATGAAGCTGCAATCAGTATTCTACTGCATCTGCAATAAGTCCTTTCACGTGTGTGTGAATCTGTGAGTGATCTGCTTCATGAGAAAATTGATGTGTGTGTGTGTGTTGCCTGCACTGGTGTGTGGGTTGTCTGGGTTGAGCTGCCGTGTGTGTGTGTGTGTGTGTGTTACTTGCACTAGTTGTGTGTGTTGTCTGGGATGAGCTGTGTGTGTGTGTTACCTGCACTGGTGTGTGCTGTCTGGGTTGAGCTGGTGTGAGTGAGTGAGTGAGAGTGTGTGTGTGTGTGCTTTACCTGCAGTGGTGCATGTGTGTGTGTTACCTGTCTAGGTTGTGCTGGTGTGTGTGTGAGTTGCCTGGGCTGAGCTGGCCTGTGTGTGTGTGTGAGTCTGGATTGAGCTGGTGTGTGTGTGTGTGTGTGTGTGTGTGTGTGTGTGTGTGTGTGTGTGTGTATGTGTGTGTGCGTGTGTTACCTGCACTGGTGTGTGTGTTGTCTAGGCTCTGTTGGGCTTGACTCCTCTCCAGTTCCAGCCGACGAATTTTCTCCTGCAGATTCCTCAGAGCAGAGAGGATTGCTGCAATACACACACACACACAGATGAGCACACACACACACACACACACACACACACACACACACACACACACACACACACACACACAGATGAGCACACACACACACACACACACACACACAGATGAGCACACACACACACACACACACACACACAGATGACCACACACACACACACACACACACACACACACACACACACACAGATGAGCACACACACACACACACACACAGACAGACGAACATACAGATACACAGACCCACATGTATGTACACACACACACACACACATTGTGTAAGTAGGCAGCAATCACCACCTTTCCCTGTAAACGTAGGGGTGAAACAGGGATGTGTGTTTGCTCCTGTGATATTCAAATTATTCCTGCAGTCCCAGTCCTCTTCACACAACATGCCGCACACCCTGAAGCCTCAACATGCCGCACACATTCAGTCCAGACTAGAGAGCTTTAACAGACGCCTTCAATCAAGAACGACAACAACCACCTGTAATGTCCAAGAGCTGTGTGTGTGTGTGTGTGTATGTCCAAGAGCTGTGTGTGTGTGTGTGTGTGTGTATGTCCAAGAGCTGTGTGTGTGTGTGTGTATGTGTGTGTGTGTGTGTGTGTATGTCCAAGAGCTGTGTGTGTGTGTGTGTGTGTGTGTGTGTGTGTGTGTGTGTGTGTGTGTGTGTGTGTGTGTGTGTGTGTGTGTGTGTGTGTATGTCCAAGAGCTGTAATATGCAGATGACTGTGCCTTCCTTGCCCACAGTCCCAGAGCTATGCAGCAGTGTAAGTGTGTGTGACTGACACCTAACTGCTGAGGGGTGAGTGTGTGTGACTGACACCTAACTGCTGAGGGGTGAGTGTGTGTGACTGACACCTAACTGCTGAGGGGTGAGTGTGTGTGACTGCCCACAGTCCTAACTATGCTGCTGTGTGAGTGTGTGTGACTGACACCTAACTGCTGAGGGGTGAGTGTGTGTGACTGACACCTAACTGCTGAGGGGTGAGTGTGTGTGACTGACACCTAACTGCTGAGGGGTGAGTGTGTGTGACTGACACCTAACTGCTGAGGGGTGAGTGGTGAGCCATACCATCTGTACCCTGTAATAGGTGCTTCCTCACCAGGTGCTCTGTGGTCAACTATCAGCAGCCAACACAAGACCAAGTGGACAAAGATCACTGAGGGAGACCTTGATGAAAAGTAACATCAAGCCTGAACTACTGGAGGCTGGTGTGGCAGATGGACATCTCTGGCTCCCTCTCTGCAGCTCTGGGGTCATTCAGCTTGAACACCTCACCCCACCCTAAACCCACCCCAAACCCCGCCTCCACCCCACCCCAAATGCACACACACACACACACACACACACATTCATTATTCACTAGGCATCATAATAACCAGTGAAGCTAATCTCTCGTCCTTCTTCTTTCCACCTTTCTTTCTTTTCTTTCTTTCTCTCTCTACCTCAATCCTTCATCTCTCCATCTCTTTCTTTCTGCCTTGCTTCTCTTGTCTACCCCCTTTAATGTCCTTCGCTCCCTCTTTCTTCACCATCCCCCCATACACACACCTCTCCTCCTCTTTTCTCTATCCCCCCATACACACACCTCTCCTCCTCTTTTCTCTATCCCCCCATACACACACCTCTCCTCCTCTTTTCTCTATCCCCCCATACACACACCTCTCCTCCTCTTTTCTCTATCCCCCCATACACACACCTCTCCTCCTCTTTTCTCTATCCCCCCCATACACACACCTCTCCTCCTCTTTTCTCTATCCCCCTATCCCACTCCCTCCACTCGACTCTGTAGTGCAGAGGGCTATCAGGTGTCCTCTAGTGTATGTTGGGTCACAACAGGCCTCCTGCTTGCAATATTAAACACCCAACACACACACACACACACACACACGCGCGCACACACACACACACACACACACGCGCGCACACACACACACACGCGCACACACACACGCACACACACACACACACACACACACACACCTAACCTGCGCATGTGAAACATACAGCTCCCTAATCCACACACACGTCACCTGCACACATGGAAAATCTAGGCTTGCCACCACCCATTGCGGCAGCGTCAGACATGACACATCAACTACAAATGCCTATGACAAAGACTCTGATTTGCTAATAACACCACATTGTTTCTGAGGGAAAATTCTGATTGGCCAATAACAGCACATTGTTTGTGGCACTCTTGTGACACTCTTATTGGCTGTTTCTTTGAGAGAGGACTCAAGAGGAGAGGAGATTGACTGAAATGAGGATTCTGATCACACTACACTGGCATGTGGAGGCTATGATAGGCTCACCTGTGCTACTGCTTTCAGGAAAGGCTGTGATTGGACGAGGGCTGGTAGGGAGGCGGGTGTTGAGGAGAGGTCGGCTGGAGGGGTACTCTGCGTATGATGGCAAAGACACAGTGTCAGAGGCTGTGTGGCCTTGACCTTTGATTCCTGCAGCTCCTTCCATATCCTGAGGACAAAGGCAATACAATATTCAAAAACCAACATCCTGCTCTTGCTCTTAAACACACACAGCCTGGGCATGTGTATAACGTGTGTGTTTGTGTTTACGTGTGTCTCTGATAAGCACGTTTCTGAAATTACATACTGGAACCTGGAAGGTGTAATTTTAAATCAAGAGACCCTGTGCTTAAAGGCGTGCACCCATATTTTAACTGAAATGAAGACTCATGTTGTCAGATTTCTAATAACCCAAGGTAACGCCCAAAGCCGTGTGAGGAGCTTAAAGAAGGTCAGATAGTCACAGACGAGTTGGTTGGTAACTGAAAAAATGAAAACAAAGATAACTGAAAAAGCGGACGCTATCGACATCACTGGCTGAAATCACACAAGAATACTAGGACACGCTAGGTTAGTGATACGTTACCTATGGGAAGGTCTACTGTGGTGTTACCTAAACAACACTAACGTCAAAACCATTTTGCTGTAACAAGCTGCAGCCAAGTTCTAACGCTAGCGCTGTTGGCATGTGAAGGCACTGCTAACGTGACTAACTTAGTCATCACCAAGATGCCATCCACATTCAAACCAAGTTATCTTGCAAGCAAGGCCCTTTTGCTTCTAGAGATAAATCACCTACAACCTCATTGGTTAGCTATCCAGCAAAAGTTAACGCTACGCGACCTAAATCGATTTGTTATGAGACAGGATAACACAGCCCGAGTTCCCGACAAAAGCATCATACATTAACGTAATGCCAACACCGTCACGTAACGAAGATGTTACTGACCTTCTCGCGTCCCGTGGTAAATGATGATTTGCAAGAAGTTTCCATGGCACGCAGACACGTATCCAACTCGATATATGAGTTTACTTCATGATTCAACAACAGAGAGAAAGGGACCTCCACTACTACCAGCCTCCAAGGAGCAGGAAACAAAATACAACCGCGTAAACTGAGGCTGCGTCATGTACGTGATGACGTAGGGAATGGACGGCCAACCCTCTGTAGCAGAGCTCTTTTCTATGTCTGCTCTGATGGACGTACGACACAATTAGATGTACCACCTAGCCGTACATAATACAATTGCTGCACATTGCTGCATGTGCCATCCGGAGAAAATGAATGTCCATTCATACTCTTGATCTGTTGAACCACAGGTCTTATAGATTTGTCCCTACGAGTTTTACACGTCAACACACATACATGTTCACAGTCTGAATTCCTTCTTTAACATAATAGTTTGTCTAATCAAACTGTGTGTTCACACCAATAGCTACTAAAGCTGTAAAATCGCT
This sequence comes from Tenualosa thibaudeaui, assembly GCA_027481765.1. Classification (NCBI taxonomy): domain Eukaryota; kingdom Metazoa; phylum Chordata; class Actinopteri; order Clupeiformes; family Clupeidae; genus Tenualosa; species Tenualosa thibaudeaui. The sequence goes on along the minus strand of JAIFZK010000105.1, from coordinate 202,585 downwards.
TGTGTCGCTCATAAAAAATAGCTGCTAAAAATCTGTGTTCGCTCACTGACACCGCATTTACAGCCGAAACCAGTCATTGAGCCGTTTTAAAGTTAGTTTTTAGTCTTAAGTTTTATTGCTCATCTTTTCGTCCCTTTAGTCGCTCTTGGTGTGAACACACAGTAAGGCTGATCCTGCAGACTGTAGTAACTTGTTTATTTTACCTAAAGACCACTAGGTGGCACTACATCATTTTTAGTTATATAATGCAGTACAGGTGGTCCGAAAAGGGAGACTATGTCGTGGGCAGACAAGCAAGAGGAGGCATTCCACAAGTCCAAGGAACTCCTTCAGTCGGCCAGAGTTTTAGTGCTCTATTCAGCCAACAAGGAACTAATCTTAGCATGTGATGCATCCCCCTATGGGGTAGGGTAGAGACCACTAGGGTTTATGTCAAGAACACTTTCCTCTTCAGAGAAACAATACTCTCAGCTAGATAAAGAGGGCTTAGCTGTCATTTTTGGAATACAGAGATTCCACAAGTACTTATATGGGCGTAAATTTACAATCACAACAGACCATAAGCCATTGATTACACTGTTTCATGAGTCCAAGCCTGTGCCCCACATGGTCTCACCCAGAATCCAGAGATGGTCCATTCTGCTCAGGGCCTACGAGTATAAGGTAATCTACAAACCGGGGAAGTTCCACAGCAACCACCTAGGTGGTGCAGATGCACTCAGTAGGCTCCCTGTTCCAACAGCACAGGAAGAGGAAGAGAAGCTAGAGCGTGTGCTGATGATGGAACACATGGATGACGCACCCCTCAATGTGTCACAGGTCAGAAAGTGGACATCAAAAGACCCCACACTGTCTAGGGTACACAACCATGTCCTAAGTGGGTGGCCAGAGGTAAAAGACCCTGAGCTCATGCCATATTACAGTAGGCAAATGGAGCTGAGTGCTCAGGATGGGTGTATCCTCTGGGGAGCGCGAACAGTAATTCCTCCACAGGGGCGTGCAGCCCTCCTGAAGGCACTTCATCAGTCACACCCAGGCATCTCGCACATGAAAGCCCTGGCCAGGTCTTACATGTGGTGGCCAAGGTTGGACCAGGACATAGAGCGTGAGGTGAGCATGTGTCAGGAATGCCAGCAAAACAGGAAAGCCCCACCAAATGCCCACTGCACCCATGGGAGTGGCCAGAGAAGCCATGGTCACGTATTCATATTGATTATGCAGGACCCTATCTAGGTAAAATGTTTCTGATAATCATTGATGCCCATTCCAAGTGGCTAGAGGTTTACCCCACTAATGGAAGCACAACTCAGACAACTATTGAAAAGTTGTGCCAGGTCTTCCTCAGATACTAGTCTCGGATAATGGTACCTGCTTTACTAGTTCAGAATTCCGCCAGTTTATGGCACAAAATGGGATTCAGCATATAACATTTGCCCTGTTTCATCCATCCTTGAATGGGTTAGCAGAACGTGCAGTGCAGACCTTCAAGGAGGGGGCAAAGAAAATGAAAGGAGGTAGAATAGAGGCACAAGTATCCAGATTTTTATTCAGTTACCGTATTACACCACAGACAACAACAGGATTATCACCAGCAGAAATGTTGATGAATCGAAGGCTGAGGTCAGCTTTTGACCTGGTGAAACCAGACATAAAAACCAGAATTGAACAAAAACAGCTGAAACAGAAAGAAAACCATGACAAGACAGCTCGGCTGAGAAGGTTCTGTCCCGGAGATGATGTGTACGCTGGGAACTACAGCCTGGGACCAAAATGGATTCCTGCCACAGTGGAGTCATCCACAGGTCCTGTTTCCTACACCGTCATTTTGGGTAACGGTGTTACATACTAAGGATTTTGATTTGTCTTTATAACACGTTCTTAGCTTAATGGTGGGGGGGTGTAGTAACTTGTTTATTTTACCTAAAGACCACTAGGTGGCACTACATCATTTTTAGTTATATGATGCAGTACAGGTGTTCTTGGTCAGAAAAGGAAGTTTTCTCCAGACTGTGTGTCGTGTGCTCTTGCAGTTCTTTTAATATAAAGATATAAAGTGGACCTTTGGTGTGCGTGTTACTTATGTAGTCAAGATAGACCAAAATAGCTTGAGCCCAGTAGGGCTACATGGTCCATGTAATGTTTATCATTTAGTTTTCTATTTAGAAAGTGGAAAATAGAAAATTGGAGTCAATTTTCTAAAATACTGTTTTTGGTCTTTGTTTAAAACCATAATTAAGATTTTGGCACCGTTTTCATAATTTTGCATTTGTGCAGCGATTGATAGAAAATGTGATAATTGAAAAATTTAAATCAGAAAGAACCTGGGTCCGTGGGTCAGGGGCAACTGTGGGCGATTGAGGGTCCCTAAAATCCTCACCCACTTAATCTTGCAGGTCCAGAGGGACCTCCTCGATGGTTAGACTACAGACTTTTGCATAGCCTAACTTGCCACTTGCACTTGTGGTGAACTGATTTATAAATAGCTTGGCCTAGGCTACTCTTAAAGTTGTCACAAGGGTTGATATTTTAATTTTTTATTTTCATTTGTTTTGGGCATATGAACATTACAAAATGCTTTTTGAACCATAGGCTACAGATTAGGCCACAGTTGAAATGTCTCAGTCCCTCAATCAATCCCTGTCTCAGGATTGTGTTAAAGGGGGTAAAGAGACAGTGATGCTTGTTGGGTGTAGCCATATGTTGCCAATATTTGGGTACTATGTAAGAGTGAAACTTAGTTTGGTTGATAAATGGTAACCCCTACCCTCCTCTCTGCAAACATACCTATAGGCTACAAGCTACCCATGTTCAATAACAAATTTTCGCAAAACAGATGATTTGCCTGCTATTGCCGCAGAAACGCAGAGGCCTTTGAGTTTACTCTGACACAAGGAAGATGATGACCTCAACCTCACAACTATCAGCTTAACCGAAAGTTCTGGGCTACAATGGACCTATTCACAGTAACCCCCGGTGGTTGTGCAGCTGCCTGATATAGCATAACAGGGACATTCCCCTGCCCATACTCTGTCACAAAACAGACAGGATGGACCACGATTTTGATATTTGGGGATGGGGGGGAAAAGGGAGTGTGAGTGTGCTCCGTGAGAGCGCCCTCGGCGCGGGGATGCAGGAGGCGCATAGAGCACGGGAGGGCTAGCAGGAGCACTCGTGGTTGGGCTGACGTCGGGTCAGGTAGCCGGGGCTGGAGAGCAGAGTGTTGGTCATGGGCAGGCGGCGGGTTGGAAGCCGAGGCTGGAGAGCAGAGTGTCGGTCATGGGCAGGCAACGGATCGGAAGCCGGGGCTGGAGAGCAGAGCGTTGGTCGGTGCGGTCCGGGTTCGACACAGGCAGGTGATTGTGCAGGAGACAGGAGACAAAATAGGAACAGAGCGGGAGACAAGACAGGAAAACAAGGAACGGGCTGGAACTGAGAACAGAGTAACAGGAACAGAGGAACAGAGGAACAGGCACAAGAGTCAGGATCTGGATGCTTGCCGGTAGCTGTGAAGCGTTCTGGTTTGCTGATACACTGACGGGGAACGGCTGAAACAGAAGGGCATAAATACTGACAGACATTAGGGAGAATGAGACACAGCTGAGCAGTAGATTAGCGGGGAACAAGGAAATGAGAGAACGTGATTGGAATTAATTAAGCTTGTTAACGAGTTGGCAGCAGAGACAGGAGGAAATGGTAGGAAACAGGAACAGACAGGACAGGGTGGTGACAGAACCCCGCCCCCCCCCAAGTCACGGCCCCAGAGGTCCCCAAGGAAAACACCAAACTGGGTGGGCGGAGGGGGAAACCTGTTGGAGGGACTAGAATTCCTCTGACTGGTCCCCCAATCCCCCATTGGAGGGCAGGGTCGGCGCAGGCGCAGAGTCAGGGGTTGTGCCGGCGTCCTTAGGACATCGCCAGGGGAAAGAGGGTTGATCCGGATGCTGTCAATGGAAGTCTGTGATAAGGGGTCCAGAATTCTCCTGGCGGGGACCCAGGACCTCTCCTCTGGACTGTACCCCTCCCAGTCCACCAAATACTGGATGTCACGGCCTCTCAGTCGGGACCGGAGCAGACTTAGCGCGGTCATGCACCAATGGGCTGTCATGTACAGGTTTGATCCTGGAGACGGGTGGACTCTCAGAGGGAATTGTGCGCATATTCCACCCAAACGAGTTGCTGGGCCCAAGCAAGAGGACTTTGAGAGGCCATGCAGCGGAGCGCCTTCTCCAGTTCTTTGTTGACCCGTTCGGACTGACCATTGGATTGGGGGTGGAAACCAGAGGACAGACTGACCGTGGCCCCCAACAGATGGCAGAACTCCTTCCAAAAGGTGGAAGTGAACTGGGGACCACGGTCGGAAATAATGTCAGTGGGGATGCCATGGAGGCGGAAAACGTGGTGCAGCACCTCCCGTGTGGTCTCACGAGCTGATGGGAGTTTGGGCAGGGGGATGAAATGGGCCATTTTGCTAAGGTGAGGATCACAGTTTTCCCCCCCGAGGCTGGCAAGCCGGTAACAAAGTCCAACGATATGTGGGACCAGGGGCGTGTGAGAACCGGCAGAGGCTGGAGGAGACCGGCTGGCGGCCGGTTGGAGGACTTCTGCTGGTTGCATACGGGACATGCCCGAACAAACTCCTGAACGTTCCCCCTCATGGTTGACCACCAGAAGTGCTGGGCGAGTAATTGGTGGGTGCGAGAGGCGCCTGGTGACAAGCCAGGCAGGAGTTGTGGCCCCATTGGATGACCTGGGACCCGGCCCTCTATCTCCCAGGCCAGGGCTGCTACAACACAGGGACCGTGCAGAATGAGTGCTGGCTCCCAGGGGGTGGTGTCCTCCTTCTGGAACTGGCGGGACAGTTCCAGGAAGGAGGATCCGGGACGGTAGGACAGTGTGAAATTAAACCTGGTGAAAAACAAGGCCCAGCAGGATTGTCGGGGGTTCAGATGTTTGGCGGAGCGTATGTATTCTAAATTTTTATGGTCTGTCCACACCAGAAATGGAACCGTAGCCCCCTCCAGTCAGTGACGTTACTCCTCCAGGGCGAGCTTTACCGCCAGCAGCTCCCGGTCCCCTATGTCGTAGTTGCGCTCCGCCGGGGACAGTCGGCGTGAGAACAATGCACATGGGTGGAGTTTCTGGTCTGAGGCTGATCGCTGGGAAAGTACAGAGCTGACCCCCACATCCGAGGCGTCCACTTCAACCACGAACTGTAGATCAGGGTCTGGCATCTGGAGTACGGGAGCTGAGGTGAAGCGGGTATTGACAGTGTGGAAGGCTTGGTCGGCTGCTGTGGTCCACTCAAACCTAGGGTCTAATCCTAACCCTAACCCACTCAAACCGCTGGTCAGGGACGTGAGCGGAGCAGCGATGGAACTACATTTACATTTACATTTAGGCATTTAGCAGACGCTTTTATCCAAAGTGACTTACAAAAGAGGATAACAAGCTACAACACAATGAAAGAACGAACAAGGAGTGCATATTGCTAACATAGAAACTGCGCCATTTTAAGTTGAAAGTGCAATACTGCAGAGAAATTACATTGTTAAGTGCATTCTCAAAGTTTACGCCAGGAGATATTCTTGGAAGAGATGGGTCTTCACGAGTTTCTTGAAGGTGGAGAGGGTATCAGTTGATCTGGTAGCACTTGGGAGTTCATTCAACCAGCGCGGAACCAGATATGAGAAGAGTCTGGATTGACCTGCACGAGGTGTTGGCCGTGCTAGAAAACGTTCCTTAGAGGAGCGAAGCGGTCGTCGGGTGACATAGCGCTTCAGGAGAGAATTCAGGTAGATGGGAGCAGAGCCATCATTCACCCTGAAGGCCATCATAAGTGCTTTGAATTTATTGCGAGCAGCCAAGGGTAACCAGTAAAGTTCAATGAACAGAGGTGTGACGTGTGCCCTTTTTGGCTGGTTAAAGACCAGACGTGCAGCTGCATTCTGGATCATCTGTAGCGGTCTCACTGCACAGGCTGGTAGGAGGACATTGCAGTAGTCAAGCCGAGAGATAACCAGGGTCTGTACCAGGAGCTGGGTTGTATGTTGGGTTAGGTACGGCCTGATCTTCCTTATGTTGAATAGGGAAAAACGGCACGACCGAGCCACAGAGGCAATGTGATCTGCAAAGGTCAGTTGGTCATCAATCATGACACCTAGGTTTCTTGCCATTTTGGTGGGAGAAACAGACAGGGACCAGCAGTTCCGTTTTTGAGAGATTTGGTTGGAGGTGGTGTCCTTTCATCCATGCAGATATATCAGAGAGACAGTCCGAGATCTGTGTTGACACCGTGGAGTCATCAGGCGGAAAGGACAGATAGAGCTGGGTATCATCAGCATAGCAGTGGTACGAGAAGCCATGGGAGTGGATAATTGAGCCCAGCGAGGTGGTGTACAGGGTGAAGAGAAGGGGTCCCAGCACAGATGCTTGGGGTACTCCTGTGGTGAGTTGGTGAAGTGCCGATGTCTGTCCTAGCCATGAGACATTGAACAACCGTCCAGTAAGATAGGACTTGAACCAGGAGTGTGCTGCGCCATCAATACCCATGTTGGTCAGCTTTGGTTGGTCCAGTAGGATGCGGTGGTTGACCGTGTCAAATGCTGCTGATAGGTCCAGCAGGATGAGCACTGAGGATTGACCTGCCTGGGCTTGTTTGAAGGTGGTGGGAAATGTACCCCTAGTTAGTGAAGCATTGACCACATGTGTGGTTGCTGTCACAATGGTGGGGGTTATGGCCTGAAGAAGGGTTGTTGGGATAGGGTCTAGAAGACAAGAGGTGGGCCGGCTGTCTGTGAGAAGCTTAGACACCTCTGCTTCGGAGAGGGGAGTGAAAGAAGAAAAGGAGGCAGCTGGTTTAGAGAGGTTAGGAGAAGGAACCTCAGTGGATTGGTTTGAGAACTGACTACTAATAGCTGCAACTTTGTGTGTAGTAGTGCAGAATGGAGCAAAAGTGTCATCTGTGAGGTTAGTTGGAGGAGGTGGTGGAGGTGGGTTTAGTAAAGATTTAAAGGTGGAAAAGAGTTTCTTGGTGTCCGTGGCATTGTGAATTTTGTCGTGATAGAAAGCCATTTTTGCAGCAGTGACACTGGGAGGAGGATAGTGGTATTTGGAATTGTGTTAGATCAGCCAAATTCTTGGTTTTGTGCCATTTCCTCTCAGCAGCTCTGAGGTTAGTGCGCATTGACCAAAGTGAGTCATTAAGCCACGCGTGAGACTGAGTGGGTCGTGCAGGTCTGGTAGACAGAGGACACACACAATCCAAGCAGGAGCTCAGCGCAGAACAGAGTGACTCTGTGGCATCATCAACCTCAAAAGAAGAGAAGCTTCTAGATGGTGGTAGAGCAGACGCCACCAAGGAGGAAAAGTGAGTGGGAGATAGATTCCGTAGATTGCGACGGACCGAGACAGTGGGAGTAGGAGCACATGGTTGCTGAGGGAAACCTTGAACTAAATAAAGTAATGGTCAGATAGATGTAGAGGAGTAACTGTCTGCAATGTAGCGGCGCACTTCCTGCTGAAAATTAGATCAAGTTCCTTACCGGCTTTGTGAGTTGGAGGGCTGTAGACCCGCTGTAGTTCAAAGGAGTCCATCAGAGATAGGAATTCTGCAGAACCTGGATTGTCGAAGTGGATGTTCATATCACCGAGAACAAGCGTGGGACAGTCATGCTCAGGGATAGAAGAAAGCAGAGTGTCAAGTTCTTCTAGGAAATCCCCCATTTGACCTGGAGGGTGATAGATAACACACAGTTGGGTATATTTCCATTTGTCTGATATTAACAGCCCCGTACCACCCCCTCTCCTGGATGGGCGTGAGGTGTGGGAAAAAGCATAGTTGGTGGAGAGTGCAGCAGGAGTGGTAGTGTTTTCTGATTTGATCCAGGTCTCTGTGAGAGCCAGGATGTCCAGAGAAAGATGGTTTGCATAAGCCGAAATGAAGTCTGCTTTGTTCACCGCAGACTGACAGTTCCACAGACCTACAGTGAATGAGTTGTTCGTGGATGAGGGGACATGATGTCTAGAGCGGAGGTTTGCAAGGATCCGTTTCCTTTTGTAGAAGCGGAATCTGTGGCGACTGGAGACAACTGGAATGGAGTAGAAGCACATTGTGGCAAGATGAAGGTTGAATGGAAGAGTAAGTTACAGAGAATAGGTAGACAGGTAGCAGGTAGACACGCTCGTCTTTACCCAAGTCAGTCTTCACACGCGCAGGTAGACACGCTTGTCTTTACCCCAGTCAGTCTTCACACAAGGAGGGATGAACACAAGGGCTGACGCTTCAGTGTCACTCCTGCTATTAGGAACAGTGATTGATTGCACCCGGCTGAGACCACCCACCAAGAGTCAGACAGAAACAATAGGCCTGATAGGAGTGGCCAAACGACCAATTGATCTCTGATCTCTGGTAGTTCGCACCTTCTGATGGCTTGTAGGTGTATTACAAATCAGGTGGTTTCCCACAAGACAGGTAATCCAAAGCAGCTTCAAGTTAGCAAAAGTAGGCACAGACACTTACTTACTTCCTGTGTGTGTAGCTCCTCTGAACTATAGTGAACTATAGTGTAGCGAAAGTGAAGAGAAATTTGCAAAGGCCAAGAATTGCTGCAGCCTCTTCCAGGAGTCTGGAAAAGGCCAGGAGGAAACTGCAGACACAATAATTTTGTCATAGGGCCCAACATTTCTAGCGGTGCCACTGTACTTAGGTTATGCCCCCAACAATGTTTTAAAACATGCATAGATTTGGGTTGATAAAGTTAACCCACTACATACTACAGTAGCCTATAGGCTATTTCAAAGAGGCCTACAACCTATTATAAAACAGAATGTTTGGGGTCACATGCAGGCTAATGTTTGTGGTCACATGCATGCTAATGTTTGTGGTCACATGCAGGCTAATGTTTGGGGTCACATGCAGGCTAATGTTTGTGGTCACATGCATGCGATGTCCAATCATGTCCATGGGGCAAACTGGCATAGCCAGTGGCATATCATTTGCAAAGCAACAATTGCTAGTGTTTCTTTAAACTCAGGATGGAGGATAATTTAAACAGAGACCAACAGTATTTTGAGCTTTCAAATAAAAAAGCAGGATGATCAACAGAGTTCATCTAGACTGAGTCAACCAACTGCACAAAGAGTTAAGACAATGGCCGTCAACCTAAACTAAACATGAATACAAACATCTTAAGTCTCGTTAATAGTCGTCCGTATCCATTAATACGCAGACACCTAAAGCCCTCTCTGACATTGCAAACCCTTTCAGAGACGCTCCCCAACAGATGACAGAGACTGCCCAATTTTTTAGCTATTCATCGAAACCACAGAGACCCTACGGACAGTGTAAGCATCTGATTGGTCCCTTTGTTTTCACCTGGATTTGACTTCACCAGCCCAGTTCACAGTTGTTAATAATCTCAGCGTAGGTGTAGTTAGCAATATGAACGTTCACAGTTTAAGCTTTGTAAATAATCTCAGTTTAGGTGTAGTTAGCAATATGATAGTTCACAGTTTAGCCTTTGTAAATAATCTCAGCGTAGGTGTAGTTAGCAATATGATAGTTCACAGTTTAGCCTTTGTAAATAATCTCAGCATAGGTGTAGTTAGCAATATGACAGTTCACAGTTTAGCCTTTGTAAATAATCTCAGCATAGGTGTAGTTAGCAATATGATAGTTCACAGTTTAGCCTTTGTAAATAATCTCAGCATAGGTGTAGTTAGCAATATGATAGTTCACAGTTTAGCCTTTGTCATCCAATGTCATCCAGACATTGTTTTGGATAAGGTGGCTGGATTTCCTGATTGCTTTTCAATAAAGTTCAGAAATCAGTACTTTGTAGGCAGGCAGTACTTTGTAGTCAGGTGTAAGAGAAGTTCACGTGCTAACAGAAAACACATTGTCACACACAGACACACGAGGGAGAAGTACGAAAGGCACTTCTACACTTTTCCAGTGCATCAGCTCACATGTTTATTTCATGAACCCCAACATAACAGCACACCCCTACGGTGGCCTCTCAGTGTCAAAAGTGCAACGCTAAACAGGTGTCCTAAATAACCAAACTAGAATTGTATAAAGGCATTATTTATAGATGGGAATTATGTGAACACAATAAAATGGCTCCGTCAGCACATCTGTGGCAATGTAGTGGTTAGGGTTAGGGTTAGTAGTGTAGTAACACATCTGTGGTTAGGGTTAGTAGTGTAGTAACACATCTGTGGTTAGGGTTAGTAGTGTAGTAACACATCTGTGGTTAGGGTTAGCAGTGTAGTAACAGAGCCGGAGAAGTACGACTGACACCTTTAAACTCAAACTCATTTCTTAAACACAGCAATTGCTGGTTTGGCTCAATGTTGTCAATTCTGTGAGTTTCTGAGCTTGGCTCTCATCAACTCCAGCTCAACTGGCATAAACACTAATCACACACACACACACACACACAGAATCACATGCATACGCATACTCACTCACATACACTCAGTGCTGGTGCTGGTTCTGGACTAGTGCTGGTTCTGGTGCTGGTTCTGGACTGGTGCTGATTCTGGATTGGTGCTGGTTCTGGACTGGTGCTGGTTCTGGACTGGTGCTGGTTCTGGGCTGGTGCTGGTTCTGGGCTGGACTATCAGTGACAATAAGTGGGTTAGCCACACTGATCTCTAAAGAATGTAGAATTCTTTATGAGATCAATGGTTAGCCATTAATACGCAAAGTTCGCCTGTGCTACCCACAGTCTCCTAAATGCTGATTGGTCAGAGAGTGCTACTGATACAGGAAGTTCAATCTGGGGATATTATAAGAACCAGGGGGTCAGATTAGCTTCAGCTAGTTAACACACACCATTTGCATGTGCATGTTGGTGGCCAGCTACACTGCGGCTAAAGCCACACATACTCGGTGTGTTTCTTGAGCCAACTGGTGCCAGTTCCCGAGCCCCAGTGTTCAGTATGGCGTTTATCACAAATTGGGTAAATTTACTAGCCTGGCCCCAGCCATTGAAATGTATGGGGGGCGGGACTTAGTCACTCTCTCCAGGTATTTCTAATACCTCCATGATAAGAACTGGAGAAAGTGAGCAAGTCTGCCCCCATTCATTTCAGTGGAAAGTGGTAGGCTACTGAATTCAGCCAAAATTGAACACATTTTTCAGCTTTCAGGAGTTTCATAGGGCTCATTTATGGCACCATTTAATTTAGCCAATGAGGTCCCATGTTACTGATGGAGTTGAGGGCGGCACAAAGCTATGTCACAGATGGGCATTGGATTTTCTAACAGGGGCAAAAAATGTGCACACGTTAGGGAGCTCATGATCAACACTAAACTTGTGCAGGAGCTGAAAGAGGAGAGCCCACCGCAACGCTGATTGGTCAGAAAATATCTTAGAGGGTAATTGTTACTCTTGTATCTTTTTCTCTTCCACAGGAGAAATTGTAAGCAAGCCACCATGGACCATAACGCTAGGCTACACACTGTATGCTATTCAATTCAATTCCTTTGCTTTCACTCACACACACACACACACACACACACACAGGGAGAGAGGGTGGCCTGTGGGGTGGATCCTCCTGACTTTCCATTGTAATTCTGAGTATTCTTCCAGAAGTTGTTGGATGATGCTGTACTTTTACTTTTCTTTTGAACTCATCTTTACATATGACTGTAATGGTAAATAATAATAAGAAAGTTCTTTACTGTAGTCTGCTTAATAGATTATAGGTAAACAATAAGAAAGAACACTGCGCTGTTCCTTTCATACTTTTCTTACTGTAATAGATTCATGATATTTTTCTCTTTATACACCTTTGAGTTTATATATATATATATACCTTTGACTTCATATACACATTTGTGTTTATATATATACCTTTGAGTTCATATACACCTTTGTGTTTATACATATACCTTTGAGTTCTTATACACCTTTGTGTTTATATATATATACCTTTGAGTTCATATACACCTTTGTGTTTATACATATACCTTTGAGTTCATATACACCTTTGTGTTTATACATATCTTGCTCTGGATGTTGCCTGGTAGAGGGTTGATTTTACAACAGAGTGCATGACTACCATGTTAAAAGCAGTAATCTAGAGTCAATCAATCCATAGCGGTTGGTCGTGGTTGAGTGCTGGCAATAGGGAGAAGAATGAGATTTATTATTACATTTATTTAGCGTAAAAACTGAACAGCGGAATAGCAGCTGATGCTGAAGAGGACAAGAAAACTGTTTCAGTGTCATTGTCCAGTGCCTCATTCAGTTAGCATAAGTGCAAACTCACTCTGTGTTTCTGTGTCATTGTCCAGAGCCCCATTCAGTTAGCATAAGTGCAAACTCACTCTGTGTTTCAGTGTGATTGTCCAGTGCCCCATTCAGTTAGCATGAGTGCAAACTCACTCTGTGTTTTCCTCATTTAGTTGGGGTTAGTGCAAATCCACTCTGTGTTTTCCTTAGTCTAGTTCCTACCAACAGCAACAACAGGACTATTGGTTGATTGATTCCAGATGATTCCTTTAATAAACAAACTGTTTTGGCAGTCTTCATAGAGTGTGTCTTTTTTGAGTTTCATCACAAAAAAGCAATAAAATTATTTAAAACTACACCAATCGAAAGACTGATGAACATTTCTTCCTATACACACACGTTTCCAGTACCAATCTATCTATCTGTCTGTCTGTCAGTCTGTCTGTCTGTCATTCATCTGTCTATCAATCGATAGTATTTACATACTTTTTTTCCTGCCGAGATGCTGTTTGTGTTGCCCCTAATTTGTTCCCTGATTTGACAGTTGTTCTGGCAATCTGCACACCAGCTTTCCTCTACACTGCACAGCACACACACACACACGTTTACATTGTGTGTGTGAAAACAGTCAATGAACGCTTGATAATGTTATATGCAATCATGAATGTGAAAGTCCAAGTACAAGTGCGGGTGCATGTATACATGAACATCTATGTGTGTGCGAACTTGTATGTAAAACAGTCCTTATGGAGGGCTTCTCTTCTCTGTGTTGATCCATGACCGTCACACCCCTACAAAACCCAGATGACTCATACCTGGACAACAAGAACACATGCAAGAATGCTGTTTGTTAACTTCAGCTCAGCATTCAAGTTAATCACAAAATCTTGGAATCAATACCTCCCTCTGCAACTGGATCAATGACTTTCTGACCAACAGACCGCAGCATGTTAGGTAAGGCCACAACCTGCATCACAATCCACACTGGTGCACCCCAGGGCTGTGTGCCCATTTCTCTACTCCCTCTTCACCCGTGACTGCAGGCCTATGTATGAATCCAACTCCGTCATAAAGTTTGCAGATGACACCACGGTGATTGGACTCATCTGTGGCAATGATGAGCCTGATTACAGGGCAGAGGTAAAGCACTAAGCTGCATGGTGCACTGACAGTAACCTCCTCCTGAACACCAGCAAAACCAAGGAGCTCATTGTGGACTTCAGGAGGTAGAAGGTAGACACTCATGACCCCATCCATATCAACGGCATGGCTGTTGAACGTGTCTCCAACTTCAAATTACTGGTGACCCACATCTCAGAGAACCAACTCTCACAGTCTGGTTTGGGAATTGCTCTGTCACTGACTGCATGTCACTGCACTGCACCTTTCATTCAGCCAACAGTCTTTCAGCTCCTCCCCTCCAGAAGGTGCTTCAGGAGCCTTCAGACTAAAACCAGCAGGTTCAGGAACAGCTTCTTCCCCACAGCTGTCACCCTACTGAACTCTGTTCCCTGCTAAACCCTCCCTTCCTATTCCCGCTACACTATGGCATAATCTGTCCACAGCGCTTCTCCTCACTACTGTTGGGCGGTGCAGGGAGATGGCACGTCAGCAGTTGCATGCAGTCTTGAAGAGGTGGGTTTTGAGATGGTGTTTGAAGGACAGCAATGTATCAGAGTTTCGGATGGCCAGAGGGAGGGAGTTACAGAGGGTGGGAGTTCCAGAGGGTGGGGGCAGCAAAGGCGAAGGCTCTGTATTTGGTATTGGTGATGGGAGTGAAGAGGTTGGCGTCAGCAGAGCGTAGTCGGCGGGTTGGAGAGTGGAGATGGAGGAGGTCTGTCATGTATGATGGTGAAAGGTTGTTGAGGGCTTTGTAGGTGATGAGGAGGATCTGGAAGTGTATATGTTATGCAAGACGCTATTGCAGTAGTCGAGTCTGGAGGTGATGAAGGCGTGGATCAGTGTTTCTGCAGCTGAGGGGGAGAGAGTGGGTCGGAGGCGTGCTATGTTGCGGAGGTCGAAGAAGGATGTTTTGGTGACGTGGTTAAAGGAGAGTGCAGGGTCCATGTAGATTCCAAGGTTTTTTACCAGTGGGAGCATGTATAGGATGAAGAGGGTGGGGCCAAGGACTGAGCCTTGGGGGACTCCATGTGGAACGGGAGTGGTGTGGGATTTGTGATGGTTGACGGTGATGTAGTGGAATCTTCCAGACAGATATGAATTAAACTAGGAGAGGGCAGAGCTAGTGATGCCTAAGGATTTCAGACGGTTGAGGAGAATGGATTGGTTAACTGTGTCAAAGGCAGCGCTGAGGTCAAGAAGGAGAAGGAGTGAACCAGAGTCTGAGGCAAGCAGTAGGTCGTTTGTGACTTTGAGGAGAGCTGTTTCGGTGCTATGGTGGGTTCGGAAGCCGGACTGGAATGTTTCATATGGTTTGTTGGAGAGGAGGTATTTCTTGAGCTGTGTAGCAATAGCTCTTTCCAGTAATTTTGAGAGGAATGTGAGGTTTAAGAAGAGGGGTGATGGCAGCAAGCTTGAGAGGTGGGGGGACTGTGCCAGAGGTAAGGGAGGAGTTGATGTTGTCTGTGATGAGTGGGGCGAGGGAGGTGAAACAGGCTTTGACGAGTGCAGATGGCATGCGGTCCAGGGGGGAGGTGGATGATTTCATGGTGGAGAGTATTTTGGACAGGTCAGCTGAGGTTATAGATGAAAAGGATGCAAGCTGGTTGTGGATGCTTTCTATTTTTGAACTGAAAAATGACATGAGATTGTCACATTTCTCCAGGGTGAATGATGATGAAATGTTATCATGGGGTTTGAGAAGTTTGTTTATGGTGGAAAAAAGGGAGTGGGGGTTGGAGGATCCTGAGTAGATGACGCCAGAGTAATAGACGGAGCGTTGTTGAGTGCTGATTTGTAGAGATGCATGTGATCTTTGTAGGCAAGAGTGTGAACAGTGAGTCAGTTTTTTTGTGAAGTCGTTCTAATTGTCCGAGTTGGTTTTTGAGTTTGTGGAGTTACGGGGTGAACCAGGGAGCTGAGTGAGTGAAGGTGACTGTTTTGGTCTTCAGAGGTGCCAGTTTGTTGAGAGAGGAAGACAGTGTATTGTTGTAGATGTTGACGAGGTCCATGGGGGTTTGATTTACAGGAGGGGTGAGGTTGGAAAGAGTACTTGATATGCAGGAGGAGAGAGAGACTGGGCAGACAGATTTAAGGTTATGGAAAGGTATTGTGCGGGCTCGTTTTGGTTTGGAGGTGGGGATATCCATAGAAAAAGTGATGGCCAGGTGGACGGATATGGCCAGGTCAGTGCTGGAGACATTGTGGATGTGGGGGCCGGTAGAGCAGACTAGGTCAAAGAAGTGTCCACGGGGAGGGAAAGTTGATGTGTTGGGTGAAGCTGAAGCAGTTGAGCAGGTCCAGGAAATCCATAGCATTTTTACAGTCCGGGGAGTCAATGTGAAGGTTGAAATCACCAAGAAATAAGACAGATGGTGAGATTGAGAATAGTGTGGTGATTAACTAAGTGAGGTCGGATAGGAAGGATGGGTTGAGTTTGGGGGGGCGGTAGATGATTGCAATGATAAGAGGTTTAGGGCCAGGTAGTTTGAAGGCCAAGTGTTCAAATGAAATGGAGAGTGCACGGGGTTGGAGGTCTTGATGAAAAATAGCAGCAATACCCCCACCTCTGCCCTCAGTGCGTGGGTTGTCCAGGTCCAGGAATATCCAGTAGGGGTGGTTTGGCTAAGTGAGAAATAATCCAGGGGTTTTTGCCATGTTTCATTTAGGCACAGAAGGTCAAGTTGTTTCTCCGTGTAGAATTCCTTTATTGTTGAGGGATCTTGTATTGAAGAGGGTTGAAAGTGTTCACACTGGATGGGTCTGATGACGTGTTTTGTTGTGATGACGCGAAGAGGATGTGCGGGAGCCGTTGTGTGAGCTGTGGTCGGACCATAGAGCTGGGATAGAGTTTTCTGCTGTGGAAATGCATATAAATTTGCGGCGGGAGCTTTGGTGAATGTAACGGGGGCGATGCAGAAGTCCTAAATTTCTTAGGGTGGCGGTGAGTTCGGAGTAGGGAGGTAGTTGGGGAATAAGCTGGTGGAGATTTGTGGGTGAGTAGACGCTGAAGGTGGATGGTGGCGACAGTGGTTGATGAGGAGACAGACGGTGGGACAAGGACAGCAACCACAGCACAGACCATGGAGACGCTTGCCGGGGTTGGTCCATTGGGGTTGGTCGATTGGAGCAAGCTAGCTCTGAGGGGCTAGCCGGCTCAAGTCGGAGGTAGCGGTCCTAGCCAGCCAGGGGCTAACCACACCGAGATAGGTGGAAACCTGCCCGGATCTCTACCCTCGAGGGGAGATGAGGGACGTCCACCCAGGCAGGAGCAGGGTTGGCTCAGGAGAGAGGCAGCCACGGCAGTGGGCCATCTCTACCACGCTTGTGAACATGGAGGACTGTTCGGGTCTACTTGCGACCAGGTAGTGGCGATGGATTCTGTTGCCGAGAGTCCTTCGACACCGGTAATTATCAAACTAACACATTGAGGCAGTAGCCTGACACTGCGGTGGAGGTTTGATGTAAAAGGTCATAGGTCCAGGTCATAGAGGTAGGTAGATGGTCCAAGAGCGTAATGTTAGGGGGGAAAATTTGGAGTTTGGAGAGCGAGAAGCAGCAGTCAAACACGCCAGCGTCATCTCAGCGTTCTCGGTAGATGTCATGTTAGGCCTGCAGGCAAAAAAATCTGCCTAGCGTTTACATGCGTTTGTTATTCTATGGCCCTATATTAGCTATAAACTACACTGGTGGTTTACAATTTATGGTGTTTCAGACCATAAAGTAAGTGTACAACATGACAAAAGATGAGAGGAGAGCAACCTTTATGAAATAATTTCAATATTCATTCAAAAAACTTAATTCATTCAAATTCCAAAAAAAAAAAACATAATTTCAAGATGGACACCACCCTGTGACATCACAATATGCAAATTAGATGGGTAAATTTACTCCCAATATAAACTTTAGGTCTTCCTCAATATTTGTCTCATTTACAGTCAGGCTCTATCTGTCACCAATATCAAGCTACAGCTTTTTGAACTTTAGATGTCAAAATCCAGCTTTTTGGGGGGAAAAAAAAAACTCAGCAGCTAAAGGGTTAATACACTTTATTAATACACTAGTGGACTACTGTGACTTTTTTGTAGATGTTTACATGGCTGCTTTATTAATACACTTTATTAATACACTAGTGGACTACTCTGACTTTTTGTTGATGTTTACATGTCTGCTTTACTCATTTTTCTTTGAATCCTCATCTGCAAGGCGACTGAGGAGACACTTTCATGAAGCCTGAAAATACTACAACTGTAAATGCAGCTCTTTAGTGCTGTAGGTTAATGAAGGTCTCATGTAGATTATTCAAGGGAAGGAGCTTTGAATCCTCATTTGAATGTTTTAATGTTTCACTGTTTGTTTCAGGGTGACTAACAGACACACACACTCATACACACACACAGACACACCTTCAGACAAACACACACATGCAAATTTGGGTTTTGTTGTTTTGTTGTCTTCTTGTTTTGATGCTCCATAGCCACTGTGGATCTTCCGAGAAAAAAATATTTGTTGTTGCCCTCAATTTGTATCCTGATTTGAATTTGTTTTGTTTTAGAACAACAGTTGTCTAGTCCTGGTATCACTCTGTCCATCTCTGCAAACCAGCTTTCCCCTACTGGCTACACAGATCAGTACAGCACACACACACACACACAATCATCCTGTAATTTCAAATCCTATGTGTGCAACCTAAACATATGGCTTTTGACAATAAAGCTGACTTTGACTTTGATCCTGTCCATGTCCAACATTTTATCTCAGCAACTTTATATCTGCCATCTGGTCTTAGTATAAACTCAAAATAAAAATGTAAAAATTACTCTCATGGGCAGTTTTCTCTCTTGCATCAAGGGTGTCCTATCTGTTCCATATAACCTGTGTGTGTGTGTGTGCGTGTGTGTGTAGGTCTATGCCCTTGTGTACTGTCACATTTGGGTCTTCATATTGTTTTTTTTTTTTTTTTTGTCCTGTAGAGGACCTTCCAGGAAAGATGCTGTATAAGTTTCCCCTAATTTGAATCCTGATTTGAATGTTTTATGCTTCAAAGCAACAGTTGTTCTGACATCACTCTTTACATCTCTGCACACACACGTTTTCCTCTACTGGCTACACTGCACTGCACACACACACACAGTCATCCTGTCTATGCCAAGTGTCCAACACTGTATCTCAGCAACTTTGTAGAAATGACACTGGGAAAGAGAAAGGACTTCAGGAGATGTTCCACCACCCAGCTGTAAGTGATACCATCTTTTGTGGCAGGTTTTAATTCACTTAGAATAGGTGCCAGTAGTTACATTCCATTTAAAATGGAGATCAGCTCTCTACTGAGTCATAGTATGCTTGATTATCATGTTCCAGCCAGCCACTGGGTTGTTAGCAGGACTAAAACTATGTCAATGTCAGTTTATTTATAAAGCACCTTAAAAAGAGCTGTACGTTAATATATATTGTAATATAACCTGTGTGTGTGTGTGTGTGTGTGTGTGTGCATGTATACACAGAGAGAAAGACCAATGACCCATGACGTGCTAATACAAAAAAGACTACAATCTACTACAATCACTAACAAGCACTAGCCTATACTTGAAATCCTTTTTCTACACACAGCAAAACACCTACATCACATAATTAGCCAAAATGTGTTTTCACAAACACACATTTTATTAATATACTGTCTATATATATATGAAAAGAGCAAGTAATGTGTCAACTGCATGACTACACCAGACCGATGGTGTGTTAATTGTATTTACATGACTACAGCAGACCGATTGTGTGTTAATTGTATTGACATGACTACAAAAGACAGATGGTGTCTTAATTGTATTTACATGACTACACCAGACCGATGGTGTGTTAATTGTATTTACATGACTACAGCAGACCGATTGTGTGTTAATTGTATTGACATGACTACAAAAGACAGATGGTGTCTTAATTGTATTTACATGACTACAGCAGACCGATGGTGTGTTAATTGTATTTACATGACTACACCAGACCGATGGTGTGCTAATTGTATTTACATGACTACACCAGACCAATGGTGTGTTAATTGTATTTACATGACTACACCAGACCGATGGTGTGCTAATTGTATTTACATGACTACAGCAGACCGATGGTGTGCTAATTGTATTTACATGACTACACCAGACCGATGGTGTGCTAATTGTATTTACATGACTACAGCAGACCGATGGTGTGTTAATTGTATTTACATGACTACAGCAGACCGATGGTGTGTTAATTGTATTTACATGACTACACCAGACCGATGGTGTGCTAATTGTATTTAGTTTTTAGAATGAGGCTAAAGGTCAGACTTTAGCTCGTCAGACTTTAGCTTGTAAAGCTTGTTAGCAATTTCTGTTGTCTCCCTTCTCTCCTTTCATTATTATCAATGAGGAGTTGCCTTTTCTGACTTGTTTAATATCAGATGATAAACATGCTGCAAATGTAGACCCGCACATGTGGAAATATTATTAGCCAACTTCTGTACGATCTTACACATTTTACTCAATATACTACTAACATCAGTTTCACTGTTGCAATGGAAATCACACCAGCTAGACATGCCTAAACTGGACATTGCTGGACTACACTGGTTATGCTGGTGTAACCTGATAAGTCATTCACCAAAGTTAACACTCACCAGTCTTGGAAGACACAGTAGCCCCAGACCAAACAGTGCACTTGCATGTCTTGTTCCAACCCCCTCCAACCACCCTCCCCAGAGCTAACGTACTTCATAGCAAAAAATCTATTACTCCACATATTAACATAATACTCTTTCAGGAGGACCAGATAAATAAAGTGACATGCACCCAAAATAATAACTAACTCATTGTTTGCACAAGTACAGAAGCTGGACAGGAAGGTATATGGCCAAAACCTGCTAGAATGGCCATCGTAAAGACAAACAAGATTAACCATCCAAACTCATGCCAAAACACACCTTTAACTAAACCAGAACAACAGCTGGTCAAACCAGCTAAAACTAGTTACCAGCATAACCACTTTTTTAGCTGGATCAAACCTTCAACTCTTCTGTTCTCTGCATGTTCTCTACAGAACCCAGATGATGGATCTGCTGCTTGTGCTCCTGCTGAGTGTGAGAACAGGCCACTGCCAGGCTGTTCCAAACACCTGCAGCTCTAATTCAGGTAAAAAAAAAGTCATTTTCACGGCTGTATGTGTTTTAATGCTTTAACAGATTAACTATAGTCACTTTCCTAAAATAATCACCTAACTCACTTTTTTCCCCAAACAATTTAGTTAGTATGTTGGTTAATTTGTATGTATTAAAGTATTTTGGTTAATTTATATGTATTAAAGTATTTTTATTAATTTGTATGTGTAAAAAACGACTTAGGTGATTCTTCTAGGAAGGTGCCACTATGGTATTTGGCCAGCAAAACCAGAATGGGCATCATAAACTGGACAAGATAAACCATCAACACTCGTGTGAAAACACACCTCGACACACTGAACCAAAAAACTATCTGGTCAAACTGAGTGAGAGAACAGGCCACTGGCAGGCTACAGCCTCATATAAAAGCCCAGTTCATGACTATGTGTGTTATACTGCTTTAATAAATCAGCTGAGGACTGGACTGGGCTGACAGGTGAACTGTGAGCTGCAGACCTCAACTTTTGGTTTGGTACACACATCTGTAGTGAAGTGTGTTAGTTTTGGTTTGGTACACACATCTGTAGTGGAGTGTGTTAGTTTTGGTTTGGTACACACATCTGTAGTGGAGTGTGTTAGTTTTGGTTTGGTACACACATCTGTAGTGAAGTGTGTTAGTTGCTTAATCTGTACCAGAGGTGGAAAAACTACAGCAAAATCTACTCAAGTGAAAGTAAAAGTACACATAAAAAAACTACATATATATAAAAATTTAAGAAAAAAGCAGGAACGAGATGTCCCATTCCATTCCAATAACTCTAAGCAGCAATGACTTCATGGACTATTTTAATGACAAAATTGAATCTATTAGACTTAAAATAAACAACTCCCTTCTAACCTCAAATCCACTTGGACCGCATGTAATGGTTACAGCTAGCTCTTGTCAACGTGTAGCATACCTTGATTCATTCACACCCACCAATACATCAGAAATTACGTCTTTGATCTCTTAAGCTAAAGCCTCAACATGCTTATTGGATCGTATCCCAACTGATCTTCTTAAGGCTGGTCTCCCTCTATTGGCTAAGACGATTCTTAAAATTATAAATGACTCACTCATGGGCATGTCCCAAAATCTTTCAAGAAATCTGTTAGTAAACCATCAATTAAAAAACGAAACATTGATCCTGATGTCCCTGCTAATTACCTACCCATATCTAACCTCCCATTTGTATCACAAATACTTGAAAAAATAGTGTCTAGGCAAAACTGTAGCTTCTTAAATGAAAATATCCAGAAAACCTTCCAGTCAGGCTTTAGAACTAATCATAGTACAGAATCAGCCCTAGTTAAAGTCTTCAATGACCACCTCATCGCATCTGATAATTGATATATATCAATATTAATCCTATTGGATCTTAGTGCTGCCTTTGACACTATTGGTATCCTACTACACAGGCTTGAACACACAATGGGCATCAAAGACTCTGCATTAGCCTGGTTCAAATCATACCTCTCTGGTCGCTACCAGTTTGTACATGCTTATAATGAGTCATCAACCCATACCAAAGTAAAGTTTGGTGTACCCCAAGGCTCAGTGCTAGGTCCCCTGCTGTTCTCCCTGTACATGTTACCTTTAGGATCTGTTATAAGGAAACATGGCATTACTTTCCACTCCTCTGCTGATCTCAGTGGCCTGCCACCGTCATGCAACGCAAAAGTTAAAGACCTCGGGGTAATTATTGACCAGGACCTCTCCCTAAATAGTCATGTAAAACACATTTCAAAAACAAATCTTTTTTCCACCTACGAAATATTGCTAAGGTTAGAAATTTCCTATCCTTCGAGGATTCATTACTTTTTTATTTATTACTTCCAGGCTCGATTATTGCAATGCGCTGTTCTCTGGGTGTAGTAATACTTGTATCAAAAACCTACAACTAATACAAAATGCTGCAGCCCGAACACTCACCAGGACTAAATAAAATGAACATATCTCTCCTATTGTCCCTTCCCACCCTCCTAGAACTCTAGATCCCAAAATGCTGGTCTCCTTGTAATCCCAAGAATATCAAAATCTACGATAGGAGGAAGAGCTTTTTGTTACCGCGCACCCCTCCTGTGGAATAATCACTCCCCCCCCCATTCGACAACGACATAACCACCTATAGTCTGACTACCATATAATGTAAAGTGGGATAATACTCTATTAAGAACTATTATGAACCTTAGCTAAAACCATAGGCAACTTGTAGTCTGTCATGGTTACTACTGATTGTAATTTTTCTGAATGACCCCTGGCAGATGGGTTAGCCCCTTGAGTCGTGGATCTGCCCAAGGTTTCTTCCTAGATTAACTGAACATAAGGGAGTTTTTCCTTGCCCCTGTTGCTCTTGGGTGCTCCTTCTGTGAAGTGCCACGAGACAATACTATTGTAAAAGGTGCTGTATAAATACAATACTATTGTAAAAGGCGCTGTAGAAATACAATAATATTGTAAAAGGCGCTGTAGAAATACAATAATATTGTAAAAGGTGCTGTAGAAATAAAACTGCCAGGAGGGAAAGTTAGGATGATTCCAAGGGCCTGGCACTGATAGGGGCCCCTAGAGAACATCTGAATATTAGAATCAATGTTTGGGAGGCCCAAAATAATTTTCTGTCAAAGGGCCCAACATTTCTAGCGGTGCCACTGTACTTAGGTTATGCCCCCAACAATGTTTTAAAACATGCATACATGCTTTTGGGTTGATAGAGTTAACCCACTACATACTACAGTAGCCTATAGGCTATTTCAAAGAGGCCTACAACCTATTATAAAACAGAATGTTTGGGGTCACATGCATGCTAATGTTTGGGGACACACACACACACACACATACGCCCATCCAGAGCACTGGTTGCTGCAGGACCCTTGTACAGAGCCCCTAATGTGACACGAGAAAACTTGTGTTTTTGATGCGCACCTAAAGGTTTTAGGCACAGGAGAGCTGTGCTCAACCACACCCCCACCCACATGCTTCCTGCTGGTCAGGGATCAAACCAGCAGCCCTTCAGTTCCAAGGCTGAAGCCTTAACCAGTAGGACCCGGCTGCCCCTGCTATGGGACAACAAGAAATCCATATAAATATTGAGTGGGTGAGAGTGAAAGAAAGAGATCACAGCAGAGGTTAGTTCAGTGTGGTGATGATGCTCCTCTTTTGTGTGCCTGCAGGTGGCGCTGCTGAGGTGCGTGTGGTGAATGGAGACGACTGCTGCTCAGGCAGAGTGGAGGTGTTGCATCAGGGAGAGTGGGGCACTGTGTGTGATGATGACTGGGACATCAAGGATGCTCAGGTGGTGTGCAGACAGCTGGGCTGTGGAGGAGCTGTGAAGGTCGTCACCAATCCCGGGTACTGGATCTGGTCTTACTTTGGACAGGGGTCAGGGAGGATCTGGATGGATAATGTGAAATGCAAAGGAACAGAAGAGACTCTACAGAACTGCTCATTCAGTGGGTTTGGGAAAGTTAACTGTGGGCATAGAAAAAATGCTGGAGTCATCTGCACAGGTACATCACACACACACACACACACACACACACACACACAAAAACTACAGACCACACTCATTACACACATCACAATAACAACTCACATTACACACATTCCTGACTACAATGCAACTCACCTCACAGACTCACAGTCACTGTTGACAACAGCAGAACACACACACAGTCACTACTGACAATACAGCACACACACACTCACTATTAACAACAACACAACACACACACACACACTCACTATTAACAACTACACAACACACACACACACACTCACTATTAACAACTACACAACACACACACACTCACTATGACAACAACACACAAACACAAAGCCTTAGGCAGGCAGTGATATTTACTGTGCTCTGTCAGCTCTGAGTGAACTAGTCCCCACTCTCAAACATGACTCATGACTCCCCCTGGTGGCTGGCTGATGCCATAGATTTGATCTCACATTTTCTAGCACTGGTGTTTTGATGCCATCCTGATGTTGTAGTGGTCCTTCCTGTCTCTTGTCTTGTCTGTGCAGGTGTAAACTCTAGTGGGACACCCATCATGGAGCAGAGGTGCCCTCTAAACATCACTCTCCCAGCAGGGGGCGCTGTGACCCTCTCCTGCCTCTCAGACTGCCAGGTGGAGTCAGGACGAGTCCAGCTTCACATTCAGGATGTGGGAGAACAGCATAAAGGCTCCTACTACTGCAACACTGATGGAGACAGGAGACTCTTTAGTCTACACATACACACAGGCCAGTGATTATACTGAAATTTTCAGTATAATAAAGTTTGGTTTTGAGTATGACCTGATCGTCATATCTGGGGACTTTTCATGGCATTGGTAGTTTTGGGGCCCATTCTTCACACACCCAGATTAAACCATGGGGCAACAATTCACACACCCAGATTAAACCATACTCCTGGGGCAACAATTCACACACTTCAGGCAAACCATACTCCTGGGGCAACAATTCACACACTTCAGGCAAACCATACTCCTGGGGCAACAATTCACACACTTCAGTTAAACCTTCCTCTTGAGCAAACGGCTTACACAATTCAAGTGTAACTACTAGTGACTACTAGTCAACAAGTCACACACCCCATGTAAACCTTACTCCTGAGTCAATTATTCGCAACCCAGGTACCCCTCAATCAACTATTCCTACCCCAAATGAAAAACTTCAGACATCAGATAAACTTTACTTCTGATTGATTATTTTTCCACCTCCACAGGCCCTTTGCTCCACAGTTGTTACCAAACTACCAAAGTCATATACCAAGTGGCATCACTTGGTTTATTTAAGAGAAAGAGGAAACTGTTTGGCGTAACAATACTGTCTCATACACACTGATAAAACTATGAAGACAGATTTTAATATTTTTAGTGTTATTTTCAACACAACAGGCACATAGCAGTGTACCTACTCCATCTTAAAGATCTGAAAGGGTCTCCAAACAAACTCAAGAAGTTTTATAAATGATTTGCATGAGGTAGACTGTGTATATTCAAAATGCAACAACAAAATGCAGTTGTTTTTTAAGTGCTTTGCAGGTCAAAACTATGCCACACAGACATTTCAAACAAACACAAATCAAATGTACAGTGAATACTGTAAATAATGAAACAGCATGCCTAAATCACAGTATCTTTACATATTGAAAATGTAAATGAATGTGTGTAACTAATAGTGTACCATTTCCTCCACAAAATGAAAACCAAAAAGCTGAATCACAGTTGCTTCACAAAATAATTTTTAAAGGGATGGCAGTGTGTAATAGCTTACAGTTACTGCTCAAAATGTCCTTTGGAGGTTCTCAGAATAAAAATACTGAAAAAATAAACATAATACAAATACAAAAATAGTGTAAAACTAATTCTGGAGAGCAACAATGCGGTTACATAAAACTTAACAGCTTCCAATCTCTTGCTTTTAAATGAAAAGGCTCAGATTTCAGGCAGGTATCGCAGTCAGATTTCACAGGGACACGGCATGTCCTAATGAAGTTCATCATATGTTTTTCCACGGTGTGAATCAGGCCACATTTTTCTCATGAATGGTCTGCGTACGACATGGGGGAAAAAATCCAGGCTTATAAATAAAGAAAAACATACCTTTTTACAGTATAATCTGTGTTGTCCTCCACCTAGGTTGTCAGATATAAATACCTTTACACAATCTTGTCTTGAGGTCTGTTTTTGTGTCTTTACCTTTACTTCCTTCAAAATAAAATGAAATAATCAGGTTTATTAGATTGACCCTTTGCTTCTGAATTACAACTCGTTTAACATTTTTCATCTAAAGACGGAATGTAACCGTCATGCAATTGATTAGACATTAAATGTTTCAAAATGAATAATTTACTGATAGAGTATAGCTCTATACAATTCATAAATTATGTTCAAGAGTGTAAGATTAATCTATTTCGAAGAACTTAATCCAGTTTACATATCTCAAACGTAAAAACAAAAATACCTTTCTTTGAGTTGTTGCATATGTACAGATGCTGCCAGTGTCTGTTTCTTGGGAGGAGGACTATCACCTACATTTGCCACAAAGAGTCAATCAATTTATGTCTCACGATGCTATGAGCATGAGACTGCCAGCTAGGCTAATGCTGACAAGTAACACTGACAACAGAACACTCTTCATTAAGTTTACCAGGGTATGTCAGGGTAATATCTGACTAATACCAAGTTACAAAAGAGCACACTTGCGGGTCCTCAACTTTTACGCACAAAATTGACTGTTGTGGAGATAAATTCCTGAGAAATCCTAATGAACATATGCATTATAATTTGGACCCCATGCTCAATGCATAACCTGACAGTTTTTTAAGCAGTTATGGACTGGAGAACTTTGAAGAAGTCTCTGAGCACTGCATGTCATTGGAAGCAATATTAACTGTAGGAGCCTATAAAGGTTACATATGTCAACCCATATACATTGTTAAATATCAAGACACATCGGTTATAAGACACTTGACTTCATGACAGTCTCCACATTGGTGTTCTTAAACTATATCACACTACAAAGTCTGTTCATCATTCACAATTCATATTTTGACATTGTGACAAGATCACACCACAACCTGTCTGAAATTATATAGTTTCATCCTACCAGTCATTCATAATTTACCTTCGTATTCAACATCCAATACACTGTGTCTGCCATCCTTCATTTGCTCTGTAAAGACATAAGGGAAAATTATATATTATAAATTTAATTTAGCAGAATTTTGTCTTATTTAACATTCAATTCAATTCACCATAAAAGGAGCACATAAAAATGTACTTGCCACCAGTCATAGATGATCCTTCAGGCTCATCATCCAATATACTGTCCACCATCCTGAATTTTCTCTGTAAATACATTAGGGGAAATGATATATAATTAATAGTGCTGTCAATGTTAACATGTTAATGCATGTGATTAATATAAGCAATTTAGTTGAGTTAAAAAAATGCAGTTAATCAAGTAGTTTTGAAGATGGCGGCGTGGACACATGCAGCGGCTGCTCTCTGTCCCAACGTTACAGTGTTTTCGTGTGTCGTGTAAACTTTTGTTCGTCGACGTCTTCGTCATGTGAGCCTTCTCAAGGACATACATACAGCCGGGGGTTTCTGCTCAACATCAGCAGACACTAAAAAGAACCCATACATTGAAGGGCTACAGGGCACACGGAGGAACAGCGGTCTGCTCCGGAAGCACTTACCAACACCGACCCCAACTCCTAGATCTCACCCGCAGTGGAGACGACACAAGCGGGGCGAGAGGAAACAGAAGAGGGGTAAGCGCGGAGGCATCCGGAACAGACTAGCTGCAAACCCACACAAGCCTGCTATCCCCACCATCGTACTGTCAAATGTACACTCGCTGGATAACAAGCTGGACCACTTACATTTACTTCGGAATACTCTTAAATCAGTGAGAGAGAGTTGTGTCCTTGTGTTCGTGAAAACATGGCTTAACAATAATATCCCCGACAGCGCCATACAACTCAACCAGCTAACATGCTATCGGGCAGACAGAACTCTCGTCGAAGGGGGTAAGACTCGCGGCGGGGGACTCTGTGTTTATATCAACAACACCTGGTGTCGGGACACTGTCGTGGTCTGTAAACACTGTTCACCACTGCTAGAGACTATGATCATCAAGTGCAGACCCAAAGTCTGTGCTTCCCTGTGCTTCCCAAATTACAGAAACACATCAACTTTCCCACAAGGAAAAACAACATCTTGGATAATGTTTTTACTACCCAGAGGGGAGACTACAAAGCGCTCCCCCTCCCCCACCTTGGCGCCTCAGATCACATCACTGTTATGCTAATGCCAGCATACAGGCCACTTGTCGAAGTCATCAAACCGGTTTGGAAGCAGGTACGTGTATGGCCAGAAGGGTCCACAGAGGGTCCACATCACTGTTCGGGCCAACCAGAAGCCATGGCTCACAGGGGAGGTCTACAGGCTGCTGAGGGTAAGGAATGCTGCTTTCAGAGCCGGAGATGAGGTGAGCCTAAGGGCAAACCTGTCACGGGGCATCAGAGAGGCCAAGTACTACAGAAAGATTGCAACAGCAGAGACACGCAGAGTCTGTGGCAGGGCATACAGACCATGACGGATTACAAGCCAATGCCGCAGACCGCCGACAGCTCCACCTCCCTGCCGAACGAACTGAACAAGTTCTTCGCTCGCTTTGAGGTCCACAACAGTACCCCGGCACAGAAGACTTCACCCCCTCCTGGTGACTAGGTGCTGACACTATCCCGGACAAAGTGAGAAGATCCCTCAGCAGAATCAATGCACGCAAAGCTCTGGGACCAGACAACATCCCTGGTCGTGTACTGAGAGACTGTGCTGCGGAACTCACAGTTGTCTTCACAGACATTTTCAATACTTCTTTGAACCAGGCTGTCATCCCCACATGCCTCAAAACCTCCATCATCCCTGTGCCAAAGAAGTCGTCCCCATCCTGCCTCAACGACTACCGTCCGGTTGCGCTCACCCCCATACTCATGAAGTGCTTGGAACGGCTAGTCATGCAACACATTAAGACATCTCTCCCCTCCACCCTGGACCCATTTCAATTTGCATACAGGTCTAACCGCTCAACCGATGATGCAATCTCAACAGGCCTCCACTCAGCCCTTACACACCTGGAAACAAGAGACTCATATGTTAAAATGCTGTTCATTGACTTTAGCAGTTCAGCATTTAACACAATTGTACCCCAGCAACTGGGAATTAACCAGTGGAAGGTGAGGAAGGAAAATGCTGGGGGGAGAGAGGAGAGGAGAGGAGAGGAGAGGAGAGGGTAAGGAATTAACACCTCAATGCATAACTGG
Source organism: Tenualosa thibaudeaui (assembly GCA_027481765.1). NCBI lineage: Eukaryota > Metazoa > Chordata > Actinopteri > Clupeiformes > Clupeidae > Tenualosa > Tenualosa thibaudeaui. The sequence goes on along the minus strand of JAIFZK010000105.1, from coordinate 173,204 downwards.
CTGCTGGATTTCCTGACAGGTAGACCGCAGGTAGTACGGGTTGGCAGCAACACCTCCAGCCCCATCAGACTGAACATGGGGCCTCCCCAAGAGTGTATGCTGAGCGCCATCCTCTTCACTCTGCTGACCCACGACTGCACTCCGTCACACAGCTCCAACCTCTTTATCAAGTTTGCGGATGACCCAACTGTTTTGGGTCACATCAGCAATGACGATGAGACACACTACAGGAGCGAGGTGAGCCGCCTGGTCAAGTGGTGCAGTGACAACAACCTCTCCCTGAACGTGGAGAAGACAAAAGAGATTGTCGTAGATTTCAGGAGAGCACACACGCAGCACGCCCCCTCACCATTAACGGGGCTGCTGTGGAGAGAGTAAGCAGCACCAAGTTCCTGGGTGTGCACATCTCTGAGGACCTCTCCTGGTCAAAGAACACTGCATCACTGGCCAGTAAAGCCCAACAGCGACTATTTCCTCCGCAAGCTGAGGAGAGCCAAAGCCCCAGCTCCCATCATGAGCACCTTCTACAGAGGCACCATAGAGAGCATCCTCACCAGCTGCATCACTGTGTAGTATGGCACCTGCACTGTGTCCTACCGGAAAAAGCTACACCAAGTAGTGAGAGGATGGGTGGGTGTCTCTCCCTTCCCTGCAGGACATTTACCACACCCGCCTCACTCGCAAAGCCCTCTGCATTGCGGGTGATCTAACCCACCATCCAACAGCCTCTTCAGTCTGCTGCCATCATGAAGGATACTGAGGAGCCTCCGGGCCAGAACCAGCAGACTGAAAGACAGCTTCATCCACCAAGCTGACAGGATGCTGAACTCTATCCCTGCCCTCCCTGCCTTTCTCCCCCTGACCCCCACACTCACCACTTCCCTCTCCCGCTGCCCTTAGTGTAAGTGTCCCAGTCCAGGGAAACTTACCTAAGGAACATCTCTCCCCTCCCAAGAACTCATCAGACATCTCTCACCTATGGAGTTCCTCTATTACTGCTCCACATTAAATTGGATGTACAGTAATTGAATGTACACTTCTTTTTGCACTACAACAATTGACACTGCTGCTTGAATGACACCATTTGAGCGTTATTACGCTACACACTATAGATTGGGTATTTCACTTATTTGTATTATATACAAGCCTATTTGTACTTTTTGCTATGTGTATATCGTCCTTGCTATGTGTATATTGTTAAGCTTTGTCATTATATTGATGGTATGGTGGTATGGTATGGTATGAATTTATTGTCAATTTCTTCACATGCACAAGACATACAAAGGAATCGAAACTGAGTTTCACACTCCCCTGTGGTGGGAGAGCAAGGCGGCACTGCCGGATGCCCGCACCGCCCATGATTGATATTGATAGTTTATAAGATGTTTAATGTTCACTGTGGGCCTAGGGAGTGCTGTAATTTCAAATCCTATGTGTGCAACCCGTACATATGGCTTTTGACAATAAAGCTGACTTTTGACTTTGATGCAGACGCATTAGTCACATTACCCACCAGAGCCGTACTCACTTACACACACCAGGGCTGTAATTGGTCAAGTTTGTCCACTCGCTTTGTTTTGTTTGCCGGTGTATTTTAGCAGCCCACTGTAGGTACTTTTACCAAATTGCTATTCCAATGTATAGACTTTGTAAATAATTTAAGACATCGTTTTGAATTCAGTGGTTTCCTGTTTGTACTGTGCCTATCAATCAATGTTTTAAAATTGGCACTTTGTCAGCAGACAGTACTTTGTAGGCAGCAATGAGAAGTTTGCTTGTTAACAGAACATAAACTGACTACCCAGAAAACTTGTAAATAGTTCTGATATATTTTTTGTAACAACAAGGTTGTTGAAATATGCAGTGTCTCCTAACAGTAATGTTAACAAAATTAAAGCATGACAAAGGAATTTGCTAGACTCGACTGCATGGTCAAAGGGTAGATAGTTCCACTCAAAGCAAACACGAAAACACTCGATGCAGAATCAAAACAGGGAAACAGCAGTGACGAGGCAAAGCAAATCACAAATCTGCAAATATGGTGAGACGTATACATGGTTTGCACAGAGTCTGCAGCTGCTGCAAACTACTGGCTAACTTGCGGTAAATGGTCTCTTGGTCTTTGGTCTCTTTTCTCTTTTAAGGTAACGTAACGTCATTACCACAGATGTTCAACATGCACAAGACCGGTTCAAAGACAGCTGTTTATGTTTACATTTATGCATTTAGCAGACGCTTTTATCCAAAGCAACTTACATTTGTCAACTATAAACTACATCAGGGCCAATTTCCCCTAGAGCTACTTAGGGTTAAGTGCCTTGCTCAAGGGCACAACGGTGGTTGTGCGGTCAAACCCACAATTTCCAGGCTACTATTGGTGCTGCTAGCCAGATTCCTTAACCACTACACCACCACTGTGTTTATCTACATTTACATTACATTTAGGCATTTAGCAGCCGCTTTTATCCAAAGCGACTTACAAAAGAGGATAACATTCAAGCTACGACACAATGAAAGAAACAAACAAGGGGTGCATATTGCTAACAGAGAAACTGCGCCATTTTAAGTTGAAAGTGCAATAGTGCAGAGAAACTAAATTGTTAAGTGCATTCTCAAAGTTTACGCCAGGAGATATTCTTGGAAGAGCTGGGTCTTCACAAGTTTCTTGAAGGTGGAGAGGGTATCAGTTGATCTGGTAGCACTTGGGAGGTCATTCCACCAGCGCGGAACCAGATATGAGAAGAGTCTGGATTGACTTGCACGAGGTGTTGGCCGTGCTAGAAAACGTTCCTTAGAGGAGCGAAGCGGTCGTCGGGTGACATAGGGCTTCAGGAGAGAATTCAGGTAGATGGGAGCAGAGCCATCATTCACCCTGAAGGCGTGAGACTGCGTGGGTCGTGTAGGTCTGGTACACAGAGGACACACACGATCCAAGCAGGAGCTCAGCGTAGAACAGAGTGACCCTGTGGCATCAACAACCTCAAAAGAAGAGAAGCTTCTAGATGGTGGTAGAGCAGACGCCACCAAGGAGGAAAAGTGAGTGGGAGATACATTCCGTAGATTACGACGGACTGAGACAGTGGGAGTAGGAGCACATGGTTGCTGAGGGAAACTTTGAACTGAATAAAGTAATGGTCAGATAGATGTAGAGGAGTAACTGTCTGCAATGTAGCGGTACACTTCCTGGTGAAAATTAGATCAAGTTCCTTACCCGCTTTGTGAGTTGGAGGGCTGTAAACCCGCTGTAGCTCAAAGGAGTCCATCAGAGATAGGAATTCTGCAGAACCTGGATTGTCTAACTGGATGTTCATATCACCGAGAACAAGGGTGGGACAGTCATGCTCAGGGATAGAGGAAAGCAGAGTGTCAAGTTCTTCTAGGAAATCCCCCATTTGACCTGGAGGGCGATAGATAACACACAGATATGTTTTGACCGGTGCCGTTACCAAGATGGCATGGTATTCAAAGGAGCTGTATGTGACAGATGGTACCAGTTGGGTATATTTCCATTTGTCTGATATTAGCAGCCCCGTACCACCCCCTCTCCTGGATGGGCGTGAGGTGTGGGAAAAAGCTTATCTGAAGGTTGACTGTGCACTGACGTGAAAGTAGCCTACAACTGCCATAGTCTCAAGTTCTTGTTAAGATTTACATATTCATGCAGTAGTCTATACCTAAGGTAAGAGGTGGTCACCGCTGTAAATGTTGATATCATCTAATATCATGAGTATGTGTTGTGTTGTGTTGAGTATGTGTTGACGCATAAAAATAAAAGTAGAGATCAACCCAGCAGGGGCACAGTTGCTAGAGAGGAGCAATGTCATCAGTACCGTGAGTGTTCTACTCGTAATACCAATTCATATAGCTCATTCACATGCTCATTCGGAGGATAGGAAGGATCTTAAACCTTCAAAGTGTTTCCATTAATGAGTGCAGATACTGTTTTGAGCCCGGTCACTAGAAAAAAGACTGTATTTTGTTAAAGAAGAAAATGTAAAGTAGATCTAAACTGGCTAAATATGATCTGTGTGCTGCGCGTGTCCGACATTCAAAGCCTATTGAGGTGCCGGTAGTGGAAAGGGTAGCGCAGGCTGGAGGTGCAGATTGTGAAGAGTCTGAGGCTCCTATGGCAGAGCTGTGTAGCTTCGGTGAGGTTAGAGATTATGGAGGTTAAAGCTTTGGTCCATTTATTACAGAGGCTTACATTTCTCTTGTGGGTACCCCACAAAAGATGCCAATTAAAATCTTGCACGACACGGGCGCCACAGAGAGCTTTGTTGTAAAGTCGGCTTTGAAATTCTCCAACCAGTCATACACGGGAAAAAGTGTGCTCATTCGGGGCATTGGAACGCAAACAATGTCCCTTCCCTTGCATAAGATCGTGATAGATTCCGATCTTGTGGAAGGTGAAGTAGTTGTTGCAGTGCGACCTGCATTGCCCATACCAGGGGTTCATTTGATTCTTTGTAATGGGCTTGCTAAAGATATAGTCTTCCCTAGTGGACCAGCTCCACCTATTGTGTCTAGTGAACCTGTGAGAGGGGTAGCAGAAGTTTGTGTTGCAGAGTTTCCTGAGGTGTTCACTGCTTGTGCGGTGACTCGCGCTCAGAGTCGCGCACATGCGGTGGAAAGCTCCGTGGAACGTTCCACACTAAAAACTTCACCATTGCTTGTTTTACCTGAAGCTTAGTTTATTGCGGCCCAAAGTAATGATGAGAGCTTGACTGAGTTGTTTACGGGCGCAATCGCTGATAGCTTAGAAAATGCAGAGAGCAGATATTTTACTATTGACGGGTTGCTTATGCGGAAATTTGTATCGGTCAATAATGACTGGATTGAAACAGTGTGGCAGCTTGTTGTGCCCAGAAGATATAGAAAATGTGTTTTGGAGACTGCACATGGTGAAGGGGCTGGGCATTTTGGGGTGCGTAGGACCTACCAGTGGCTATTACAGCACTTGTACAGGCCACGGTTAAAACGCGATGTTGCAGAATTCGTTAAGACTTGCCATACCTGTCAGATAGCCGGAAAACCCAACCAGTCGATCAAGCCAGAGCTGCTCCATCTAATTCCTGCAGTGGGCCAGCCTTTTGAACATCTGTTGATTGATTGCGTTGGCCCGTTGCCTCCGTCTAAAGCTGGTTCGCAGTAATTGCTAACAGTAATGTGCCAATCTACAAGATATCCCGCGGCATATTCATTACGTAGTATAACTACAAAATCCATTGTTAAAGCTCTCTCGCAGTTTTTGTCAGTCTTTGGAATTCCAAAAGTGATACAGTCTGATAAAGGAAGTAGTTTTACTTCAAAAACGTTTGCTGGAGTGTTGAAACATCTGCACATCAAACACAGTCTTAGTAGCGCCTGGCACCCTCAGAGCCAGGGGGCGCTTGAACGGTTCCATCCAAAATCATTGTTGCCTACTGTTCCGAGCTCCAGTGCGACTGGGAGGATGGCCTGCCATGGTTGTTGCTGTCAGCTCGGGAAGTAGTGTAAGACAGTCTGGGCTTTAATACTAATGAGCTTGTGTTTGGGCACAAAGTTCGTGGACCATTGTCCTTAAAAGATGGCTAACAGCCTTCGGAGCCTCCGGTCAATCTGATCGATTATGTGCACGGGTTTTGTAGGAGGTTGTTTTTAGCCTGTAGGTGTGCATTAAAAAACCTGAGCAAATCCCAAGCACGGATGAAAGCTTATTTTGATCGCAAAACTGAGTCCAGGCTCTTTAGTCCTGGTGACCCGTGTGTTGGCTTTGTTGCCTATACCGGGGTCACCTTTTCAAGCTAGTTTTTCAGGTCCTCATGATGTGGTCTGTAGAGTGATGGAACAAGACTATTTAATTTCGACTCCAAAGCGTAGACGCGCGACTCAGTTATGTCACATAAATTTGTTAAAGCCCTATTATGCTCAGCAATCCTGTTCTGAGGTCTCTGAGGCGAACACCATCTGGTCTTTATTCCTATAACGTCATGGCTTTCAGGTTGCGTAACACCCCCTCTCCCCTTCAGCGGTTAATGAACTGGGTAATATCAGGCTCATGTAAGCTAACCTGACAATTAATTTGGCCAAGTGTGAGTTTGCCCAGGCCACAGTAGTGTATTTGGGAAAGGTAGTTGGGCAGGGAGAAGTGCGTCCAGTGCGAGCGAAGGTGACTGCCATTGATCGGTTCCCATGGGCAAGTACCAAAAAGGCATTAATGAGATTTCTGGGCATGATTGGTTTCTAGAGCAGTTTTTGTTCTAATTTTTCTTCTGTTATGCCGCCCCTCACAAACTTGTTAAAAGCCAAGGCGCCACTTGTGTGGACTCCAGAGTGTAACCAGGCAAATGCCAAGTTGTTGCTGAGCACTGCGCCTGTTCTGGCCGCTCCCCGACTGGATCATCTTTTTAAAATCCAAGTGGACGCTAGCCAGGTCGGGGCAGGTGCAGTGCTCATGCAAACAGATGACCAGAACCTCGACCGCCCTGTTTCTTATTTTTCTAGAAAGTTTAACAAACACCAGTGTAATTCTTCTACTGTTGAAAAGGAAGCGTTTTGATTGTGAAAATCACTATTTCAATCACACTTGACTATGGTATGTCATGTGTGGGGACCAGTTCCTTGGTTGTCTGAAATCAACTTCACACACACAGTCAGTCAACCACGTGGGTTACATATTAGAGCATTAGTTTAAGAAATGCAAACTTGGTTGTCCGAAGTAAACTTCACACACACACAGTCAGTCAACTGTGTGGGGTACATATTAGAACATTAGCTTAAAAAATGCAAACTTTTACATTGAAATCACCGTCACATAGTCGTCTACCCATTTGAAGTTCACCATCTTCTCCTAAATATGATCATCTAGCCTGAATAATGAAATATGTCAAAAGAACTATGTACCTAGGATAACCTAAGCTCACTGAACAACACTCAATTCATTAATGAAGAAACCTTAGCTCAATTTGTGGTGGCACAATATCTGCAACAGAACACTTCCATTCTATTTCCAGGGGAGAATAAAGAAAGTACAGTGATTCAGTTACCTTCAGATCTGCTTGAGGGAATTCAACCACAGCATCATCTGCTACAACGACTGTGCTGGGGTCCTCTCCTTGATTTGGGATCTCACCAGCAACAGCATCATCCTAAGCAAGAGTACAAACATGAAAATGTCCTTCATTTAAACTTTAAAATTGTTTAAACTTGAAGTGTTACAACTTTTCAACATGGACACTACATGTTTTTAAATAGCACCATAGCCAACTCTAACTTATTTAGGACGGAATAAACTAAGGTGGATTGCAATGGAACTGACAGGAAATGCTTCCAGGGTCCAACAATGTAATGGAGAAACAATGACAGAGGACTGAGGAGGAGGTCGTCCCTGTTGAAATTCTTACCTTCTAGGTTTTACCCTAGACCTTGACTATTGTGTATGTCAATTTCATAAACACATTCAGTCTACCTCACTTGGTATGTTCTGGTTATGTCTAAATAAAGGCTTTCACAACCAGAAGAATTTTGCCTTAAATTGTGTCTCCATTTAAAGTTCTCACTTCAACCACTCGTCAAGTTAGGTGGCTGAAGTGAGAAATTTAAATGGAGACGGAATTTAAATTCTTCTAAATTCTTTTGGTTGTAAAAAAAATCTTGTAACATGCACTTGTGTGGCTATCACCATAAATGACAAAAAGATGCATTCTTCCACATTATATGGGGCGGTGGTAGCGTAGCAGTTAAGGAACCTGGCTAGCGTGCTAATAGCCTGAGAAAAAAAAAAGTTGTGGGTTCGAATCCCGGCTTCCACCGTTGTGCCCCTGAGCAAGGCACTTAACCCCAAGTTGCTCTAGGGGAGACTGGCCCTGAACAATTGATAGTTGACAAAAAAATGTAAGTCGCTTTGGATAAAAGCGTCTCCTAAATGCACAAATGTAAATGTATATTGGAAGAATATGTTACATCTAACTTTAACTTACTAACTGGTTTCCAGTTGCATGAACAAATGCACCCATGGTGGATTTGTTGTAGTGCACTGTGTGGAACAGTCCCATTAGGTTTCAAATACTGATAAATCAAAATACAGTAATGCAGTTACCTGTAGATCTGCTTTGCAGTATTCAGCCATGTTAGCATGTGCTGCATTCACTCCGCTAGAGTCATCTGCTTTGTCTGGGGACTGCAGTGCAAGGTCATCACTCTCAAAATTTATATAGTCAGTTTTAGAGGAAATATGTATGTGGCAGTTAAATAAGTGTTGTGACAATTACACATAAGGTAGTTCTAGTGATCAGCAACTATATTCAGGCCGAGCTCTCGAATACCCTTTGTATTCCCACCCAATGTAGCAATAAATAACATCCTTGTCTGAACATTTACCTTCTTTCTCAAGGTTTTGTAATACATAGCTACTTGAACTAGATTGTCTACATGGGAATCAAAACAGCTGCAGATGATTCAAAGTGCTGAGACAAAGTTGATATTTCATCAGCCAAAGAGAAGGTGCTACTCTGCTAGAATTTCAGTCACTCACTGTGGCCTGTAGGACATCCATTTCTTGGCACATATGATTCATCTCTACTTCTCCTCTTGGCCTGCTCGTGTTTGTTGTCTACACCTTCCCAAAGCAGCCCGAGACTGCTGCCATGACTTTTTGCCACACACTTAAAACAACATTGTCTGTCAGTGGTGGAAACGATAGTGGTGGATTACAAGAATGTTCATATATGATAGTCATGTTGAACAAAGGGCTTGGTTTGGAAAAAATTTCTATAATATGTACTTGTACGTGACTATCACCAAAAATGTCAAAAAGATTTTCTTTAAAATGCACTCTCACCTGTTCTCTCCTAGGCCAGTCTGTATCACTGTAGTTGTAGGTTATTTCTTCTCCTGGTTGTATTTGTCGTATGGCAAATAAGCACAGGTGAGGTTTACCTTTGACGGTAATTCGCTTCATCTGGCTGTTTGGATTGCAGTGATTATAATTCACTAATCGGCCAAAGGAGTCGTCATCTCTTGCAGCATCAATACTTAAGATAAGACATTTAACTATAGTCATTCAGACAGGAATATATTAATAGTTGTTAACTTGTTAGAAGAATACATTAGTAGCACTGTACTAATAGTTTGAAAGTTTATTTGTATTATCCATCGCCTATGTTCTCTTTCCACAGATATGGCATAAAAGAGAAAGATAGATAAATGACACTGAAAAACTAGATGCCACAGTCTACCAGTATGTGAAGAATAATCATCAGTGTTAGCTGTCCTTTCCCACATATGACATATCTGTCCACTGACTGATGAAAAAGGTACCTACCAGTACTTTTTCCCATTGACCTTAAATTCAAAAAGGTACACGTGAAGGGCATCATGGTAAATCTTTTTGCGTCTTTGACATTCATCAAATGAAATGATCTGTCCTTTGTATTCAACTAAAAAAAATCTCCTTTTTCGAAGTAGCTTTGGCTGAACACTCCGCGACCTATGTTGAACAAAAAGCAGTTGGTTTCAATTTTAAAGGCTTGGACAGACCACTCACACAGGAAGGGTTACCATTTTTAACTGCACATTACCCAATAATGTTTAAGTAGCTGAGCTGTGAAAACCTTTTTTGTGATATTTCTGAGAAGACGCAATCCATTATACATTTTACATGAAACACAAGCAAAAACGCACGCCACGGCATACCCTGGCAATGGTTCTTGTATCAGTCTAGCAATTGATATAGTAACTTTCACAATAGCTTCTTAATCTATCCAAACTGATCTGCATATTACACATTATCACAAATCAAAAAATTTAAAAAATGTATTTAATGTATGACTCCTATTTCTAGTATTCTACTTACCTTTGACAGAGTTTATACATTTGGCATTTAGTTCTGGCCTGTCTACTGACAAGGAGATGTAATGTACTGCTTCTGCAACAGGGTCTCTATGACATGGCTTGCTGTGACGCATTTTCTCCTAAAACAATTTACAATTTAGTTTGCTTACATGAGTTCACAAAAGTATAAAATGAAGAACTATTTATAATAATAACTAAGGCTATTTCAAACATCTGCCAAAAAGTTAGCTGAACCATTAACATTACAAAAATCCTACAGTGTTGTCTAAAGGGACCAAAAGAGGGTTGGGAATTTCGTCCACTAAACAGTGTTGCCAGTTTACGCCACCATAGCCTATATCTACCTAGAGTGCCTCATAGCTTAGAGCTTTTTTAATAGCACAACTGCATCGTCTTCATCCAGACTCAACAAATACATGACTATAGGCTATTCACGCAAACATTTGGTTCTCCCTTGCTTAATTAGCCTACGAAACAAATTGACATCACCTAGCCAGCTAGCCCTCCTGTAACTGTTCTGTTTGTCATCAATCGCTACTCACGCACATTTGAATCAAGTTGTGAACAGTTGGTTGAAATTGAGCGAACTTTTTGTATGAATAACTTGTATAGATACACAACCTGTCCGTTTGGGAAACATCAAAAACTTATGGGTAGGTCAACCTACATTTCAAACTTTGGAGGCATCCCAAGGTGAGCAACCAATGTTGACCTCCAACTCCCCATAGCCCCAAATAGCCTCACCGAAACGCATGCTCCAGGTCTGCAGCTGTAGGCAGTTTTAGGCGAATAGGTAGTTCATCCAAGTAACAGGCTCTCGTTCAGTAACATTTATCGTAGCCAACTATCTCCGTCCATGGATTGTAGTGCAGCTAGCCCTTTAAGTTCTTGAGTGCTTGTCCTCTAAATTCAAATGGGTGAAACCTATTTCCACTACAATAACTTTTACTGATATTATCGCCGTCTCTTGTACTAGTACGATCTGAAAGAAACTGAACTCTACTCTTGTGAACGATATTTGGCAGCACAAATCATTAGGCGAAGACGCACTTCAAATACCACCGTTAAGATGGTCGATCATTATATCCCTAAGTAAAATGCACAGTTTATAAAACAATAAGCCGGACATTATTGATGACCCCTTTATTTATCATTCGTTGTTCTGCTTGAATTTACTTGTGATAGATAACGCCGCAAACACGTTGTGCTGTTCCTCGTGGTTCCCCACTCCATGTATGCCCAGCTGTCTATACATGTCCACGAACTCTCATGCAAACATTACAAACTTTTACAGCTGTTATCAATATCTCTTACTAATGTTATCACCATCTCTTGTGCAAGAAACAAACACTGCGTTGTGAATTCGCGTCGCAGCAGCACAAAACATTAGGCAGTGACCCAAATACCACAATTAGTAGTATGACCAATCATTATCTCCCTGAGTAAAACATACAGTATATAAAACAATAACAAAGCCAATACTTAAGTATTCGCGACTCTTTCATTTACCATTGCTGTATTTCTGCTTGAATTTACTCGGACACTGTAGACAGCACCATTTTCAATTGGACTCTGCTTACTTTCCATTCCTCTGGTCCTCTATTTTTGGCTAATTTCCTCAAAGAGAAAGTGGTGTAGTTTCGATCTGAAGTACCAAATCACCCGTTTCAATCAGTACTGTTGCTTGTCATAATTCTGCGAGTTTTGTGGTTAGAGGGTTAACGTCAACGGGTGGGAATTTCAATGTAATGTAGCCTGGCTTATAGTTAGCATTACGACATTACATAGGGAGTAATAGGTAAAGCTAATGCATCAGCATGCTATCCTCCTCTGACTATCATGGTTTAACATTTATCACCACTGCAAACTACTATGTTCTCTGTATTGTTGCCTCAGGCAAAAATGTTGATGTCAATGAAAATATCGGTGACCAATCCCACATTCAACATAGTCGCAAGCTAGCTGCCTCACCGCAACCTCGTGTAGGCTAAGCTATTTATATATTTCAATTGTATATAATCGAAGTTTCCAAGTCACTATGACATGATTTTATACTGATGCCTGGACATTGCAAAATATTTAATGAATGTTAACTATAAAACCTACCTTTCTATTAAGGAATGTCCACCTGTGGTGGACATTCCTTAATTCACATGTGGTTTCGTTCTTCATCCGTCAAGTAGTCTTCCAGTATGTTTCATTGCACTTGAATGTTGTCCAATGAGGTTGCACGTATGAGTCACGTGAGCATACAGCCAACTACTGATTGGTTAAAGGTGTTGTACAGACGTCTTCAGTACCACTCCTCGCCACTATTGGAACCATGGCGCTTCACCTAGCACACTCTCAAACACAGAGAAAGCTGTTTTTTCTTCATTTTAGGGCTCGCATTTTCATTTTAGGGCATATCAGTGACCCATCCTGACTTCAAAAATGTGGTTAGATTTGTGGGGTACAGCATTTTATACACCATGAGGATTTTGTACCCCACGGCGTGAGTGGGCTAACAGGTTGCATTCCCCACAATGATAGAAATGAAAACGCACACACACACACACACACTCACAGGTCAGTGCTAAACACACACATACACACACACACACACACACACCCTCACAGGTCAGTGCTAAACACACACACACACTCACAGGCCAGTGATACACACACACACACACTCATTGGTCAGTGCTAAACACACACCCTCACAGGTCAGTGCTAAACACACACACACACACACATACACCCTCACAGGCCAGTGATACACACACACACACACTCACACACTCACAGTCCAGTGCTAAACACACACACACACACACACACACACACACCCTCACAGGTTAGTGCTAAACACACACACACACACACACACATGCACACACCCACCCTCACAGATCAGTGCTAAACACACACACACACACACATCCTCACAGGTCAGTGCTAAACACACACACACACGCACACACCCTCACAGGTCAGTGCTAAATACAGACCCACACACAAACACAAAGTTTGAAAAAAAAAATACACACTCATTCCCTTGCACTGAAAAAGTGCCTGAATACTATTTGTCTAATATATTTATACCAGAGAGTGTAGGGTGGAGTATGCTGTGTTCATATGTGAGAGACATGGTGTGTGTGTGTGTGTGTGTGTGTGTGTGTGTGTGTGTGTGTGTGTGTGTGTGTGTGCAGATGGTTGTGTTGCTGTCCTCCAGTCCAGGGTGGTGTTTGTGGGTGATGTTGTCCAGACATTGTCCACCTCCAGTGCTGTTGAGTGCCAACTGGCCTGTACTCTCAATGCCATGTGCCAGTTCTTCTCTTTCCTGGAGCTGGAGAACACAGAGAACAATACAAGGTACCTAAGGAACACCAGTTCTAACCAGAACATTCAATGCTCTCTAGAGGTCATGGACACACCAGGACTCAGGATCCCAGTTCTATCTAGAACATGCAGATAGAACCCCTGAGTAACACAACTGTAGGAGAGAACAGAGAACACTGACCTTGCAGTCAGGAGTTTACTGTGTTATGAGGTCAAATTCAGACACAGTGCAGAACACAGAATGCTCTCAATAGTTAGAACCCTGGGAACACCACAGAACACATAATGCATCTAGTTAGAACCCCGGGAATAACGTGAGTACAGAACACATAATGCTACTCAGGTACGTTATGTTGTCATGGTAACAACTCAGGTACATTATGTTGTCATGGTGAATTGATTTCTTTCTGTCCACAGCACCTGCACTCTAAAGACAAGAGACTCTGACCAGAACTTCAGTGCTAACGTCTCTGTAGGAACAACATCAGGGTTCTCCCTGAGAAACTGTTCTAGTACAGGTAAGAACAGGGTTCTCCCTGAGGAACTGTTCTAGTAAAGGTAAGAACAGGGTTCTCCCTGAGGAACAGTTCTAGAACAGGGTTCTCCCTAAAGACTAGTTTAATTAAGGGTAAGAATAGGGTGGCAGTAATGGGTGTCTGGTGGTGGTCTAAGGGTGACATGCAGCAGCCCTAATCACTATGTGCTCTTGACCTCATGAAGTTAAACAGAGACCAACAGTATTTTGAGCTTTCAAATAAAAAAGCAGATGATCAACAGAGTTCATCTAGACTGAGTCAACCAACTGCACAAAGAGTTAAGACAATGCCTGACGACCTAAACTAAACATGAATACAAACATCTTAAATCTCGTTAATAGTCCGTATCCATCAATACGCAGACACTCAGAGCCCTCTCTGACACTGCAAACCCTCTCAGAGATGCTCCCCAACAGATGACGGAGACTCCCCAATTTTTTAGCTATTCATCGAAACCACAGAGACCCTACGGACAGTGCAAGCATCTGATTGGTTCCTTTCTTTTCACCTGGATTTGACTTCACCAGCCCAGCGTAGGTGTAGTTAGCAATATGATAGTTCACAGTTTAACCTTTGTAAAAAAATCTCAGAGTAGGTGTAGTTAGCAATATGATAGTTCACAGTTTAAGCTTTGTAAATAATCTCAGCGTAGGTGTAGTTAGCAATATGATAGTTCACAGTTTAACCTTTGTAAATAATCTCAGCGTAGGTGTAGTTAGCAGTATGATAGTTCACAGTCTAAGCTTTGTAAATAATCTCAGAGTAGGTGTAGTTAGCAATATGATAGTTCACAGTTTAAGCCTTGTAAATTTGTAAAGCTTCTCAGCGGAGAAGTACAAAATCACACACACACACACACACACACACACACACACACACACACGATGGAGAAGTGCGAAATCACGCACACACACACACACACACACACACACACAGACACACGATGGAGAAGTGCGAAATCACACACACACACACACACACACACACACGCACAATCACACAATGGAGAAGTACGAAATCACACACAGACACACACACACACACACAGACGCACAGCGGAGAAGTACGAAATCACACACACACACACACACACACACACACATACTCACAATGGAGAAGTACGAAATCACACACACAACGGAGCAATACGAAGTCACACACACACACACACACACACACACACTGACACACAATGGAGAAGTACGACTGACACCTTTAAACTCAAACTCATTTCCTACACATAGTGTGCTGGTTTGGCTCAGTGTTGTCAATTCTGTTTCTGAGCCTGGCTCTCATTAACTACAGCTCAACTGGCACTAATCACACACACACACAGAATCACCCACATACACACACTCTCTTTCACACACACTCAGTGGTCCAGATTAGGAACACACAGACTAGTGTCTTCATCAGACAGAATGGCCACTGCATCACAGAACACTACTTTGCTCACATCCATATGGGAAAAAATAGCAGTCAATGTTTTCACAAGCCAAGTATAAAAACAAGTGTTGTGCCTCTGTGTGTGTGTGTGTGTGTGTGTGTGTGTGTGTCTGTAGTCATTTCCCCCATTAGGACCTACACCCTGGTGGAGGAGTCTGTTAGCTGGACGGAGGCTCAGCGTCGCTGCAGTCAGAACCACTCTGACCTCGCCATCATCCAGTCCAGAGAGCAGCTGCAGAACGCACTACAGGCACTAGGGGGCGACACAGACAGCGCATGGATCGGACTTCACCGAGAGGACCCAAATAAAGGCTGGAACTGGACCAGTGTGTTTGAGAACTGGCAGCAGGGTCATGGTGTGTCTACATCTGGGTGTGTTTTATACTCTTCAGGAAAGTGGCTCTCAACATCATGTGATACTCCTAATGGTCTTCCCTTCATGTGTCAGTATGGTGAGTCAGACTCTACTTCTGTTGGCTCAGAGACAGTGTGTGTGGAAACAGCAGTTAGGCAGTGGAAATGGGAGTGTCTGCGCTGATGTGGTGAAAGTGTTGAGGTGTGTGTGTGTGTGTGTTACAGTGGTGTGTGTGTGTGCGTGCCTTGCAGTGGTGTGTGTGTGTGTGTTTTAGAGTAGTTTGAGCTGTGGAGGTGTGTTCATGTGTGTAAGTGTGAGTGTAGTAGTGTAAGTGTCTAGGTATGAGTGTGTTAGCGTTAGAGTGTGTGTGTGTGTGTGTGTGTGTGTTGTTGTCTCTGTCAGTGTTCAGTGACTGAGAGGAGTGTGAAGATGTTCCAGTACATGTGTGTGTGTGTGTGTGTGTGTGTGTGTGTGTGTGTGTGTGTGTGTTGTTGTCTCCAGTGTTCAGTGACTCTGAGAGGAGTGTGAAGATGTTCCAGTACATGAGTGTGTGTGTGTGTGTGTGTGTGTGTGTGTGTGTGTTGTCTCCAGTGTTCAGTGACTCTGAGAGGAGTGTGAAGGTGTTCCAGTACATGAGTGTGTGTGTGTGTGTGTGTGTGTGTGTGTGTGTGTGTGTGTGTGTGTGTGTGTGTGTGTGTGTGTGTGTGTGTGTGTGTGTGTGTGTGTGTGTTGTTGTCTCCAGTGTTCAGTGACTCTGAGAGGAGTGTGAAGATGTTCCAGTACATGAGTGTGTGTGTATGTGTGTATGTGTGTGTTGTTGTCTCCACTGTTCAGTGACTCTGAGAGGAGTGTGAAGATGTTCCAGTACATGAGTGTGTGTGTATGTATGTGTGTGTGTGTGTGTGTGTTGGTGTTCCAGTACATGAGTGTGTGTGTTTGTGTGTGTGTGTGTGTGTGTGTGTGTTGTTGTCTCCAGTGTTCAGTGACTCTGAGAGGAGTGTGAAGGTGTTCATGTATGTGTGTGTGTGTGTGTGTGTGTGTTAATGAGTGTGTGTGTGTGTGTGTGTGTGTGTGTGTGTTGTTGTCTCCAGTGTTCAGTGACTCTGAGAGGAGTGTGAAGGTGTTTCAGTACATGAGTGTGTGTGTGTGTGTGTGTGTGTGTGTGTGTGTGTGTGTGTGTGTGTGTGTGTGTGTGTGTGTGTGTGTGTGTGTGTGTGTGTGTGTTGTTGTCTCCAGTGTCCAGTGATTCTGAGAGGAGTGTAAAGGTGTTCCAGTACATGATGATGATGAAGAAGTGGGGAGATGCTGAGATGTTGTGCAGGAGTTTAGGTGGAGATCTGGCCAGCATCCTGAACCAGGAGGAACAGACGGCCTTCACTGCAGCAGTACAGACTGCAGGGGCGTGGGAAGGAATCTGGATTGGCCTGAGGAGGGATGACATCACCCGCCGGTGGGCGTGGTCTAGTGAGGACCTCAACATGACCTCATCAGGAGATGCAGGACAGAACTGTGCTGTGCTTCAGAAGACAGGGAACTGGAGGCCTGAAAACTGCTCACACACACAGTCACACTTCCTCTGCTCCAGGGGTGAGAAATCATTACACACACACACACACACACACACACACACAATCTCTGTTACTGTGATAAGAACTGCGACCTCTCTGTCACTCTGTTACACACACACACCAGCCTACCTCTCACCTGATGTGCTGATATTACACACACACACACCAGCCTACCTCTCATCTGATGTGCTGATGTTACACACACACACACCAGCCTACCTCTCACCTGATGTGCTGATATTACACACACACACACCAGCCTACCTCTCATCTGATGTGCTGATGTTACACACACACACCAGCCTACCTCTCACCTGATGTGCTGATATTACACACACACACACCAGCCTACCTCTCATCTGATGTGCTGATGTTACACACAGACACACAGCAGCCTACCTCTCATCTGATGTGCTGATATTACACACACACACACCAGCCTACTTCTCATCTGATGTGCTGATATAACACACACACACCAGCCTACCTCTCATCTGATGTGCTGATATTACACACACACACACACCAGCCTACTTCTCATCTGATGTGCTGATATTACACACACACACACACCAGCCTACTTCTCATCTGATGTGCTGATGTTACATCTATGCCAGCCTACCTGTTCTCTGCCTCATGTCTTATCTTTCAGTAAGAAGTTCATATGATAGATCCAGACAGAGAGAACTATAGCTAACCCCCCTCACTATGACTATCACATTGATTAGCTGTTAGCATCATAGCTAACCCCCCTCATTATGACTATCACATTGATTAGCTGTTAGCATCATAGCTAACCCCCCTCACTATGACTATCACATTGATTAGCTGTTAGCATCATAGCTAACCCCCCTCACTATGACTATCACATTGATTAGCTGTTAGCATCATAGCTAACCCCCCTCACTATGACTATCACATTGATTAGCTGTTAGCATCATAGCTAACCCCCCTCACTATGACTATCACATTGATTAGCTGTTAGCATCATAGCTAACCCCCCTCACTTTGACTATCACATTGATTAGCTGTTAGCATCATTGCAAACCCCCCTCACTATGACTATCACATTGATTAGCTGTTAGCATCATAGCTAACCCCCCTCACTATGACTATCACATTGATTAGCTTTTAGCACCATAGCTAACCCCCCTCACTATGACTATTACATTGATTATCTATTCTACACTTCTCTAATCTCTGTTTTCAATAGAGTGCTTTGTTATCTTTTTAGGAGGGAATTCAACCAACATCACATACATCACAACCACCCCACACACACCCACACCTTTTTCTTCCACCAGCACCTCACACACACCCACACACACACCTGTCTCTACCACCAGCACCTCACACACACCCACACACACACCTGTCTCACCCTCTCCCACTGCCTCCATGTCTGTGAGTCCCTCTTCAGCTCCAGTCACTTGTAATGAAACATCCTGTCGTCTAGGTGAGTCACACAAACACCACAACAAATCATACTGAACATGTATTACTATTAGCATTGCTGCAAGTAGAAGTATAATACATGCTAAATGTGTGTGTGGTGTGTGTGTTGTAGATGACCTGCTGTTTGTTAATGTCAGTAAATCTTGGCGTGAGGCTCTTCAGGACTGTAGTCAGAGGGGCATGAGGCTGGTCCACATCCTGAACAATGACACCCAGACCCAACTCACCCTGCTGCTGAGCTCCCTGCCGTCTGTCCAGTGGCCCGTGCCCATCGCCTGGGTGGGCCTGGAGCGCTGCATGATCAACCCCAATGCACCCTGGGAGTGGGTGGAGACTCAGGTGGAGTATCACCGTTGGCATGAAGACCACCCCCGCAACTGCTACAGCTTCCACTGTGGCCAGGTGGTGCAGGTGGGTGCAGGAGACTACAGGTGGTGGGACGCCTGCTGCATGGAGACACGCCCCTTTATCTGTCAGGTGAGCAGTGAGACATGCCCCTTTTATCTGTCAAATAATCTATAAGACACACACCTTTATCTGTCAGGTGAGCAGTGAAACACGCTCCTTCACGCTCCTGGTTCTGGACTGGTGCTGGTGCTGCTTCTGGACTGGTGCTGGTTCTGGGCTGGTGCTGGTTCTGGGCTGGTGCTGGTGCTGGTTCTGGACTGGTGGTGGTGCTGGACTGGTGCTGATTCTGGACTGGTGCTGGTTCTGGACTGGCACTGGTGCTGGTTCTGGGCTGGACTATCAGTGACAATAAGTGGGTTAGCCACTCTGATCTCTAAAGAATGTAGAATTCTTTATGAGATCAATGGTTAGCCATTGATACGCAAAGTTCGCCTGTGCTACCCACAGTCTCATAAATGCTGATTGGTCAGAGAGTGCTACTGATACAGGAAGTTCAATCTGGGGATATTATAAGAACCAGGGGGTCAGATTAGCTTCAGCTAGTTAACACACACCATTTGCATGTGCATGGTGGTGGCCGGCTACACCGCGGCTAAAGCCACACATTCTCGGTGTGTTTCTTGAGGAGCCCGTGAGAAGATGTGTCTGTTATGTTCAACAACTTCTTTTCTTGCTCCTTTCTTGGTATGTGGCAAGCAAGCTAGGTGCATTAATGCCACCCACTGGACTGGAAAATAATTTTCTTTTAAGGGAATATCCAATAACATTGTTGGTCCATTTCCAGCTTTGGAACTTAGTGCATGGTCAGAGCCAACTGGTGCCAGTTCCCGAGCCCCAGTGTTCAGTATGGCGTTTATCACAAATTGGCTAAATTTACTAGCCTGGCCCCAGCCATTGAAATGTATGGGGGGCGGGACTTAGTCACTCTCTCCAGGTATTTCTAATACCTATATGATAAGAACTGGAGAAAGTGAGCAAGTCTGCCCCCATTCATTTCAGTGGAAAGTGGTAGGCTACTGAATTCAGCCAAAATTAAACACATTTTCCAGCTTTCAGGAGTTTCATAGGGCTCATTTATGGCACCATTTCATTTAGCCAATGAGGTCCCATGTTACTGATGGAGTTGAGGGCGGCACAAAGCTATGTCACAGATGGGCATTGGATGTTCTAACAGGGGCAAAAAATATGCACACGTTAGGGAGCTCATGATCAACACTAAACTTGTGCAGGAGCTGAAAGAGGAGAGCCCACCGATTAGCATAGAGGACATGGTCCCATTGAAATGACGCCATTTCTGAAAAGCGACTAAGAGCCTTGCTAATTGGCTGAAGCTAACCAGCTAAATCCTGAGCCCCTGAGTTCACCTGTGCCTAACCCTGCAGTGTCCTAAATGCTGATTGGTCAGAAAATATCTTAGAGGGTGATTCAGTTACTCTTGTATCTTTTTCTCTTCCACAGGAGAAATTGTCAGCAAGCCACCATGGACCATAACGCTAGGTTACATACTGTATGCTATTCAATTCAATTCCTTTGCTTTCACTCACACACACACACACACACAGGGAGAGAGGGTGGCCTGTGGGGTGGATCCTCCTGACTTTCCATTGTAATTCTGAGTATTCTTCCAGAAGTTGTTGGATGATGCTGTACTTTTACTTTTCTTTTGAACTCATCTTTACATATGACTGTAATGGTAAATAATAATAAGAAAGTTCTTTACTGTAGTCTGCTTAATAGATTATAGGTAAACAATAAGAAAGAACACTGCGCTGTTCCTTTCATACCCTTCTTACTGTAATAGATTCATGATGTTTTTCTCTTTATACACCTTTGAGTTTATATATATACCTTTGAGTTCATATACACCTTTGTGTTTATATATATACCTTTGAGTTCATATACACCTTTGTGTTTATATATATACCTTTGAGTTCATATACACCTTTGTGTTTATACATATACCTTTGAGTTCATATACACCTTTGTGTTTATACATATCTTGCTCTGGATGTTGCCTGGTAGAGGGTTGATTTTACAACAGAGTGCATGACTACCATGTTAAAAGCAGTAATCTAGAGTCAATCAATCCATAGCGGTTGGTCGTGGTTGAGTGCTGGCAATAGGGAGAAGAATGAGATTTATTATTACATTTATTTAGCGTAAAAACTGAACAGCGGAATAGCAGCTGACGCTGAAGAGGGCAAGAAAACTGTTTCAGTGTCATTGTCCAGTGCCTCATTCAGTTAGCATAAGTGCAAACTCACTCTGTGTTTCAGTGTCATTGTCCAGTGCCCCATTCAGTTAGCATAAGTGCAAACTCACTCTGTGTTTCTGTGTCATTGTCCAGAGCCCCATTCAGTTAGCATAAGTACAAACTCACTCTGTGTTTTCCTCATTTAGTTGGGGTTAGTGCAAATCCACTCTGTGTTTTCCTTAGTCTAGTTCCTACCAACAGCAACAACAGGACTATTGGTTGATTGATTCCAGATGATTCCTTTAATAAACAAACTGTTTTGGCAGTCTTCATAGAGTGTGTCTTTTTTGAGTTTCATCACAAAATTATTTAAAACTACACCAATCGAAAGACTGATGAACATTTCTTCCTATACACACACGTTTCCAGTACCAATCTATCTATCTGTCTGTCTGTCTGTCAGTCTGTCTGTCATTCATCTGTCTTTCAATCTATAGTATTTACATACTTTTTTTCCTGCCGAGATGCTGTTTGTGTTGCCCCTAATTTGTTCCCTGATTTGACAGTTGTTCTGGCAATCTGCACACCAGCTTTCGTCTACACTGCACAGCACACACACACGTTTACATTGTGTGTGTGAAAACATTGTGTGTGTCAATGAACGCTTGATAATGTTATATGCGATCATGAATGTGAAAGTCCAAGTGCGTGTGCATGTATACATGAACGTCTATGTGTGTGCGAACTTGTATGTAAAACAGTCCTTATGGAGGGCTTCTCTGTGCGGTTGATCCATGACCGTCACACCCCTACAAAACCCAGATGACTCATATCTGGACAACAAGAACACATATGCAAGAATGCCTCCCTCTGCAACTGGATCAATGACTTTCTGACCAACAGACAGCAGCATGTTAGGTAAGGCCACAACCTACATCACAATCCACACTGGTGCACCCCAGGGCTGTGTGCTGAGCCCATTTCTCTACTCCCTCTTCACCCGTGACTGCAGGCCTATGTATGAATCCAACTCCATCATAAAGTTTGCAGATGACACCACGGTGATTGGACTCATCTGTGGCAATGATGAGCCTGACTACAGGGCAGAGGTAAAGCACTAAGCTGCATGGTGCACTGACAGTAACCTCCTCCTGAACACCAGCAAAACCAAGGAGCTCATTGTGGACTTCAGGAGGTAGAAGGTAGACACTCATGACCCCATCCATATCAACGGCATGGCTGTTGAACGTGTCTCCAACTTCAAATTACTGGTGACCCACATCTCAGAGAACCAACTCTCACAGTCTGGTATGGGAATTGCTCTGTCACTGACTGCATGTCACTGCACTGCATCTTTCATCCAGCCAACAGTCTTTCAGCTCCTCCCCTCCAGAAGGTGCTTCAGGAGCCTTCAGACTAAAACCAGCAGTAGGGTGTCACCCTACTGAACCCTACTGTTCCCTGCTAAACCCTCCCTTCCTATTCCCGCTACACTATGGCATAATCTGTCCACAGCGCTTCTCCTCACTACTGTTGGGCGGTGCAGGGAGATGGCACGTCAGCAGTTGTATGCAGTCTTGAAGAGGTGGGTTTTGAGATGGTGTTTGAAGGACAGCAATGTATCAGAGTTTCGGATGGCCAGAGGGAGGGAGTTACAGAGGGTGGGAGTTCCAGAGGGTGGGGGCAGCAAAGGCGAAGGCTCTGTATTTGGTATTGGTGATGGGAGTGGGGAGGTTGACAACAGCAGAGCGTAGTCGGCGGGTTGGAGAGTGGAGATGGAGGAGGTCTGTCACGTATGATGGTGAAAGGTTGTTGAGGGCTTCTCATTGTTTGCACAAGTACAGAAGCTGGACAGGAAGGTATATGGCCAAAACCTGCTAGAATGGCCATCATAAAGACAAACAAGATTAACCATCCAAACTCATGCCAAAACACACCTTTAACTAAACCAGAACAACAGCTGGTCAAACCAGCTAAAACTAGTTACCAGCATAAACACTTTTTTAGCTGGATCAAACCTTCAACTCTTCTGTTCTCTGCATGTTCTCTACAGAACCCAGATGATGGATCTGCAGCTTGTGCTCCTGCTGAGTGAGAGAACAGGCCACTGCCAGGCTGTTCCAAACACCTGCAGCTCTAATTCAGGTAAAAAAGTCATTTTCACGGCTGTATGTGTTTTAATGCTTTAACAGATTAACTATAGTCACTTTCCTAAAATAATCACCTAACTCACTTTTTTCCCCAAACAATTTAGTTAGTATGTTGGTTAATTTGTATGTATTAAAGTATTTTGGTTAATTTATATGTATTAAAGTATTTTTATTAATTTGTATGTGTAAAAAACGACTTAGGTGATTCTTCTAGGAAGGTGCCACTATGGTATTTGGCCAGCAAAACCAGAATGGGCATCATAAACTGGACAAGATAAACCATCAACACTCGTGTGAAAACACACCTCGACACACTGAACCAAAAAACTATCTGGTCAAACTGAGTGAGAGAATAGGCCACTGGCAGGCTACAGCCTCATATAAAAGCCCAGTTCATGACTATGTGTGTTATACTGCTTTAATAAATCAGCTGAGGACTGGACTGGGCTGACAGGTGAACTGTGAGCTGCAGACCTCAACTTTTGGTTTGGTACACACATCTGTAGTGGACTGTGTTAGTTTTGGTTTGGTACACACATCTGTAGTGGACTGTGTTAGTTTTGGTTTGGTACACACATCTGTAGTGGAGTGTGTTAGTTTTGGTTTGGTACACACATCTGTAGTGGAGTGTGTTAGTTTTGGTTTGGTACACACATCTGTAGTGAAGTGTGTTAGTTGCTTAATCTGTACCAGAGGTGGAAAAACTACAGCAAAATCTACTCAAGTGAAAGTAAAAGTACACATAAAAAAATTACATATATATAAAAATAACACTATATCCCATTTAAGAAAAAAGCAGGAACGAGATGTCCCATTCCATTCCAATAACTCTAAGCAGCAATGACTTCATGGACTATTTTAATGACAAAATTGAATCTATTAGACTTAAAATAAACAACTCCCTTCTAACCTCAAATCCACTTGGACCGCATGCAATGGTTACAGCTACTTCTAGTCAACCTGTAGCATACCTTGATTCATTCACACCCACCATTATATCAGAAATTACGTCTTTGATCTCTTAAGCTAAAGCCTCAACATGCTTATTGGATCGTATCCCAACTGATCTTCTTAAGGCTGGTCTCCCTCTATTGGCTGAGACGATTCTTAAAATTATAAATGACTCACTCATGGGCATGTCCCAAAATCTTTCAAGAAATCTGTTAGTAAACCATCAATTAAAAAACGAAACATTGATCCTGATGTCCCTGCTAATTACCTACCCATATCTAACCTCCCATTTGTATCACAAATACTTAAAAAATAGTGTCTAAGCAAAACTGTAGCTTCTTAAATGAAAATATCCAGAAAACCTTCCAGTCAGGCTTTAGAACTAATCATAGTACAGAATCAGCCCTAGTTAAAGTCTTCAATGACCACCTCATCGCATCTGATAATTGATATATATCAATATTAATCCTATTGGATCTTAGTGCTGCCTTTGACACTATTGACCATGGTATCCTACTACACAGGCTTGAACACACGATGGGCATCAAAGACTCTGCATTAGCCTGGTTCAAATCATACCTCGCTGGTCTCTACCAGTTTGTACATGCTTATAATGAGTCATCAACCCATACCAAAGTAAAGTTTGGTGTACCCCAAGGCTCAGTGCTAGGTCCCCTGCTGTTCTCCCTGTACATGTTACCTTTAGGATCTGTTATAAGGAAACATGGCATTACTTTCCACTCCTCTGCTGATGATACCCAGCTTTACCTTTCTATGAAGCCTAATGACTATATGCCAATGACTAAACTTGATGCCTGTCTCCTAGACATAAAAACCTGGATGACTAATAATTTCCTATGTTTAAATTCTGATAAAACTGAAATGATGATGATTGGCCCTAAACAGCTGACCAACACTCTACCCCTTCACCAAAACCTACTCAGTGGCCTGCCACCGTCATGCAACGCAAAAGTTAAAGACCTCGGGGTAATTATTGACCAGGACCTCTCCCTAAATAGTCATGTAAAACACATTTCAAAAACAAATCTTTTTTCCACCTACGAAATATTGCTAAGGTTAGAAAGTTCCTATCCTTCGAGGATTTATTACTTTTTTATTTATTACTTCCAGGCTCGATTATTGCAATGCGCTGTTCTCTGGGTGTAGTAATACCTGTATCAAAAACCTACAACAAAATGCTGCAGCCCGAGCACTCACCAGGACTAAAAAATATGAACATATCTCTTCTATTGTCCCTTACCACCCTCCTAGAACTCTAGATCCCAAAATGCTGGTCTCCTTGTAATCCCAAGAATATCAAAATCTACGATAGGAGGAAGAGCTTTTTGTTACCGCGCACCTCTCCTGTGGAATAATCTCCCCCCCCGCCCCCCATTCGACAACGACAACGACAAATAATTCCTCAGAACCACCGATAGTCTGACTACCATATAATGTAAAGTGGGATAATACTCTATTAAGAACT
>JAIFZK010000105.1:137500-142500 GCA_027481765.1 Tenualosa thibaudeaui | reverse complement strand
GCTGTGGACAGAGGGACCTTTCTCATTCTAAGGTCCAACAGGAGGGAGGCTCTCGCTAGCTCTCTGACTGCAGCATCATCGTTGTTAAGCATGCTGATGAGGTGCGCCAGCCTTGTTATGTGTAGGTCCATTCCCAAGCCCCCCTTCCCTGTGCGACACAAAGATAATGTCCCGTGTGGTGTGTGAATTCAGTCTCAGCCATTTTCTGATAGCATCCACTGTTTTATTGTCCAGGTCCTTAAGGACATTTTGTGGAATATGGACATTTGCAAACAGGTGGTGTATTTTTGCTAGGGCCACTTCTCTGATGTCTTCTAATTTCATGACTACAGTCAATCAGTGAGATTCTGTTGTTGTAGGCACAGGACAACTCCTGTATCTGTTCACCCCACTCACCTGCGATGTTAAACTTATGGCCTAGGTAGGTGTACGTCTCGTGGTGTGAGTAAACTCTTATAGGCTGTCCCATAAGTGTAAAAGAGGGCAGTTTGTCACTTTTGGACTTGTACCAGCGGTTGCCACCGCTGTGACGTTCATAAAATGTGGCACATTTGGTGGGTTTGACCTGTAGTTTTGACCATTGCAGGAATTCGTCTGTACGGGACAGCATGTTGGTAATCACACTTTCATCCCTAGATACCTGACTCACACACTCACTCACTCACACACACATACACACACACACACTCACTCACACACACACACACACACACACACTCACACACACACACACACACACACACACACACACACACACACACACACACTCACATACACACGAACTCAAACACACACACTCACACACACACACACACACACACACACACACACACACACACACACACACACACACACACACACACACACACACACACACACACACACACACACACACACACACACACACACACACACACACACACACACACACACACACACACACACACACACACACACACACACACACACACACACACACACACACACACACACACACACACACACACACACACACACACACACACACACACACACACTCACACACACACACACACACACACACACACACACACACACACACACACACACACACACACACACACACACACTCACACACACACACACACACACACTCACACACACACACACACACACACACACACACACACACACACACACACACACACACACACACACACACTCACACACACACACACACTCACACACACACACACTCACACACACACACACTCACACACACACACACACACACACACACACACACACACACACACACACACACACACACACACACACACACACACACACACACACACACACACACACACACACACACACACACACACACACACACACACACACACACACACACACACACACACACACACACACTCCTCTGTAGAGATGATCATCACATTGTGTGTTCTCATCAAACTGTTCTTCTATTCTTTTAGATGGGAATCCAGACATCACTACACACACACCCACACACACACCTGTCTCTCCCCCCAGCACCTCACACACACCTGTCTCACCCTCTCCCACTGCCTCCATGTCTGTGAGTCCCTCTTCAGCTCCAGTCACTTGTAATGAAACATCCTGTCGTCTAGGTGAGTCACACAAACACCACAACAAATCATACTGAACATGTATTACTATTAGCATTGCTGCAAGTAGAAGTATAATACATGCTAAATGTGTGTGTGTTTGTGTCCTGTCGTCTAGGTGAGTGTCTGCCTCAGGAATTCATGGAGTCACTACTACCACATGTGCTAAATCTATGCTAATATTTATGTGTGTGTGTGTGTGTATTTTGTGTGTATTGTGTGTGTATGTTGCTTGCGTGTGTGTGTGTGCATGTGTATGTTGCTTGTGTGTGTGTGTGCTTTGACCTTGCCTGTAGGTGACCTACTGTTCGTTAATATCAGTGTGTCCTGGGAGGAAGCCCTGGCCGACTGTAGTCAGAGGGGCATGAGGCTGGTCCACATCCTGAACAATGACACCCAGACCCGACTCACCCTGCTGCTGAGCTCCCTGCCGCCTGTCCAGCGGTCCGTGCCCATTGCCTGGGTGGGCCTGGTCCACTGCTTCCTGCGGCCCTTGGAGAACTGGCAGTGGCTGGACCGGCCGGTGGAGTATCAGCGTTGGCATGACGACCACCCACGCGGCCGCCCCTTCCTCCACTGTGGTCAGGTGGTGCAGGTGGGTGCAGGAGACTACAGGTGGTGGGACGCCTGCTGCATGGAGACACGCCCCTTCATCTGTCAGGTGAGCTTAAAGACACGCCCCTTGATCTGTCAGGTGAACCTTTCAAATAGTCTACTGTTGTTTGATGCCCATATGGCAAGCTTAGAGACACTGAATGTGCTTTGAATGGGTACCATTATGGTTTATTAAAACTTCATAAAAATTAGTTTCATGAATATAAAGGGAATTTAAACTGTATTTAAGGCAAACTAAATTCTGTGATGTGTCCCGTGAGTCACACAGTGTGAACTGCAGGTTAAGAGTTCAACTTAAACGCGCCTAATGACTGACTTTGTGCTCAGACCACAGGACTTCATCTTGTTTGTTGTCTTGGTGCAGAAGGTGACTAGCAGCAGTTACGGGACCACACCAGCAGAGGGGGCTGGAGATGAAGAAGGCTGCTACCATCGCCTGCTGTGACCTCACTACACCAGCAGAGGGAGCTGGAGATGGAGACCTGCATCACCAGTCTGCTGATCATCTGATAATCTCAATATCAACATATTAATATTTTAAATATTACAAAATGTTATAATCCTCAGCTCAGTGTCTGAATATACATTTCTCAATATTTTAATTTTATCTGTTATGTCCAATTCAAAATCTGAATACCTTATATGTACTAATATCAGAATGTCTCAATAGTCCAAAATATTTTTTAAACTTCTCTGCTATCAGTAGGTTTAAGAAAAGGATCATACTAACAGGGTTTCATATGCGATTGTACAAAGACATTCTATAGTATATAGTTACTGAGAGTAAAAAATACAGTGACCATCTTATAATTGTAGTTGTTTTCTTTGTAGGTTTTTTTAGGTAGGTTTTAGAAATGGATCATAATAACAGGGTTTTTATATGGGATTGTGTAGATTAGAAGCAGAACTTTGCACACATTTCCCCTAATAAACAGCTTTGAAGTAATTCAGATGGTAAACAAACGTCTAATGTCCCTCTGACATATTAAAGGGTTTCTGTGTGCAGGTGTGTGTGTCCTTTTGAGATATTAAAGTGTTTCTGAGATATTAAAGGGTTTCTGTGTGCAGGTGTGTGTCCTTCTGAGATATTAAAGGGTGTCTCTGTGCAGGTGTACATCCTTCTTAGATATTAAAGGGTTTCTGTGTAACTAGTTAAAGATAATGCTCTGAAGGTGTATTCATACTTGGTCCATCGCTGGCCCACTAGAGGTCACTAGAGGGGTTCTCTAAAGTCATGGGACCAGGGACCCCTCATGGGGCAGTAAAACATCCAAGGATCCCTCATACTCACAACACAATGTCATACAGACGTACATCCATTAGTTCAGTTAGATGCTAGATGCTATTCTGTAGCACAGTTTTTCACAGACCCCCTGGCAATGCGCTGCGGACCCCTGGGGGTCACCGGACACCAGTTTGAGAACCAATGAACTAGAGGCCCACTGGAGCTGCCAGACCCCCACTAGAGGTCACTAGAGACCCACTAGAGCTGCCAGACCCCCACTAGAGGTCACTAGAGACTCACTAGAGCTGCCAGACCCCCACTAGAGGTCACTAGAGATCAACTAGAGCTGTCAGTCCCCCAATAGAAGTCACTAGAGATCCACTAGAGCTGCCAGACCCCACTAGAGGTTACTAGAGACCCACTGGACCAGCCAGACCCCCACTAGAGGTCTCTAGAGACCCACTGGACCTGCCAGACCCCCACTAGAGATCACTAGAGACCCACTAGAGCTGCCAGACCCCCACTTGAGGTCACTAGAGACCCACTAGAGCTGCCAGACCCCAAGTAGAGGTCACTAGAGACTCACTAGAGCTGCCAGACCCCCACTAGTGGTCACTAGAGATCCACTAGAGCTCCCAACCCCCACTAGAGATCACTAGAGACCCACTGGCCAGACCCCCACCAGAGGTCACTAGAGACCCACTGGACCTGCCAGACCCCCACTAGAGGTCACCTCAACTAGCAACTCTGTCAGAAAAATTGTACTTAGTACACTTAGTGTAATATACCCACTGTGTATGCAAATGTCTATGTGTGTGTGTGTGTGAGAGACAGAGAGAGAGAAATGGGGGCATGATATGTGATGTATAGATACACTCAATAAAAAATGCTGTGCATCTGTACGTGAGAGTGTGTGTGTGTATGTGTGTGTGTGTGTGTTGGTAGATTTGTTGGTACGTGTGCATTTGTATTGTGTGTGTGTGTGTGTGTGTGTGTATGTGAGAGAGTGTGTGTGTGTGTGTGTGTTGGTACTTGTGCATTTGTATTGTGTGTGTGTGTGTGTGTGTGTGTGTGTGTGTGTGCTTGTGATTGCATTAATGATTGTGTGTGTGTGTGTCATCTGGGATCAGCATGCTGTCACTGTACCAAGACTGATGTCCTTATGTCTGAGGTTTCGAAAAGAGAAAACACACACAGGCCAGCAGTCTCTGTGTCAGTAAACAGCACGCAATCAGATGCTGTCATCAGATGCAGTCATCACACACACACACACACACACACACACACACACACACACACACACAGGCAGAGCCTCATTAGTGAGACCTCAACTCATTCTCACTTACTCTCCCATAACGTTTGTGTATGTATGAAATGTGTGTGTGTGTGTGTGTGTGTGTGTGTGTATATTTCAACTGAATCCTTGAATTTGAGTTGTAGCAAACAGCATTACATTGGAGTGAATTGGAGTGTGTAGAGTTTCAATTCAGTGGAATTCAAATAAACAAATAATATACTGTTTGCCTGAGGAC
>JAIFZK010000105.1:120000-130000 GCA_027481765.1 Tenualosa thibaudeaui | reverse complement strand
TGTATGTTTGTGTAAGTGAACACACTTACTCTGTCCATCTGATCTGTAGGTAAAACACAGACGTTTGTGCCTGAAAACTATTTTTGTTCAATTACTGTGGTCTCACCCATTATTTTCTTCTAGTCCGGTCATTTTTGACCAGAACACCACAGGTGGAACAAAGCTGAGTAAAACACTGAAATGTGATGAGAATGATTCAAATTTGTGTTATGGGTTCAGTTAGCATGCAGGAAGTCATGAAGTCCCATTTCCATCCAATTAGATGAAGTACATTTTTGAAAGGGAAACACTGAGGGATGGTGTAGGACAAACCAGCTGCAGCTGAACACCACCAGAACTAAGGAAATGGTGTTGGACTTTAGGAGGTCTGCTCCCTCCTGTCACTATTGACGGGGTGAATGTGGAGACTGTCTGTACATACAAGTACCTGGGGTTCATCTAGACTATAAAATGGACTGATCTGCCAATACTGATGCACTTTACAAGTAAGGGCAGAGCTCTGTTTGCTGAGGAGGCTGGGGTCCTTCAATGTCTGCAGCAAACCCCTGTGTGTGTGTGTGTGTGTGTGTGTGTGAGTGAGAGGTAGATCCATCATGTTTTGTCACACCAGAGTCACATCATCCTTAGCTCTGTGACTACGCCTCATTATAAGAGGTAAGGGTCATAACCTCCAACATCCCATCATGCAAAACAACAACTCTCCTCTCGTTCACACAGACACCCACACACCTCTACTCATCATTCAATTTATATGCACAGACACACACACACACACACACACACACACACACACACACACACACACTCTAGTGTTTACCGTTTTATCAGCTTCTGCTAGTCAGTATCTTGCTCTGCTGTGCCATTCAAATGATAATTCAAATGTAGACACACACACACACACACACACACACCTCTCTTCATATTGTATATTACACACACACTACTGACTGTTACCACTGTTGTCATGGGGCAGACCAGTAGCATACATTCTGCCATTATATGCTCACATTTCATTTTTTCTGAGTTATTGTGTGTGTGTGTGTGTGGTGTGTGTGGTGTGTAGCCGGGCTTAGTCATGGTTGTAGTAGATGGTTTTTCTAACACATCCAAGGGCATACACAGGCACACACACACACAGAGAGAGAGAGAGACATATACACACATTGTGTTGATGAGGGGGTCATTTGAAAAGCAGACGAGGGGAAAGGTTGTTTTGGGCCTGTAGAGACACACATGGAGTGGCCACAGAGGAAAGGGGAAGTGTGTGTGTGTGTGTGTGTGTGTGTGTCTGTCTGTCTGTCTGTCTGTCTGTGTCTGTTTTCCTCTATCCAGTTTGAGGTGTGCATGTGAATGCCTGCCTACTGATGTGAGAGAAAAATGTTTGTGTGTGTGTGTGTATGTGTGTGTGTGTATGTGTGTGTGTGTGTGTGTGTGGCCTACGGCCCTTACTATAAGAGGTAAGGGTCATAACCTCCAACATCCCATCATGCAAAACAACTCTCCTCTCATTCACACAGACACCCACACACCTCTACTCATCATTCCATCATATGCACAGACACACACACACACACACACACACACACACACACACACACACACACACTAGTGTTTGTGTGTTTTGTCAGCTGTCTAGTGTAGTATCTTGCTCTGCTGTGCAATAAAAATCATAATTCAAATGTAGACACACACACACACACACACACACACACACACACACATGTCTTCATATTGTATATTACACACACACACCACTGACTGTTACCATGGGGCAGACCATTAGCATACATTCTGCCATTATATGCTCATATTTCATTTTTTCTGAGTTATTGTGTGTGTGTGGTGTGTGTGTGTGTGTTTGTCTGTCTGTTTAAATCTGTTTTCCTCTATCCAGTTTGAGGTGTTCATGTGAATGCCTGCCTACTGATGTGAGAGAAAAATGTTTGTGTGTGTGTGTGTGTGTGTGTGTGTGTGTGTGTGTGTGTGTGTGTGTGGCCTACGGCCCTTACTTCTGCTGTCCTGTCTCATACACTTCAGCTAGAGGACAAGATTGCCCTCCCTCCCTCTCTCTCACACACACACACACACACACACACACACACACACACACACACACACACACACACACACACACACATACAGTTAAACAGACACACACACAGATAAACAGACACACACATTCCAGACAGATAAGAAGAAACAGGAGAGAATGAGATTTTCATGTGTAAAGGAATGTTAAATATGGACATTTAGTAAAGCTCACATGTGTTTATACACACACACACACACACACACACACATACACAGAGATTATGTCAGTCGAATGATATAAGCTAACTAAACTCCATGAAAACTGAAAAATCAAGACTCTTCCACTTCCCTCTGAACCTTAATGTAAAGCACAAAATCACAAGATCATGTGATAACTTACAGTTCAAGGCCCCATGTGTGTGTGTATGTGTGTGTGTGTGTGTGTGTGTGTGTGTGTAGGACTCAGGCCATGGCAGACTGGTAGAACATGAGGAGGAGTTTAGTGCAGACATTAAAGGACCCCAGCCTCTCAGAAAATAGAGCCCGCTCTGCCCCTTTCTGTAGAGTGTGTTTACATGGTAGCCATTTGTTGGTCGGTACAAATCACTTATTAATACTTTGTTCTACCCATAGGAGACCATTAACTAAGAATTTCTCCAGTATAAACTCCTAATTACTGTTTATTTGTAGTAAGTAAGTATATGATTTAGGATTTTCATATGCTTTGGTGGTGAGTATGGGCCCATAAGGCAGTAGTACAACAGGAACAGGGATTCTCCTCCAATAATAGTTGAATCCTGAAGTAGGGCTTCAAGTTGACCACACTAATAGTGTTTCTTAGTGTTCGTCTTTTAGTTCTGGTTATTCCACTGAATCTGGTAGTTGACGGGGCCTAATCTTCTCATCACCGTGGCTGGACCTGACCATTTAGGATCGAAACTCCGCTGGCAGTCTTCTGACCAGACCCACTCCACGTTCTTCAGGCGATTTAATGGGGCATCCAGGTCAGCAAAATGTAAAAACGGCATTATTCACAGAGCACCATTAACAAACAACAGCAGGCCCACCTCAACAGTGTTCACATAATTACAGGAGACTTTAACAAGGCTAATCTAAAGAATGTGCTCCCGAAATTGTACCAACATGTCAAGTGCTCAACCAGAGGGGAAAACACCCTGGATCATATTTATTCCAACATTAAGCATGCATACAGAGTCACACCTCTCCCTCACCTCAGCCAGTCAGACCATCTCTCCGTCCTGCTGTCCCCAAACTACACTCCACAGGCACAGTGCCCACAACAAAGTCTGTTACCACCTGGCCCTAGAATGTCAGATGGGTGCTCCTAGTGGTGAACCCCATTCTCATTCTCAAGTGCCTTTTTCTCTGAGCTTTTTCTCAGTGAGGTAATCCAGCGGGAGGAAAACGACCTTAAAAGCATCTTTAAACTCAGACCAATTGTGAATCCTGCTTTTTGCCACCATCCGCCAGTTATGCGCTGGCCCTTTAAGCGTGTTGAACAGGGCACCTATCAGCTCTGCATCCATCAATGGCCGAATGGCAAAGAAGGTTTAACAACGATCCAGAAAGTTAACAACATCAGCCACCTCCCTGGATCCACTAAAAGAAGGAAATTCCATCTGAATAGCCAGTTTGGAATAAACCACGGATGGTCTGATGGTGGCTTGGCTCCACCCACTTGTGGAGAAGCTGGGGCTTAAGGTGAAAGGCTGTGGAAGCGCCTGAGAAAGTGCTCCAGTGAATGGGGTCTAGAGCTGGGCATCCACCACTGTAGGGGCAGTTTGGCCTGGAGTGAGCTCTTGAGCAGGAGGGATGGAGGAAGGAACAACACTGGCAGTACTTGGCACCATGTCCAGAGTGGTCATGTTGGACAAATGAGAAGGAGTGATGCTACTGATCGGCGGGCTACTAACATGCCTGTCTGCGCTAGGAGGAGCATGTGTTTGTGTGACAGCACTGGCGGATGTGTGGGCCAATGGAACAGGGATGTTATTTCCCCTACAGGGTTTCTTGTGGTGACTCATGCATCTCCCCTTTGTTCATGGTGCTGTTCACCAGGCGCATGCCCTGATGCAGGTGTAGAGGCTCAGATATTTCCTCTTCCTGGGATTCAAGTTCAACTAGTGGTGTGGCCCTTGGTTCAGACATGTTTCTCTTCTTTTTTTAATCAGTAATAAATGAGTGCAATGCACCAAAAGTGTAAGTACAGTGCTTTGTGAACGTGCTCAGCAAGATACAGCATACCATAACAATATTCACAGGGGTATCAGTAAACATTACGCACCATCAAAAAATGTCATTCCCTGTACGGGCCACCATCTGTAACAATCAGCCCCTTAACTTCTTTTTAAACAGCTGTGTTACAAAAAAGCACAAGGGGTTCTTTGAATGAAAGCGGTATGATATCATATACAATATTACTGAAGTTACACTAATACCACCTGTGTTCGACGCCTTCTCAACCAAACAGTTATGTAAACACACGCACGACCCAGTTCAATTAAATGGACACGCTAAGCGCCATATATTGTGCATGCACCAACAAATTCGTGCCACCAAAATCTTTGAATTTCCCCCCTTCCCTCAGTCCACATAATTTAAGTAAAAGTCCAAACTAAACTGAAGGCAAACAATTAGTCCAGTCCCAAGTTTGTGCTACAGTCTGTGTATTCCAGGAAGCCGGTAGGCCGGTCCCAAGCGTAACGAAAAATATAATCCACAACAAAAAAGGTAGAGTTCAGTGCTATACCATGCCAAAAAATACAAAAAAGCATAGGTCTCACCGGATCCGTAGGCTAATGATCGGCGAAGTCAGCGATAAACGATTCTCTCCGCGCGTCCTTTCCTTGATGACAAAAGTTCTTGACTCCCCAGTTCAAGCAGTTCCGTGGCGTAGCTCTAAGCGCACTACCACAAAACAAAGGAGGCCTATTTTTAACGGTAACTCTAGCAGCAGCAAACAACACTGGCGCCATGTATTCAAACAGCACACCCGCACTTGCTGAATCTCTCCATGGATCACCACCTCACCTAAGACAAGTACCTAAGTAAGCTTGGGTGCGCGGTGATAGGGATCGCGGGCGACCGAGGCCTTAAAGAGACACCTCGTCCAAACCAAAATACACAGTGGAAATCAGATATACTACACAGGCATGCATAAGGACGTCATTCATTATACATAAACGTTATTATATGACACATGTATGTGCAATAATAGCCCTAGTATTTAAAGGGCCACTGAAACTGATGTGACGTGTCACAATGTGACTGTTTTTAGGGAGATTAAATATAGGAGATTAAATATAGGAGACTAAATATAGGAGATTAAATATAGGAGATTAAATATAGGAGACTAAATATAGGAGATTAAATATAGGAGATTAAATATAGGAGACTAAATGACATTTCATTCAAAGTAACTTGCAAAGTAAAACATGACATCATGAAACATCTGACAAAGATGGAACAGCTAGAATAGAACAAGTAGACAGCAGACCATAACAGACAGGTTATGTCGCCATGGTAATGAGTCAGACGTGTTATGTTTACATTTACATTTATGCATTTTTAGCAAAGAAAGCGACTTACAAAAGAGGAGAACATTCAAGCTACAACACAATGAAAGAAACTAACAAAGAGTGCATATTGCTAACATAGAAACTGCACTATTTGAAGTTGAAAGTGCAATAGTGTAATACAGTGCAGAGAAATGAAGTTGCTAAGTGCATTCCCAGAAATTTACGCCAGGAGATATTCTTGGAAGAGCTGGGTCTTCACGAGTTTCTTGAAGGTGGAGAGGGTATCAATCAATCTGGTAGCACTTGGAAGGTCATTCCACCAGCGCGGAACCAGATATGAGAAGAATCAAAAGGGAAGACACTGTCTCAAAAGAGAAGACACTGTCTCGAAAGAGAGTGAAGACACTGTCTCAAAAGAGAAGACACTGTCTCAAAAGAGAGTGAAGACACTGTCTCGAAAGAGAAGACACTGTCTCAAAAGAGAAGACACTGTCTCAAAAGAGAGTGAAGACACTGTCTCAAAAGAGAAGACACTGTCTCAAAAGAGAGTGAAGACACTGTCTTGAAAGAGAGTGAAGACACTGTCTCAAAAGAGAAGACACTGTCTCAAAAGAGAGTGAAGACACTGTCTCGAAAGAGAAGACACTGTCTTGAAAGAGAGTGAAGACACTGTCTCAAAAGAGAAGACACTGTCTCAAAAGAGAGTGAAGACACTGTCTCGAAAGAGAAGACACTGTCTCAAAAGAGAGTGAAGAGACTGTCTCAAAAGAGAAGAGACTGTCTCGAAAGAGAGTGAAGACACTGTCTCAAAAGAGAAGAGACTGTCTCGAAAGAGAGTGAAGACACTATCTCAAAAGAGAAGACACTGTCTTGAAAGAGAGTGAAGACACTGTCTCAAAAGAGAAGACACTGCCTCAAAAGTGACTATACCTTCACATTTTTGCTAGTATTCTGTATATCTTTTCATTTCAATACTATACTATAGAAATTAAACTTTAATACAACTTCAGTGTTGTATATCTTTTCACACTATAGAAATAAAACATACAATACAATTTAACCTGTGTACAGATTGTGTATAGATTTATTTTCTTCTGAAATTAACATACAGCCATTCATGTGCCCCCACAGAACGAACACAGCACAGTACAGCACAGTACAGCATGCACACACACACACACACACACACACACACACACACACACACACACACACACACACACACACACACACACACACACACACACACACACACACACACACACACACACACACACACACACACACACACACACACACACACACACACACACACACACACACACACACACACACAGAGCACAGCACAGCACACACACACACACACACACACACACACACACACACACACAGCACACACACACACACACACACACACACACACACACACACACACACACACACACACACACACACACACACACACACACACACACACACACACACACACACACACACACACACACACACACACACACACACACACACACACACACACACACAGAGTCACACACACACACACACACACACACACACACACACACACACACACACAGAGCACAGCACAGTACAGTGCACACACACAGAGAGAGCACAGCACAGCACACACACACACACAGCACAGTATAACACACACACACACACACACACAGCACAGTATAACACACACACACACACACACACAGAGGACAGCACAGTATAGCACACACACACACAAAGAGCACAGTACAGCGCGCGCACACACACACACACACACACACACACACACACACAGAACACAGCACAGTACAGCACACACACACACACACACACACAGAGCACAGTACAGCACACACACACACACACACACACACACACACACACACACACACACACACACACACACACACACACACACACACTCACACACACAATCATCCTGTCCATGTCCAACATTTTATCTCAGCTACTTTATATCTGCCACTGTAAAAGAGAAAGGACTGGTCTCAGTATAAACTCAAAATAAAAATGTCAAAATTACTCTCATGGGCAGTTTTCTCTCCTGCATCAAGGGTGTCCTCTCTGTTCCATATAACCCCTGTGTGTGTGTGTGTGTGTGTGTGTGTGTGTGTGTGTGTGTGTGTGTACTGTGAGTGTAGGTCTATGCCCTTGTGTACTGTCACATTTGGGTCTTCATATTGTTTTTTTTTGTCCTGTAGAGGACCTTCCAGGAAAGATGCTGTATAAGTTTCCCCTAATTTGAATCCTGATTTGAATGTTTTCTGCTTCAAGGCAACAGTTGTTCTGACATCACTCTGTACATCTCTGCACACACACGTTTTCCTCTACTGGCTACACTGCACACACACACACACACACACACAGTCATCCTGTCTATGCCAAGTGTCCAACACTGTATCTCAGCGACTTTGTAGAAATGCCACTGGGAAAGAGAAAGGACTTCAGGAGATGTTCCACCACCCAGCTGTAAGTGATACCATCTTTTGTGGCAGGTTTTAATTCACTTAGAATAGGTGCCAGTAGTTACATTCCATTTAAAATGGAGATCAGCTCTCTACTGAGTCATAGTATGCTTGATTATCATGTTCCAGCCAGGGTTCTGTATTTAAGGTTTTGGACATTAGATTTCCATTTCTGGCACGCTGTGTGGAAGCATTTGCAAATAAGACAAAAGACACATCATTTTGACAGCTCATTCTGTGAAGAAAATGTAAACATTGTAGAGATGCAATCACTGACTGCATATGGTGTGAAAAGAGCAAGAATTGTGTCAACTGCATGACTACAGCAGACCGATGGTGTGTTAATTGTATTTACATGACTACAGCAGACCGATGGTGTGTTAATTGTATTTACATGACTACAACAGACCGATGGTGTGTTAATTGTATTTACATGACTACAGCAGCACCGATGGTGTGTTAATTGTATTTACATGACTACAACAGACCGATGGTGTGTTAATTGTATTTACATGACTACAACAGACCAATGGTGTGTTAATTGTATTTATTGTTAATTGTATTTATTTATTGTCTACATTAATTGTAGACTGTATAGATGTACAATTTAGCAATCCATTACTAACAAACAATAAACTTGTATTCACTGAATGAAGATAGACAAATAAACCACTTTAAAACCAGCTGATGCTGGTAGCTGTTTGTTAGATAGTTTCATACCAGTGCCTGCTGGACCAGCACCAGCTGGTGTTGTGACTTTTTCTTGACTGCTAAGTTCTTCAAAGCTGTCGACGTCCACGGCAGGAAATAATGCTGCAGTTAACTTTATTGCAGTAACACAGAAGCAGAGTGTCTAGACAAATGAGCTCCGGTGTCGTCTTCTCCTGTTTTTTCTTCTCCTGTTTTTTCCCAATTTCTTCCCTTATTGTTCTTCCCATCTCTTCCTCAATTCTGGTCTGGTCTGGTCAGGCCACCAGCTAGACTTGCCTAAACATGGACATTGCTGGACTACACTGGTTATGCTGGTGTAACCTGATAAGTCATTCACCAAAGTTAACAGAATGAATGGCCATCATAAGCATCATAAAGACAAACAAGATTAACCATCCAAACTCATGCCAAAACACACCTTTAACTAAACCAGAACAACAGCTGGTCAAACCAGCTAAAACTAGTTACCAGCATAAACACTTTTTTAGCTGGATCAAACCTCCAACTCTTCTGTTCTCTGCATGTTCTCTACAGAACCCAGATGATGGATCTGCTGCTTGTGCTCCTGCTGAGTGTGAGAACAGGCCACTGCCACACCTGCCGCTCTAATTATGGTAAAAAATTTTCATGGCTTTCATTTTCATGGCTGTATGTGTTTTAATGCTTTAACAGATTAACTATCGTCACCTTCCTAAAATAATCACCTAACTCACTTTTTTCCCCAAACCATTTAGTTAGTATTTTGGTTAATTTATATGTATTAAAGTATTTTGGTTAATTTATATGTATTAAAGTATTTTTGTTCATTTGTATGTGTAAAAAACGACTTCTTCTAGGAAGGTGCTGCTATGGTATTTGGCCAGCAAAACCAGAATGGGCATCATAAACTGGACAAACAAGATAAACCATCAACACTCATGTGAAAACACACCTCGATACACTGAACCAAAAAACTAGCTGGTCTAACTGAGTGAGAGAATAGGCCACTGGCAGGCTATGGCCTCATATAAAAGCCCAGTTCATGACTGTGTGTGTTATACTGCTTTAATAAATCAGCTGAGGACTGGACTGGGCTGACGGGTGAACTGTGAGCTGTAGACCTCAAGTTTTGGTTTGGTACACACATCTGTAGTAGAGTGTGTTAGTTTTGGTTTGGTACACACATCTGTAGTGGAGTGTGTTAGTTTTGGTTTGGTACACACATCTGTAGTGGAGTGT
>JAIFZK010000105.1:100000-110000 GCA_027481765.1 Tenualosa thibaudeaui | reverse complement strand
AAACCCTCTCAGAGATGCTCCCCAACAGATGACGGAGACTCCCCAATTTTTTAGGACAGTGGAAGCATCTGATTGGTTCCTTTGTTTTCACCTGGATTTGACTTCACCAGCCCAGCATAGGTGTAGTTAGCAATATGATAGTTCACAGTTTAACCTTTGTAAATAATCTCATAGTAGGTGTAGTTAGCAATATGATAGTTCACAGTTTAACCTTTGTAAATAATCTCAGCGTAGGTGTAGTTAGCAGGTTGATAGTTCACAGTTTAACCTTTGTAAGTAATCTC
Source organism: Tenualosa thibaudeaui (assembly GCA_027481765.1). Classification (NCBI taxonomy): domain Eukaryota; kingdom Metazoa; phylum Chordata; class Actinopteri; order Clupeiformes; family Clupeidae; genus Tenualosa; species Tenualosa thibaudeaui. The sequence goes on along the minus strand of JAIFZK010000105.1, from coordinate 109,716 downwards.
AGCGGAGAAGTATGAAATCACACACACACACACACACACACACACACACACACACACACTGACACACAATGGAGAAGTACGACTGACACCTTTAAATTCAAACTAATTTCCTACACATAGTGTGCTGGTTTGGCTCAGTGTTGTCAATTCTGTTTCTGAGCCTGGCTCTCATTAACTACAGCTCAACTGGCACTAATCACACACACACACACACACACACAGAACCACCCACATACACACACTCTCTCTCAAACACTCAGTGGTCCAGATTAGGAACACACACACACACATTTTGAAATCTTTATTTGAACCCACCAATCACATTTTTTCATAGACAGGATTCAAACATTTTTCAGAGGCTCAAAACTGCTTTGACCATCATGGGTACAAAAAACATCGGCTGCCTATTGCTGCTGATTCAGAGCAAAACCTTGCCAGCTGTTTTGATTTTCCTTTAGTTAGCCCTGCCAGTCGTAACCCACTCGTAGTTAGTCTGTGAACATGCCCCAGACTACCGAATATCAGTACAATCAGTCGACAGGAGTAGCCCAGATTACTGATCTTTGTAAGTAGGGGCTGGTACTTGGTCATCTTATCATTAAAAGCCATGTCCATATACCCATCATAGACACACCCTATTTCGAGGACCATCACCTGCTTTCTGTTGTTGTCCAGAAATACAACATCAGGGGTGTTAGGGATGTTACAAAACACATCATCAGAGCTATTAAACCATTCTGGCACTATGCGTAAGTGTTTATACATCGGCACTTTGTCTGGAAAGGTTGCTTTAACAGTACTGGCAATGAGGTTAACAATACGGTCATGACGTGCCGTGTGGAGTCCCTTGTACATGCTACAGCCGTTTAGAATGTGTGCAACAGATTCTAAGTGCATATCATGGTCAGGATGCATTATACAGTGTGGGTGGTGATTTTCAGGATACCATAATGTCAGGTTGTATTTGGTTGGTAACACCTGCAATCTGGCCTTGACTATGAAACATAGAATGTCCTCCCCTACAGCAGCGTTTCTGTACATGGAGTGAGAGACAGAATGGTCAGCAAAGTCCAGAGATGCTTTCCCTGCATTTTCAGTCCTGTCCAGTGCTGTTTTGTTGCCATCTGCTTAGTGTTAAGGAGGGTTCTTCTTGCTGTTGTGTCCTGGAGTACGTCTTGTAGTCCGTTGTAGCAGACAGTGGCCTCCACAAGAACCGATGGGTCTGTGACCACTGCGTCAGATGGGTCTGGTAGGATGTGTGTGTTGCCTTTTGTCCAGTTTAAGTTGACTGCCATTCTGTTGCACAGGTCATTTAGGTCCGGCCAGTCGAAGCGTACCCCAAAACCTGTGGCCTGTGTGTTCAGTTTGCCGTTGTGTTTTCTCTTGAAGCCCAGGAAGCTGTCTTGGCTGGCTGTGGACAGAGGGACCTTTCTCATTCTAAGGTCCAACAGGAGGGAGGCTCTCACTAGCTCTCTGACTGCAGCATCATCGTTGTTAAGCATGCTGATGAGGTGCGTCAGCCTTGTTGCGGTGTAGGTCCATTCCCAAGCCCCCCTTCCCTGTGCGACACAAAGATAATGTCCCGTGTGGTGTGTGAATTCAGTCTCAGCCATTTTCTGATAGCATCCACTGTTTTATTGTCCAGGTCCTTAAGGACATTTTGTGGAATATGGACATTTGCAAACAGGTGGTGTATTTTTGCTAGGGCCACTTCTCTGATGGCTTCTAATTTCATGACTACAGTCAATCAGTGAGATTCTGTTGTTGTAGGCAAAGGACAACTCCTGTATCTGTTCACCCCACTCACCTGCGATGTTAAACTTATGGCCTAGGTAGGTGTACGTCTCGTGGTGTGAGTAAACTCTTATAGGCTGTCCCATAAGTGTAAAAGAGGGCAGTTTGTCACTTTTGGACTTGTACCAGCGGTTGCCACCGCTGTGACGTTCATAAAATGCGGCACATTTGGTGGGTTTGACCTGTAGTTTTGACCATTGCAGGAATTCGTCTGTACGGGGTCACATAGGAGATTCTTAAAAGCCACAAAAAAAACGTTCAAGATCCACGAAAGACACTTCAGGAAATGATTGGATACAAAGTTGCTCCAAGAAAGAACTTACTTTGCATGCTCCAGAGACCCAGCGAAATGGAGTAGAGTTGTGTCCATCTTGATCGGAGTCTTCTTCCACAATGGGACATTCCGATCGACGCACGCCAACGGGAATGGTTTTGGATTGCTACTATTGAAATACGTGCTACGAATCCTTAAAAAGTTTCCCCTGAACGATAAAACACACACACACACAGAATCATCCACATACACACACTCTCTCTCACACACACTCAGTGGTCCAGATTAGGAACACACAGACTAGTGTCTTCATCAGACAGAATGGCCACTGCATCACAGAACACTACTTTGCTCACATCCATATGGGAAAAAATAGCAGTCAATGTTTTCACAAGCCAAGTATAAAAACAAGTGTTGTGCCTGTGTGTGTGTGTGTGTGTGTGTGTGTGTGTGTGTGTGTGTGTGTCTGTAGTCATTTCCCCCATTAGGACCTACACCCTGGTGAAGGAGTCTGTTAGCTGGACGGAGGCTCAGCGTCGCTGCAGTCAGAACCACTCTGACCTCGCCATCATCCAGTCCAGAGAGCAGCTGCAGAACGCACTACAGGCACTAGGGGGCGACACAGACAGCGCATGGATCGGACTTCACCGAGAGGACCCAAATAAAGGCTGGAACTGGACCAGTGTGTTTGAGAACTGGCAGCAGGGTTATGGTGTGTCTACATCTGGGTGTGTTTTATACTTTTCAGGAACGTGGATCTCAACATCATGTGATACTATTACTTATGGTCTTCCCTTCATGTGTCAGTATGGTGAGTCAGACTCTACTTCTGTTGGCTCAGAGACAGTGTGTGTGGAAACAGCAGTTAGGCAGTGGAAATGGGAGTGTCTGCGCTGATGTGATGAAAGTGTTGAGGTGTGTGTCTGTTACAGTGGTGTGTGTGTGTACGTGTGTGTGTGTGTGTGTGTTTGTATGTGTGTGTGTGTGTTGTTGTCTCCAGTGTTCAGTGACTCTGAGAGGAGTGTGAAGGTGTTCCAGTACATGAGTGTGTGTGTATGTGTGTGTGTGTTGTTGTCTCCAGTGTCCAGTGACTCTGAGAGGAGTGTGAAGGTGTTCCAGTACATGAGTGTGTGTGTGTGTGTGTGTGTATGTGTGTGTGTTGTTGTTGTTTTTGTGTGTGTGTGTCTGTGTGTGTGTGTGTGTGTGTGTGTGTGTGTGTGTGTGTGTGTGTGTGTTGTTGTCTCCAGTGTCCAGTGACTCTGAGAGGAGTGTGAAGGTGTTCCAGTACATGAGTGTGTGTGTGTGTGTGTGTGTGTGTGTGTGTGTGTGTTGTTGTCTCCAGTGTTCAGTGACTCTGAGAGGAGTGTAAAGGTGTTCCAGTACGTGAAGATGATGATGATGAAGTGGGGAGATGCTGAGATGTGGTGCAGGAGTTCAGGTGGAGATCTGGCCAGCATCCTGAACCAGGAGGAACAGACGGCCTTCACTGCAGCAGCACAGACTCAGACAGGGGCGGGGCAAGGAACACACATCTGGATTGGCCTGAGGAGGGATGACATCACCCACCGGTGGGCGTGGTCTAGTGAGCACCTCAACATGACCTCATCAGGAGATGCAGGACAGAACTGTGCTGTGCTTCAGAAGACAGGGAACTGGAGGCCTGAAAACTGCTCACACACACAGTCACACTTCCTCTGCTCCAGGGGTGAGAAACACTCACACACACACACACATATGCACACACATGCGTACAATACACTCATATACTACACAAAAACACATGCTAAATTACACACAAACACACACGCACACACTACTCAGTACACACACACGCATCATACACAACAACCACAACTAACACAAACACACACACACACACACACACACACACACACACTCACACTCACACACACACACACACTCAAACACACACACTCACACACACACACACACACTCACTTACACACTCACTCACACACACTCACACACACACTGTCACGGACTGAGCCATGACGCTCACGCAAACAATTATTCACGTAAGCACACAGTACATAGGCAGCCAATTGCCGGCAATGTTAAACATCAAAGCTGACCTGTTGCTGTGAGTTTCAACTTTGTTCGCATTACCGTTTTGTACTGTTCGTAATTCTGGTTTCAAAACATGTCATACCCCACCATTTGCAATAACCTGTCTTCAGCCTTACATTGTTATGAGGGTGCAGGGAAAGGCCTACCTGCATTTCAAGTAGCAATTGTTTGGTCCTAAACTTACGTCTACCATCCACACTTCATGTTCATAATCATCATCGTCTCATCTGTTTTAAGCATGTCTGGTTGCAGAGAATCACAATTATACACACTGGCTGTTTAAAACGATGAAGTTTATTAGTATTTAGCATTTACAAAAACAACTGTCTTCTGTGTTACTCACCGCTATCCCGAACTTCCGGTTATCGTGGAGAAACCGAGGGAATGTTCCATTAGCTAGTTATGGTAGAGTTCCCGGGTGTTTCGTGGACTGCGCCATTGTGACGGGGGTGTTTTAATGGTGATGGGGAAACAGGTATTTTATTATGCACCCAAGGCTTCTTGTTTACTGAAAATAATTTTGAGTTATTGTGTATTTTGTTTTGTTTCTTTCAGTTATTATTGGGCTATCACAATGTTGTTATTTAGTTAATTGATTTATGTTTGCATTTGGGCTACCCTGTGGGAGGGCTACAGCTAGCACTGCTCTGTATTAGGCCCAGAGCCTCAGTTGGGAAAAGGAGTCTTGAGTGGAAGGTACATTACTTGGCTATTGAGAAATGTTGTACAGGGTCTTTTGACGTAGCCTGGTGAACCAATGCCTATTTAGTTTCGTACTTCACAAGTTTTCTTTTGCATTTTGGGAAGTTTATTCTTCACTGTAAATATCTGCACAATTTTTAAGAAAAAATTTGAAAAGGAAAAAAATAATAAATATTCCTTCTGAGGATCACCGTTTGGCCTCCCTCTGTCTGCTCCGCCGACTATCCTGCAACATTTGGTGTCAGAAGTGGGATAGAGGAGTTGGACAGAGAGGAAAAAGTGAACAGCCAACCACAAAAATGACGACCAGGCGGAGGGCCAATGAAGAGGTTGGAGCAGTAGGGGCGACACAGAGTCCACAGCGCCCACTCCAACGGAGTCATCCTCGACCGTCTGGCAAGGATGTTTGAGTCCTTTATGGATGTATAGCGTGCCAGAGATGAAAAGCTGAGAGAGAGTCTGCCCGGCAAGCACAGCAGTTTTCCGTCCTCACCCCACCAAGTGACACAGCTGCAGCTGGATGTGGAGACGGTGCGGGAGAAGGAGCACGCCAGTTCCTTCCGAGACGCAACACCTGAACCGCCTGCAGCCACCACCAGAGGGGGTAAAGGATACAAGCTGAAGATGGCAAAGCTGGAAGACTCGGACAACATCGACCACTACCCTGGCAACATATGAGAAACTGGCAGCAGCTTGTGGCTGGCCAAAGGAGGACTGGGCCATTCACCTAAATACCTCTGCTAACAGGAAAAGTCAGAAGTGCCTTCATTGCCATGGACCCTGAAAAGCAACCTGGACTATGACCAGCTGACAGAGGCCATACTGGACAAGTATGAAATCAATGCCGAGGCTACCGTTCCCAGTTCCGTGTCCTGGAGACCCACCTGGATGAGGCGCCGAAAGAACTGTACGTCCGGCTGAAAGACTTGTTCTGCAAGTGGGTTAAATACGACCAGTGCAGCAAGGAAGTCCTGATGGAGACCATGGTGCTGGAACAATATCTACGAGTTCTCTACCCTGAGGTGAGGACCTGGGTCAAAGAGCATAACCCCATCAACAGCAGCAGAGGCCGCCACACTGGTGGAGAACGTTGCAGCACACAAGGGCCCCAGGGATATCGCTACGCTGGAGTGCTGGACCGTCAACCCAGGGGTAAGTCTGATGGTGCTGGTAGAGAGAGCTGGTTCTGATGCCTCCCTAGCTACAGTAGAAACACACCACCCCTCCCCAGGTAATGCCCAAGCCCGAGGCATTTCGTGTTTTTAACTGTGGTAGGGAAGGTCATAAGAGCCCTGCTTGCCCCCCTCAGAAAAGCCCCAAGCACTTTCATCTGTGTTATGTTCCAAAACCCCACCACACCCTTTAAGTCTCAGGAGAACAGGGATCCTGTTATTAAAGTAGAGCTTAATGGCAAACCCACCACAGCTCTAGTGGACACAGGTTGCACACAGACACTGGTACAGGCTGACTTTGTCCCCCTTGAGTTCAGAAATGTTAATGACAAGCTGACTATCTGTTGTGTTCATGGTGACCAAAGTGAACATAGTACAGCAGATGTTTATGTCAGGGTGTGTGGTCAGACATATTTACTCAGGGTGGGGCTGGTCCCCCCAAGCTCCCTATCCAGTGTTGTTGGGCAAATATCTCCCTGTGCTGCCAGAGTTAGTGGGCAAGACTGCATTGAGTTGTGTGGTGACACGAGCAATGGCAAAAGCAAAACCTGTTGACATGTCCGAGTTCCCTTTTTATGGTGAGGAGGTGCCAGCAGACCCAACATGTACCAGAGAGGACAGATGTAATAAGCGCAGACAGACTGTAGGAGAGATTATAGGACATGCAGACTTGCAAAATGAGTCAGATGTTGATCCCCCTAGTTTGTCTGAGGCTGATTTATATTTTGCTGGTGATTTTGCTGAGGTGCAACGTGCAGACCCACACTAGCCCCATTATTGAAGAAAGTGGAGGAGGGTGCTTGCAGTCCCTGCTCTTGGAAATAGGAAGTTTTTATTCTGCAGAACAACCTCCTGTATAGGCAGAGCGAGGAGGGTTTGCAGCTTGTGGTGCCAGAAAATACAGGAAGCAGGTTTTGGAGCTAGGCCACACAATTCCCTGGGCAGGTCACCTGGCGACTATGAAGACACTCCTTAGAATTAGCAGATGTTTTTACTGGCCAGGAATGTTTGCTGAAGTGAAGGGCTACTGCAGGTCATGTCCCCAGTGTCAGCTGTCTGGAGGCAAAGGCCTTGCACGTGCTCCATTAGTGCCACTACCTGTGGTTGACACCCCTTTTGAGAGGATAGGGGTGGATATTGTTGGTCCCCTGGAAAAGAGTAAGGCAGGGAACAGATTCATGTTGGTAATTTGTGACTATGCCACCAGGTACCCTGAAGCCTTCCCCCTAAAGAACATTACTGCTAAGCAGGTTGCCTCTGCCTTGTTACAGCTGTTCTCAAGAGTAGGGATCCCCCGGGAGGTGTTAACGGATCAGGGCCCTAACTTTATGAGCAGAACACTGAAGCAGGTTTACGATCTGTTAGGCATAAGCGCATCAGAACCACTCCCTACCACCCACAGACTGATGGACTTGTTGAGCGGTTCAATCAGACCCTACTGAACATGCTCAGAAGGTTTGTGGACAAAAGTGGCAAGGAGTGGGACCAGTGGCTGCCCTACCTGTTGTTTGCTTACAGGGAGGTCCCACAGGAGTCAACAGGATTTTCCCTCTTGAGCTGCTGTACAGACATCAGGTACGGGGTCCACTGGACGTTCTAAAGGAGACCTGGGAAGGAGAGACATCGACACAGAGTGACATCATCTCCTACGTCATGAAGATGAGGGAGAAGCTGATGGCTGTCACTTCCCTGGCTCAGGAAAACCTCCACCAAGCCCAACACCGTCAGAAGACATGGGATGACGGGTCATCTCGTACTCTCAGTTTCCAGCCTGGCGATCGTGTCCTGCTACTGTTGCCTAGCTCAGACAACAAGCTGCTGGCGAAATGGCAGGGGCCCTACACCGTGACTCGCAAGATGGGACAGGTGACGTACGAGATCAACATGCCAGACCGTCACAAGAAACACCAAGTCTTCCACATTAACATGCTGAGGCAGTGGAGTGAGCGACCAAAGCCAGAACTGCAGTCCCAGCCACAGCCAGAGGTGTCAGCGATGCTGATCCAGGCGATCGAGGAGGAGGAGGAGTACAGTGAACAGTACTTGCCCGGCCGTGAGGAGGACAGCCAGCTTGACCTCAGTCATCTGCCAGAGGAACGTCAGCGTGATCTCTACAACGTCCTGCCGGAGGGCCTCTTCACACAGCGACCTGGACGGACAGAGCTGGTGGAGCATCAAGTGGTGCTCAAGGATGACCACCCAGTCCGGCAACCAGCCTACCGTGTTCCAGAGCGGCTGCTGCCTGTCCTGAAGGAGGAGCTGGCCATGATGCTTCAGCTGGGGGTCATTGAGCCGTCATTCAGTGAGTGGAGCAGCCCAATCATCCTGGTCCCCAAGAAGGATGGTGGCCTGAGATTCTGTTTAGACTTTCGGAAGGTCAACATGCAGGCAAAGTTTGACCCCTATCCCATGCCTAGGGTCGATGACCTGGTGTGAGCGCCTGGGCAAGGCCAAGTACCTCAGCACTCTTGATCTGTGCAAGGGGTATTGGCAGGTGCCACTGGCAGAGGGCAGCAAGGAGCTGACTGCCTTTAGAACACCATTTGGGCACTTCCAGTTCACAGTGCTTCCTTTTGGCCTGCATGGGCGCCAGCGAGTTTCAGCGGCTGATGGACAGAGTCCTCAGGGGGACGGAGGGCTTTGCTGCGGCTTACCTGGACGACATCATCATATACAGCGCCACCTGGGAGGAGCATCTCCATCACTTGCAGCAGGTTCTCTCCTTGGTGAAGGAGGCGGGCCTCACCATCCACCCGGAGAAGTGTGCCTTGGCCAGGGAGGAAACATCTTACCTTGGCTATGTCCTGGGCCGAGGTGTCATCCGTCCTCAGGTGGGGAAGGTGGAAGCCATCATGGCAGCAGAGCGACCAACCACCAAGAAGCAGGTGCGGTCCTTCTTAGGGCTTGTGGGTTGGTACAGGCGCTTCATACCGAACTTTTCGGAAAAAGCGTCTGTGCTGACTGAGCTGACCTGCAAGTGCCAACCAAACAAGGTGGAATGGACTGAGCAGTGCGAGGCGCTTTTAAGGACTTAAAGGACTCTCTTGTGTCAAGAGCCTGTGCTCCTCAGTCCAGACTTTGATAAACCTTTTACGGTGCAGACCGATGCCTCTGAGAGGGGCTTGGGTGCGGTCCTTTTGCAAGGGGACCAGGGTCAGCTACAGCCAGTGGCTTACATTAGCCGTAAGCTACTGCCAAGGGAGCAGAACTACTCCACAGTAGAAAAAGAATGTCTGGCCATTAAGTGGGCATTGGACTCTTTTAAATATTACTTGTTGGGGCGTAAATTTGTTCTTGAGACAGATCACCAAGCTCTGTCTTGGCTGGGCGAATCGTGACACAAATGCCAGGATCACTAGGTGGTTCTTGGCCATACAGCCCTTTGACTTTGAGGTGTTGTACATGGCAGGAAAATGAACTGTACAGCTGACTTCCTGTCTAGAATGCCACAAGGGGCATTTCCAGAAGGGGGGGGAAATGTCACGGACTGAGCCATGACGCTCACGCAAACAATTATTCACGTAAGCACACAGTACATAGGCAGCCAATTGCCGGCAATGTTAAACATCAAAGCTGACCTGTTGCTGTGAGTTTCAACTTTGTTCGCATTACCGTTTTGTACTGTTCGTAATTCTGGTTTCAAAACATGTCATACCCCACCATTTGCAATAACCTGTCTTCAGCCT
>JAIFZK010000105.1:87500-95000 GCA_027481765.1 Tenualosa thibaudeaui | reverse complement strand
ACTAGAGCTGCCAGACCCCCACTAGAGGTCACTAGAGACCCACTAGAGCTGCCAGACCCCCACTAGAGGTCACTAGAGACCCACTAGAGCTGCCAGACCCCCACTAGAGATCACTAGAGACCCACTGGACCAGCCAGACCCCCACTAGAGGTCTCTAGAGACCCACTGGACCTGCCAGACCCCCACTAGAGATCACTAGAGACCCACTAGAGCTGCCAGACCCCCACTTGAGGTCACTAGAGATCCACTAGAGCTGCCAGACCCCCACTAGAAGTCACTAGAGACCCACTGGACCTGCCAGTCCCCCACTAGAGATCACTAGAGACCCACTAGAGCTGCCAGACCCCCACTAGAGGTCACTAGAGACCCACTAGAGCTGCCAGACCCCCACTACCCCCACTAGTTGCACCTCAACTAGCAACTCTGTCAGCAAAATTGTACTTAGTACACTTAGTGTAATATACCCACTGTGTATGCAAATGTCTGTGTGTGTGTGTGTGTGAGAGAGAGAGACTGAGAGAGGGAAATGGGGGCATGATATGTGATGTATAGATACACTCTGCATGTGTGTAAGACAAAGTGATGAAAACATTTTCCGTAGTTGCCCTGATTGCATTTTTACACACACACTCACACACAAACACACACACACACACATATACACAACAAGCATTTCAAGCACACAGCCACGCAGACACATGGACTTCCATTCAAAAGTCAACTGCACACTCACAGTATACACTCACACACACACATTAACATAAAAAGTAAAATAAATAAACTTCTATTGTAACAAAATGTATCAACATAATTAATAACACAGAGAGAGAGAGAGAGAGAGAGAGAGAGAAAGAGAGAGAGAGAGGCTACATAAGTGTCAAAAAAGAAGGTTGCTAAAGAAGGTTATGGAGTAGCCCTATACTGAAGAAAAAGGTCACTGTGTGTGTGTGTGTGTGTGTGTGTGTGTGTGTGTAAGCACATGTACACCTAAGGCAGGGCAGGTAGAATTACAGTAACATGGAGCTTTGCCACTCCAGCACTGACAGACGAATCAGTCCTCTCCTCCTTCATTCACTGGATTATTCATCCCTCTCTCCGTCCTATTCCCTCTTCTTCACTCGTTCACCTCTCGTCTTCCTCCTCATCTTTTTCTCTTCTGCTTTTTCTCCCATGCTAGAAACACACTGTGTGTGTGTGTGTGTGTGTGTGTGTGTGTGTGTGTGTCTGTGCATCTGTATGTGAGAGAGTGTCTGTGTGTGTGTGTGTGTGTCTGTATGTGAGAGAGTGTCTGTGTGTGTGTGTCTGTGCATCTGTACGTGAGAGTGTGTGTGTGTGTGTGTATGTGAGAGTGTCTGTGTGTGTGTGTGTATGTGTGTCTGTGCATCTGTATGTGAAAGTGTGTGTGTGTGTGTGTGTGTATGTGAGAGAGTGTCTGTGTGTGTGTGTGGCTGTGCATCTGTATGTGAGAGTGTGTGTGTGTGTGTATGTGTGTGTGTGTGTGTGTGTTGGTAGATTTGTTGGTACGTGTGCATTTGTATTGTGTGTGTGTGTGTGTGTGTGTATGTGAGAGAGTGTGTGTGTGTGTGTTGGTACATGTGATGGTAGATTTGTTGGTACGTGTGCATTTGTATTGTGTGTGTGTGTGTGTATGTGAGAGAGAGTGTGTGTGTGTGTGTGTTGGTACGTGTGTTGGTAGATTTGTTGGTACGTGTGCATTTGTATTGTGTGTGTGTGTGTATGTGAGAGAGAGAGAGAGTGTGTGTGTGTGTGTGTGTGTGTGTGTGTGTTGGTACTTGTGCATTTGTATTGTGTGTGTGTGTGTCATCTGGGATCAGCATGCTGTCACTGTACCAAGACTGATGTCCTTATGTCTGAGGTTTCGAAAAGAGAAAACACACACAGGCCAGCAGTCTCTGTGTCAGTAAACAGCACACAATCAGATGCTGTCATCAGATGCAGTCATCACACACACACACACACACACACACACACACACACACACACACACACACACACAGGCAGAGCCTCATTAGCGAGACCTCAACTCATTCTCACTTACTCTCCCATAAAGTTTGTGTATGTATGAAATGTGTGTGTGTGTGTGTGTATGTGTATGCGTGCCTGTGTGTGTGTGTGTGTGTCAGGGCGGTTTTTAAATTCTGACCTTCCGATCCTCCTAAATTTCAACTGAATCCTTGAATTTGAGTTGTAGCAAACAGCATTACATTGGAGTGAATTGGAGTGTGTAGAGTTTCAATTCAGTGGAATTCAAATAAACAAATAATATACTGTTTGCCTGAGGACGTGAGAATGACACGAGTCTTGTAGTAGCTGTAGTAGTAGTAATAATGGCCAATGACGTAATAATGGCCAATGACGTAATAATGACCAATAATGTAATAAATTTGGCCATTTTTAATGTAATAAAACCAATAATGTAAGAACTTGTTGAAACATAATAAAATGTCTGAGCCAATAATGTAAGAACTTTTTGCCTTTTTTGTAAAAAGTTATTACATTATTGGGTGGCTTTTACATTCATGACTGGATGAATGAAAAAATGCAAAAATGTAATAACAGCCAGGAATGTAATAACTGATGAATATCATTTAACCAAAGTGACACTAGTCACAATAACAATGAGGATTACAGTTTTGATCAACTAAATATTCTATAATATTGGGTGATGCATAGCCAATGTGGGTGCCTTCAACTTCCACATCCTCCAACTCTTCACTCAGACTCTGATATTTCTCAAGATCCTCATCTTCTTTCTCTCGGTCACTACAGCCTCCTACCATGTCTGGTTGGTCAGAGTTGTATCCCATTTCAAATTTGGAACCTCCAACCCATTCTCAGCACAGATCTTCCAATACTATACAATTCAATGATATTATATTTATACAGTGCCATTTACAATGCCATTGTATTGTGGTGCTTTACAGACTAACAGAGAGCACCCAAGAGCAACAGGGACAAGAGCAAACTCCCTTGTGCTGGTTTTTCTAGGAAGAAACCTTAGGAAGATCCTCAGCTCAAGGGGCCAAAACAGCCTTTATACCTCTACAATTTCATCAGCTTGGGTTACTGAGTGATTATGTGAAAAGTCCAACCTAGGTCAGTGCCAGGGTTGGGGGGGCATTATGGGCCTAGTGGGGTTACATGGCCACCAAGTGGCTGGATGTCTGTCTGTCTCAGCAATGCTCCAAACTGAAATTTACTGAAAAAGACAGAAACGCCTGATTTTGCCATTTTTAGCCATTAGGTGGCACTACACCACAATTGGGTTACTGAGGGCAAATTCAGCAACAAAGTGTGTCCTGCCAACCTGTCTTGGTCCTTGAGGTCAAGTGTGTGTGGGGTGGGGGAGATGTGCCCCCTCAGGGACAAAATGCCTTCACCTATAAGACCATCAGTTGTGCTGAGCTGTGACAGTCAAAAGAGAGAGCCAGAGTGAATGTGTGTGTGTGTGTGTGTTTGTGTGTATGTGGTCAGGACTTTAAGTAGCTACAGTGTTTGAAAGAGACAGCAACAGCAGATGCTAAAGAAGAGTGACAATTTACAGTTATTACATTTACAGTTTTTTATTAATCCATCCAATACTGTAAAAACGTATTACATTGTTGGCAACTTATACTAGGAAAGATCTCCACAACTACATGATTAAGTTAGTAGTTTTGGAGAAACTGACACAGGTTTCCCCACTCAAATACATTCCCTAATACTCCTGACAGTGACATGCTGTAGCTACTTGGATTACTGGATGATAAATCCTTAAAAAAGACACTTCTGAAAATGACCAATTTAACATTACAGCAGGTCAGGTATGGTGGCTTCCTGCAAACAACATGACAACGTTTATGACACAATGTTTGTAAGCACAAAAGAGGTCTACAGTATTATAACACATACATACCTTACACTATTATATAACACATACATACCTTACACTATTGTATAACACATACATACCTTACACTATTATATAACACATACATACCTTACACTATTGTATAACACATACATACCTTACACTATTATATAACACATACATACCTTACACTATTGTATAAAAACATACATACCTTACACTATTGTATAACACATACATACCTTACACTATTGTATAACACATACATACCTTACACTATTGTATAACACATACATACCTTACACTATTGTATAACACATACATACCTTACACTATTGTATAACACATACATACCTTACACTATTATATAACACATACATACCTTACACTATTGTATAACACATACATACCTTACACTATTATATAACACATACATACCTTACACTATTGTATAACACATACATACCTTACACTATTGTATAACACATACATACCTTACACTATTGTATAACACATACATACCTTACACTATTGTATAACACATACATACCTTACACTATTATATAACACATACATACCTTACACTATTGTATAACACATACATACCTTACACTATTATATAACACATACATACCTTACACTATTGTATAACACATACATACCTTACACTATTATATAACACATACATACCTTACACTAATAACACATACATACCTTACACTATTGTATAACACATACATACCTTACACTATTGTATAACACATACATACCTTACACTAATAACACATACATACCTTACACTATTGTATAACACATACATACCTTACACTATTGTATAATACATAATTGTGAACAATAGGCCAAAACGCCCTAATATTGTACACACACACGCACACACACACACAGAGAGAGAGAGATACACAGACACAGACACAGACACAGACACACACTATTAAACCCGTTGAGAGCCTGTTCAGATTTTTCAGACAGACATACTTTTGTCACCTCCAGGCATTCTCATTTGATCAAAATAATCTCTATGGATTGATGTAAATTATGTTTATATGAACAAAACACACACACACACACACACACATACACACAAAGAGTTGCAGTTTAGTGGGTCCTGGCTCAAAGCTAAAAACAGTTCAGCTCTAGAGGTTGTGTTTCAGTGGGTCCTGGCCTGTGAGCAGTGTGTGTTCTTTCCAGGATGGACTGTGAGCAGTGTGTGTTCTTTCCAGGATGGACTGTGAGCAGTGTGTTTGAGCAGTGTGTTATTTTCAGGATGGCTACTGTAGTGAGTGCTGTAATGTGGAGATCACAAAAGTGACCACTGACTCAAAGCACTTGAAAGCTGGATTGTCAAGAGAAAATTGAGTCAAATGGTCATGTATATGTGTGTGTATGTGTGTGTGTATGTATATGTGTGTGTATGTATGTATGTGTGTGTGTGTATGTATGTGTGTGTGTGTGTGTGTATGTATATGTGTGTGTATGTATGTATGTGTGTGTGTGTGTATGTATGTGTGTGTGAGTGTGTGTGTGTGTATGTATGTGTGTGTGTGTGTGTGTGCTATTTTGCAGCTCTTTGAGTGGGGGATTTTCTATTCCTGACAAAACAGCTTACATAACCTGACAAACTGCAAACACACATACAAGAATCACACACACTTGCACATATATGTACACACACACAAATACAGCAATCACAGGACACAGACTAAACCTAATGTGGACCAAGGCATACTTAGTAGACTTACTGTACTAAGTGTTGTGATGTGTAGTGTGTGTGTGTGTGTGTGTGTGCGCGCTGTTTATGCTGTATCTTTGTGATGTATGCTATTTCACTCAAACATCAAAACAAAATGCCCTCTCTCCACAAATTTATATGGTTGACAGAGACTCTGAAGCACTGTGTGTCTGTTTGTGTGTTTGAGTGTGAATGTGTGTGAGTGTGAATGTGTGTGAATGTGTGTCTGAATGTATGTGTGTGTGTATGTGTGTGGTTCCTCCCTTTTTCTACATAAGGAAAACATTGTAACCGATGCTAAAAGACACACACACCAACAGTAGCCCTTGTTCACTCCAGGTGTCATGATGGGAACGAGTCAGAGTGTTTCACATCCGTCACTGGATTGGCCATCATCATGACAACCTGCGGTCCCCATGGAAACAGCCAGGTCACTCTCACACTATTTACAACCCCCCCCCCCCCCCTCATTAACATGACATGACATGTATTCTCATGAAGAATAATGACACTGTTGTCATTAAGTGTAATAGAGGTTAGCCTACACACTAATAGGGGTTGACATAGAGGTTAGCCTACGTCCAGGTGCTAATGTAGAGCTAGACATAGAGGTTAGCCCAGGCTCTAATGTAGGGCTAGACATAGAGGTTAGCCTATGACCAGGCACTAATGTAGGGGTAGACATAGAGGTTAGCCTACGTCCAGGTGCTAATGTAGGGGTAGACATAGAGGTTAGCCTACGTCCAGGCGCTAATGTAGGGGTAGACATAGAGGTTAGCCCAGGCGCTAATGTAGGGGTAGACATAGAGGTTAGCCCAGGTGCTAATGTAGGGCTAGATATAGAGGTTAGCCCATGTCCAGGCGCTAATGTAGGGCTAGACATAGAGGTTAGCTTATTCCCAGGCACTAATGTAGCGTTAGACATAAAGATTAGCCTACGCCCAGACGCTAATGCAGGGCTATTTCCATGTACCAGCTATATCCTGACATACCTGAAGCTGTCTGTGCTATTGAAGGAAGAGGGAGAAATAGAGGAAGGGAGAGAGAGAGAGGAAGAGAAAGAAAGAGAGAGAAACTCACAGACACAAACACCCCCACACACACAGTGCTCAGAGTCAGTAGCTGAGATGCATGAACTGATTGAACAACTGATTTTGTCTTATGCGGACCTATAGTGATTTAGGCTACTGGTATGGTTGCCTAATTTATGTTCTCTTTACCATGGTGTTGTTAGTTGTCAATTTCAATTCAACTCAATTATATTTCTACAGCACCTTTTCCAATAGTATTGTCTCATGCCACAGCAAGGAGCACCCAAGAGCAACACATCTTTGTCGTTTCCATTTAAAGTGGAAAAGTTTTAGCAGGTGCGTCCCTATCCCTAAATAAAACTTTCAAGTGTGGTGAAAATGTCTCCTACCTGCCTACTACGTACTACTCGTATACTGGTCTCTGAGGAAAGCAGTGTGTGGTATGAAGAAGTACTGTATGGGGCTCAATAAAGTCTGAGCCAGTCAGGTAGAGCACCTGCAGTTAATTAGTTTGTGGGGGGTTGGGCAGTAGTGTGTGTTCCACTGTGTATATAATCATCCCAATATATACAACGAAAAATATTTTTGGTGTACAAGTTTAATGTCATGTCTTCATGGGATTTAAAAAAAAAATCAGGTCTATGGGATGTTCAGTAGGATGGCTCTCGGGTTAGGAACGCTACCACTAGGATCACTGTGTGTTACTTTCCCTCCCTACACACCCCCTCCACTAGCATCAGACAACAACTGCACAATCAGCATCCCCGCCCCCCCAAACAGACTGTCCAATACACTCGACTCGGTTAACGTCTCCCGCATCTGGCACTGACTATCACCACCACACACAC
>JAIFZK010000105.1:82500-85000 GCA_027481765.1 Tenualosa thibaudeaui | reverse complement strand
GATACACACACATAAACAGACACACACATTCCAGACGGATAAGAAGAAACAGAAGAGATTTTCATGTGTAAATATGGACATTTAGTAAAGCTCACATGTGTTTATACACACATACACACACACACACACACACACACACACACACAAACAGATAAACAGACACACACACATACACACACAGATAAACAGACACACACATTCCAGACAGATAAGAAGAAACAGGAGAGAATGAGATTTTCATGTGTAAATATGGACATTTAGTAAAGCTCACATGTGTTTATACACACACACACACACACACACAGATTATGTCAGTCGAATGATATAAGCTAACTAAACTCCATGAAAACTGAAAAATCAAGACTCTTCCACTTCCCTCTGAACCTTAATGTAAAACACAAAATCACAAGATCAAGTGATAACTTACAGTTCAAGGCCCCAAGGTGTGTGTGTGTGTGTGTGTGTGTGTGTGTGTGGTTGTTTAGTTAGGATAACCTTACAGTTACGGTTCCGCATGTCCTGGGCCTGAGGTCAGTGCCAGCGGTCCTCACGTCTGTCCAGTCATCCAGCACCCCCCTGCCCAGCACACCACGACTCAGGCCTTATGTGTGTGTGTGTGTGTGTGTGTGTGTATGTGTGTGTGTGTAGGACTCAGGCCATGGCAGACTGGTAGAACATGAGGAGGAGTTTAGTGCAGACATTAAAGGACCCCAGCCTCCTCAGAAAATAGAGCCCGCTCTGCCCCTTTCTGTAGAGTGTGTTAACATGGTAGCCATTTGTTGGACGTTACAAATCACTTATTAATACTTTGTTCTACCCATAGGAGACCATTAACTAAGAATTTCTCCAGTATAAACTCCTAATTACTGTTTATTTGTAGTAAGTAAGTATATGATTTAGGATTTTCATATGCTTTGGTGAGTATGGGCTCATAAGGCAGTAGTACAACAGGAACAGGGATTCTCCTCCAATAATAGTTGAATCCTGAAGTAGGGCTTCAAGTTGACCACACTAATAGTGTTTCTTAGTGTTCGTCTTTTAGTTCTGGTTATTCCACTGAATCTGGTAGTTGACGGGGCCTAATCTTCTCATCACCGTGGCTGGACCTGACCATTTAGGATCGAAACTCCGCTGGCAGTCTTCTGACCAGACCCACTCCACGTTCTTCAGGCGATTTAATGGGGCATCCAGGTCAGCAAAATGTAAAAACGGCATTATTCACAGAGCACCATTAACAAACAACAGCAGGCCCACCTCAACAGTGTTCACATAATTACAGGAGACTTTAACAAGGCTAATCTAAAGAATGTTCTCACGAAATTGTACCAACATATCAAGTGCTCAACCAGAGGGAAAACACCCTGGATCATATTTATTCCAACATTAAGCATGCATACAGAGTCACACCTCTCCCTCACCTCAGCCAGTCAGACCATCTCTCCGTCCTGCTGTCCCCAAACTACACTCCACAGGCACAGTGCCCACAACAAAGTCTGTTACCACCTGGCCCTAGAATGTCAGATGGGTGCTCCTAGCGGTGAACCCCATTCTCATTCTCAAGTGCCTTTTTCTCTGAGCTTTTTCTCAGTGAGGTAATCCGGCGGGATGAAAACGACCTTAAAAGCATCTTTAAACTCAGACCAATTGTGAATCCTGCTTTTTGCCACCATCCGCCAGTTATGCGCTGGCCCTTTAAGCGTGTTGAACAGGGCACCTATCAGCTCTGCATCCATCAATGGCCGAATGGCAAAGAAGGTTTAACAACGATCCAGAAAGTTAACAACATCAGCCACCTCCCTGGATCCACTAAAAGAAGGAAATTCCATCTGAATAGCCAGTTTGGAATAAACCACGGATGGTCTGATGGTGGCTTGGCTCCACCCACTTGTGGAGAAGCTGGGGCTTAAGGTGAAAGGCTGTGGAAGCGCCTGAGAAAGTGCTCCAGTGAATGGGGTCTAGAGCTGGGCATCCACCACTGTAGGGGCAGTTTGGCCTGGAGTGAGCTCTTGAGCAGGAGGGATGGAGGAAGGAACAACACTGGCAGTACTTGGCACCATGTCCAGAGTGGTCATGTTGGACAAATGAGAAGGAGTGATGCTACTGATCGGCGGGCTACTAACATGCCTGTCTGCGCTAGGAGGAGCATGTGTTTGTGTGACAGCACTGGCGGATGTGTGGGCCAATGGAACAGGGATGTTATTTCCCCTACAGGGTTTCTTGTGGTGACTCATGCATCTCCCCTTTGTTCATGGTGCTGTTCACCAGGCGCATGCCCTGATGCAGGTGTAGAGGCTCAGATATTTCCTCTTCCTGGGATTCAAGTTCAACTAGTGGTGTGGCCCTTGGTTCAGACATGTTTCTCTTCTTTTTTTAATCAGTAATAAATGAGTGCAATGCACCAAAAGTGTAAGTACAGTGCTTTGTGAACGTGCTCAGCAAGATACAGCATACCATAACAATATTCACAGGGGAATCAGTAAACATTACGCACCATCAAAAA
>JAIFZK010000105.1:70000-77500 GCA_027481765.1 Tenualosa thibaudeaui | reverse complement strand
GCTGGATGAACACATGAAGACTGTTCCACATGCAGGTAGTGTTAAAAGTGCTGGATGAACACATGAAGACTGTTCCACATGCAGGTAGTGTTAAAAGTGCTGGATGAACACATGAAGACTGTTCCACATTCTGCCCCTTTCCCTCAAATTTACTAGATGACACCCAATGACACCCAATGTGGCTGACCCTCGTGTGAAGTGTAAGGGCATAGGGCGAGGGTCTAGGGGCTAATTTTGGAAAGGCCACGTGTTTACTTTGTTCCTTGTTTACGTCCTAGTCTTCAACGTGTGCTTCAATGTTCTTCCTGTTCCAATCCTGTCTCCTTTCTTTGTGTTTCACGTGTGTCTTGTTATCTCTGCCCACCTGTGTGTCATTAACCTAGTTTAGACCTCTGTACTTAAACCCCTGATTCTGTTCAGTCCTTTGTTGGTCGTCAAATATCTATACTCTGCATTACCAGGCTTTTGTGTATTCCACGTTTGTTTGAGGAAGTAAAGCTCGGTTTTTGAATTCAGTTTGAAGCAGTTGTTGTGTGTTTGGCAGAATGATCGACCCAATGATTGAATAGAATAACCTGCCCTTTTCTTGGGACACATTTGAGGTAAGTCAGAACACGGTCCAAGAGGAAGCTACTAGCCACCATTTAGAAATGGTGTATATGCTAAAAACGTTGCCCACTTCAGATGGAAGCCCTTCACCACACTGTCTGGAGTCAAAGTGCCTCTGCCGCCTCCTTGGCTTCTCTTCCCACTCAGTCAATTTCTGACACCTGGGTCACTGGTAATCCACCAGGTTTGGAGAGAAGTTTTTCTCAGTGGGGAGCAACCTCCTCTCAGCCCAGTCCTGGGAATTGTGTTGTGGGCTAAGCAGGTCCAGTGTTCCTGCTCCACATTTCTCTGCCTGGCTAATTGCAGTGGTCCAATTTGGTCCAAGTGGTCCAAATGAGGACTAGCTGACTGAGGACTACCAAGGATGAGTGGCTATGGAGGAGGAAGAGCTTCTTAATGCTACAGAGCTCCCGGACCCAGTCCAGCTCCCGGACCCAGTCCAGCTCCCGGACCCAGTCCAGCTCCCGGACCCAGTCCAGCTCCCGGACCCAGTCCAGCTCCCGGTCCCAGTCCCAGTCCAGCTCCCAGTCCCAGTCCCAGTCCAGCTCCCAGTCCCAGTCCAGCTCCAGGTCCCAGTCCCAGTCCCAGCTCCCAGCTCCCAGTCCCAGTCCCAGTCCAGCTCCAGCTCCCAGTCCAGGTCCCGGTCCCAGCTTCCTCTTTCAGTTCTTGCTCCCTGCCAGCTTCCACCACAGTACCCATCCCTTGCTCCAGGTCCAGCTCCAGTCTCAGTTCCACAGTTCAGCTCAAGCTCTGGTTCTGACAATGACTGAACCAGACTCACCTCCAGCTCTGCTCCCCTCTCTCTGGCAGGCTCAAACTCCAGTCATGGATCTGCCTCACACCCCAAAGGAGGAGCTCCGTCCTGGGTCCAGCTCTCCAGCACCGTTTCATCCCAAGTTTTATGTGTCCAGCCCTGAATAGACCCGAACCCAGTCTTGTTGGCTAGGAGTCCAATTAAGCAGCTGCTAACCAGACGTGCCTAGTTGACTGTCTCAGCAACCCAGCCGCCCCCCAGACCTGTCCCGATGGCCGTCTGAGCGGCCTGCCCGTCTGCCTGAGTCGACCCACCGATCCAGGCTACATCTGGGGCATCTACCTGAAGTCACCCACCTGTCAGCCCCACATCACAGCCTGAGTGAAATCCCACCCTCTGACCCCCTCCACTCACCCTGCCTGGATGTTTCTTTCTTTTGTTTTTTCAGGGTCTGGAATCCGTCTCTTGTTGGAGGATTAGTTGCTTGAACTGGACTTTTGGTTTGTAGACTTCCACTGTGTTTACTTCCTTGTTCCTTGTCAGGCCCCTTGTCCAGCATGTTTTTGTGTTTACTTTGTTCCGTTGTTGCTTTGTTTCTAGTTTGCCATGAGCTTTAGTCTACTTCCTGTTCCATGTTCCATGTGTTGCATCACTTTCTGTTTCCTTTGATTGTATTTCACCCATGGAGGTATCATAAATACCTGGAGAGGGTGACTAAGTCCCACCCCCAGTACATCTCAATGGTCGGGCCAGGCTAGTAAATTCAGCCAATTCGTGATAAACGCCATATTGAACATTGGGGCTCGGATCCAATGCCAGTTGGCTCTGACCACATGCACTCAAGCTGGAAATGACGCATTGATCAACATTGTTTTTATTGGATATTCTCTAAAAATAGGGTCGTTTTCCAGTTCAGAGGGGGGCAATCATGCACCTAGCTCTCAATCACAAGCATCTCAAATATGCATTTCATTCCTTGACTATTTTCAATAATATTTTTTTAAATAATTGGACTTTAAAAGACTTCAAGCAGTTGTTGTACATTTGGTTTCTAACTCTTGTGAGAAGCGTGACAGTGTGTGTCTGAAATTTCATCCATTAATATTAGTATGCCATGGACATACCTTTCTTGTGCCAAAAAGCATATTTTCATAATTTAATATCAACATAAATGTTTATTATTATTATTATTATTATTATTATTATTATTATTATTATTATTATTATTATTATTATTATTATTATTATTATATTTTATAATTTGTATTTGGAGTTGGGATTTAGTGTAACCCAGGACTTCCTGTGCAGCCCTTATTCGTTAGGCTGTCCTCATCCTGAACAGAACCACTGATTCAACAATTTCTGTCAATTTAGCAATCCATTACTAACAAACAATAAACTTTATGTATTCACTGAATGAAGATAGACAAATAAACCACTTTAAAACCAGCTGATGCTGGTAGCTGTTTGTTAGATAGTTTCATACCAGTGCCTGCTGGACCAGCACCAGCTGGTGTTGTGACTTTTTCTTGACTGCTAAGTTCTTCAAAGCTGTCGACGTCCACGCCAGGAAATAATGCTGCAGTTAACTTTATTGCAGTAACACAGAAGCAGAGTGTCTAGACAAATGAGCTCCGGTGTCGTCTTCTCCTGTTTTTTCTTCTCCTGTTTTTTCCCAATTTCTTCCCTTATTGTTCTTCCCATCTCTTCCTCAATTCTGGTCTGGTCTGGTCAGGCCACCAGCTAGACTTGCCTAAACATGGACATTGCTGGACTACACTGGTTATGCTGGTGTAACCTGATTCACCAAAGTTAACAGAATGAATGGCCATCATAAGCATCATAAAGACAAACAAGATTAACCATCCAAACTCATGCCAAAACACACCTTTAACTAAACCAGAACAACAGCTGGTCAAACCAGCTAAAACTAGTTACCAGCATAAACACTTTTTTAGCTGGATCAAACCTTCAACTCTTCTGTTCTCTGCATGTTCTCTACAGAACCCAGATGATGGATCTGCTGCTTGTGCTCCTGCTGAGTGTGAGAACAGGCCACTGCCAGGCTGTTCCAAACACCTGCAGCTCTAATTCAGGTAAAAAATTACATTTTCATGGCTGTATGTGTTTTAATGCTTTAACAGATTAACTATCTTCACCTTCCTAAAATAATCACCTAACTCACTTTTTTCCCCAAACCATTTAGTTAGTATTTTGGTTAATTTATATGTATTAAAGTATTTTTGTTCATTTATATGTATTAAAGTATTTTTGTTCATTTGTATGTGTAAAAAACGACTTCTTCTAGGAAGGTGCTGCTATGGTATTTGGCCAGCAAAACCAGAATGGGCATCATAAACTGGACAAACAAGATAAACCATCAACACACCTCGATACACTGAACCAAAAAACTAGCTGGTCTAACAGAGTGAGAGAATAGGCCACTGGTAGGCCATGGTCTCATATAAAAGCGTTATACTGCTTTAATAAATCAGCTGAGGACTGGACTGGGCTGACGGGTGAACTGTGAGCTGTAGACCTCAAGTTTTGGTTTGGTACACACATCTGTAGTAGAGTGTGTTAGGTTTGGTTTGGTACACACATCTGTAGTGGAGTGTGTTAGTTTTGGTTTGGTACACACATCTGTAGTGAAGTGTGTTAGTTTTGGTTTGGTACACACATCTGTAGTGGAGTGTGTTAGTTTTGGTTTGGTACACACATCTGTAGTGAAGTGTGTTAGTTTTGGTTTGGTACACACATCTGTAGTGGAGTGTGTTAGTTTTGGTTTGGTACACACATCTGTAGTGAAGTGTGTTAGTTTTGGTTTGGTACACACATCTGTAGTGGAGTGTGTTAGTTTTGGTTTGGTACACACATCTGTAGTGGAGTGTGTTAGTTTTGGTTTGGTACACACATCTGTAGTGGAGTGTGTTAGCTGCTTAATCTGTACCAGAGGTGGAAAAACTACAGCAAAATCTACTCAAGTGAAAGTAAAAGTACACATCAAAAATTCACTCAAATAAAAATAAAAAGTACTTAATTTAAAATTTACTTTGAGTAAAAATTGAGGTACTTTCAATGACTTGAAAGTATAGTAAAGATAGATAATTAAAGATGCCTGTATGCTGTTTCAAAGAGGCCCATACCCATTATAATAACATATAGTTATTATAGTCTATATAGTCTATTCAGTAGACTAATGATGAATAATCATAATAAAATGTGGTTATACTTAAGGCTACATTAATTTAGTTTTATTAGTTATAGCATTCATCAGCGTCTGTTATCTGACTTCTTTTCTCTACCCGTCCTGTCCTCTGAAACCCTGCCTCTCCTCTCCTAACTCCCCAGGACAGACCTACATTGTTCTCTTTTTATCACAACAGCCCTGAATAAGATCAGTCAATAAGTTGGTATCATTAGGCTGCATGTTTGGGGTCACATCCAGGCTGATGTTTGGGGTCACATGCAGGCTGATGTTTGGGGTCACATGCAGGCTAATGTTTGTGGTCACATGCAGGCTAATGTTTGTGGTCACATGCATGCGATGTCCAATCATGTCCATGGGGCAAACTGGCATAGCCAGTGGCATATCATTTGCAAAGCAACAGTTGCTAGTGTTTCTTTAAACTCAGGATGGAGGCTAATTTAACCAACTGAATGTAGGTCTGTTAAAATCATATGACTCTTATCTAAACATAGTTATGTTCACTGCTCTGTAGTCACAGAGGTTCAGTAGGCCGGTCGAGGGGCAATGCACACACACACACACACACACACACACACACACACACACACACACACACACACAAACTACAGATCACACTCATTACACACACCACAATAACAACTCACATTACACACATTACTGAGTACAATGCAACTCACCTCACAGACTCACATTCACTGCTGACAACAGCACAACACACACAGTCACTACTGACAATACAGCACACACACACACACTATTAACAACAACACAACACACACACACTCACTACTGACAATACAGCACACGCACACTCACTATTAACAACAACACAACACACACACAGTCACTATTGACAATACAGCACACTCACTATTAGCAACTACACAACACACACACACACACACTCACTATGACAACAACACACAAACACAAAGCCATAGGCAGGCAGTGATATTTACTGTGCTCTGTCAGCTCTGAGTGAATTAGTCCCCACTCTCAAACATGACTCATGACTCCCCCTGGTGGCTGACTGATGCCATAGATTTGAGATCTCACATTTTCTAGCACTGGTGTTTTGATGCCATCCTGATGTTGTAGTGTTCCTTCCTGTCTCTTGTTTTGTCTGTGCAGGTGTAAACTCTAGTGGGACACCCATCATGGAGCAGAGGTGTCCTCTAAACATCGCTCTCCCAGCAGGGGGCGCTGTGACCCTCTCCTGCCTCTCAGACTGCCAGGGGGTCTGTAAGCATGAGGGGGTGGGGGGGACCTCCTCAGTCCTCCAGGGGGTCTGTAAGTATGAGGGGGTGGGGAGGACCTTCTCAGACTGCCAGGGGGGCTGTAAGAATGAGGGGGTGGGGGGGACCTCCCCAGTCTGCCAGGTGGAGTCAGGACGAGTCCAGCTTCACATTCAGGATGTGGGAGAACAGCATGAAGGCTCCTACTACTGCAACACTGATGGAGACAGGAGACTCTTTAGTCTACACATACACACAGGCCAGTGATACACACACACACACACACACAGGCCAGTGAT
Organism: Tenualosa thibaudeaui; assembly: GCA_027481765.1. Classification (NCBI taxonomy): domain Eukaryota; kingdom Metazoa; phylum Chordata; class Actinopteri; order Clupeiformes; family Clupeidae; genus Tenualosa; species Tenualosa thibaudeaui. The sequence goes on along the minus strand of JAIFZK010000105.1, from coordinate 71,392 downwards.
ACACACACACACACACACACACACACACACACAGGCCAGTGATACACACACACACACACACACACACACACACACACACACAGGCCAGTGAGACACACACACACACACACACACACACACACACACACACAGGCCAGTGATACACACACACACACACACACACACACACACACACACACTCACAGGTCAGTGATACACACACACACACACACACACACACACACAGGCCAGTGATACACACACACACACACACACACACACACACACACACACACACACTCACAGGTCAGTGATACACACACACACACACACTCACAGGTCAGTGCTAAACATACACATACACACACACACACACACACACACACACACACACACACACACACACACACACACCCTCACAGGTCAGTGCTAAACACACACACACACACACACATGCACACACACACCCTCACAGGTCAGTGCTAAACACACACACACACACACAGGCCAGTGATACACACACACACACACACACACTCACAGGTCAGTGATACACACACACACACACACACACACACACACCCTCACAGGCCAGTGATACACACACACACACACACACACAGGCCAGTGATACACACACACACACACACACACACACACACTCACAGGTCAGTGCTAAACACACACATACAAACACACACACACACACACACACACACACACACACCCTCACAGGTCAGTGCTAAACACACACACACACACACATGCACACACCCACACTCACAGGTCAGTGCTAAACACACACATACACACACACAGGTCAGTGCTAAACACACACATACACAGGGAGTCTGTAAGTATGAGGAGTTCAGGGGGATCTCCTCAGTCTGCCAGGTGGAGTCAGGACAAGTCCAGCTTCACAGTGCTGAACACACACATACACACACACACCCACCCTCACAGGTCAGTGCTAAACACACACACACACACACACACACACACACACACACTCACAGGTCAGTGCTAAACACACACATACACACACACACACACACACCCTCACAGGTCAGTGCTAAACACACACATACACACACACACACACACACACACACACACACACACACACACACACACACACACACAGGTCAGTGCTAAACACACACACACACACACACACACACCCTCACAGGTCAGTGCTAAACACACACATACACACACACACACACACACACACACACACACAGGTCAGTGCTAAACACACACATACACACACACACACACACACCCTCACAGGTCAGTGCTAAACACACACACACACACACACACACACACACACACTCAGAAGTCAGTGCTAAAAACACACATACAGACACACACCCACCCTCACAGGTCAGTGATAAAATAGACAAACAC
>JAIFZK010000105.1:55000-65000 GCA_027481765.1 Tenualosa thibaudeaui | reverse complement strand
TTGAGTGCCAACTGGCCTGTACTCTCAATGCCATGTGCCAGTTCTTCTCTTTCCTGGAGCTGCAGAACACAGAGAACAAGACAAGGTACCTAAGGAACACCAGTTCTAACCAGAACATTCAACGCTCACTAGAAGTCATGGACACACCAGGCCTCAGGATCCCAGTTCTATCTAGAACATTCCCATAGAACCCCCGAGTAACTCAACTGTAGGAGAGAACAGAGAACACTGACCTTGCAGTCAGGAGTTTACTGTGTTATGAGGTCAAATTCAGACACAGTGCAGAACACAGAATGCTCTCAATAGTTAGAACCCTGGGGACACCACAGAACACATAATGCATCTAGTTAGAACCCTGGGAATAACGTGAGTACAGAGCACATAATGCTACTAAAAGTTAGAACCCTGGGAACACCACAGAACACAATGCTGGTCATAGTTAGAACCTGAGGAGCGACAAGAGAACACATTTACCAGAAACACTGATCATGTTATGATGATAATGACTCAGGCACGTTATGTTGTCATGGTAACAACTCAGGTACGTTATGTTGTCATGGTGAATTGATTTCGTTCTGTCCACAGCACCTGCACTCTAAAGACAAGAGACTCTGACCAGAACTTCACTGCTAACGTCTCTGTAGGAACAACATCAGGGTTCTCCCTGAGGAACTGTTCTAGTAAAGGTAAGAACAGGGTTCTCCCTGAGGAACAGGGTTCTCCCAAAAGACTAGTTTAATTAAGGGTAAGAATAGGGTGGCAGTAATGGGTGTCTGGTGGTGGTCTAAGGGTGACATGCAGCAGCCCTAATCACTATGTGCTCTTGACCTCATGAAGTTAAACAGAGACCAACAGTATTTTGAGCTTTCAAATAAAAAAGCAGATGATCAACAGAGTTCATCTAGACTGAGTCAACCAACTGCACAAAGAGTTAAGACAATGCCTGACGACCTAAACTAAACATGAATACAAACATCTTAAGTCTCGTTAATAGTCCGTATCCATCAATACGCAGACACTCAGAGCCCTCTCTGACACTGCAAACCCTCTCAGAGATGCTCCCCAACAGATGACGGAGACTCCCCAATTTTTTAGGACAGTGGAAGCATCTGATTGGTTCCTTTGTTTTCACCTGGATTTGACTTCACCAGCCCAGCGTAGGTGTAGTTAGCAATATGATAGTTCACAGTTTAACCTTTGTAAATAATCTCAGCGTAGGTGTAGTTAGCAATATGATAGTTCACAGTTTAACCTTTGTAAATAATCTCAGAGTAGGTGTAGTTAGCAGGTTGATAGTTCACAGTTTAACCTTTGTAAATAATCTCAGCGGAGAAGTACGAAATCACACACACACACACACACACACACACACACACACACACACAGACACACGACGGAGAAGTGCGAAATCACAGACACACACACACACACACGCACAGTCACACAATGGAGAAGTACGAAATCACACACAGACACACACAGACACACACAGGCGCACACAGGAGAAATATGAAATCACACACACACACACACACACACACACACGCACAGTCACACAATTGAGAAGTACGAAATCACACACAGACACACACAGACACACAGCGGAGAAGTACAAAATCACACACACACACACAGCGGAGAAGTACAAAATCACACACACACACACACAGCGGAGAAGTACGAAATCACACACATGCATTAGAAGGCTCTATGCCAAGCCCAAGTTGATCAATTAACTGATAGTGTTGTAAATGCACTATACTCCACATTCAACACATTTGCACCACTCAAAAAGAAAACTAGGAAAGAAGAAAAACTTGCCCCATGGTTTACCACACAGACTCACTCACTGACACAAGCTGTGTGTAGACTTGAAAGGAAATGGTATGCCACTAAACTTGAAGTGTTCCACCTTGCTTGGAAAGACAGCCTAAAAGAGTACAAGACAGCACTTAACAATATCAAATCAGCATATTATCCCTCACTTATACACAATAATAAAAATAATCTGAAATTCCTCTTTAACACTATATCCAATTTAACAAAAAGCAGGATTGAGGTGTCCCATTCCATTCCAATAACTCTAAGCAGCAATGACTTCATGGACTATTTTAATGGCAAAATTGAATCTATTAGACTTAAAATAAACAACTCCCTTCTAACCTCAAATCCACTTGGACCGCATGTAATGGTTACAGCTAGCTCTTGTCAACGTGTAGCATACCTTGATTCATTCACACCCACCATTATATCAGAAATTACGTCTTTGATCTCTTAACCTAAAGCCTCAACATGCTTATTGGATCGTATCCCAACTGATCTTCTTAAGGCTGCTCTCACTCTATTGGCTGAGACGATTCTTAAAATTATAAATGACTGGAAACCTTCCAGTCAGGCTTTAGTACAGAATCAGCCCTAGTTAAAGTCTTCAATGACCTCCTTATCGCATCTGATAATGGCTATATATATATATTAATCCTATCGGGGTAATTATTGACCAGGACCTCTCCCTAAATAGTCATGTAAAACACATTTCAAAAACAAATCTTTTTTCCACCTACGAAATATTGCTAAGGTTAGAAAGTTCCTATCCTTTGAGGATGCTGAAAAATTACTCCAAGCATTTATTACTTCCAGGCTCGATTATTGCAATGCGCTGTTCTCTGGGTGTAGTAATACCTGTATCAAAAACCTACAACAAAATGCTGCAGCCCGAGCACTCACCAGGACTAAAAAATATGAACATATCTCTTCTATTGTCCCTTACCACCCTCCTAGAACCCTAAGATCCCAAAATGCTGGTCTCCTTGTAATCCCAAGAATATCAAAATCTACGATAGGAGGAATTGCTGTTTGTTACCGTGCACCCCTCCTGTGGAATAATCCCCCCCCACACACACATTCGACAAGCGGACACTCTCAATACCTTTAAGTCTAGACTTAAAACCTTCCTCTTTACTGTTTCCCATAGTTAGGGATGGTGCTGGCAAATCATCACTTCTCATGGGTCTTTTGGGAGGGACTGCCTCTGCTGTTGCCCCCAGTTGTGAGGCATGGCAGCCACTGACCATCCCTGCAGTGGTGCTGGGTTGCCATGCATCATAACTTAGTGATGCTGCTATAGCCTAGTGCCGCCACAAAAGCTTCATGTGTCATGCCGTACAACTCTCTCTCTCTCGATATTTATATATATCTGTGTGTGTGTGTATATATATATATATATATATACACGTATATATGTGTGTTAATGTATATATATGTGTATATGTGTGTGTATGTATATGTATATATGTTGTATGTGTGTGTGTGTTTGTGTGTATATACATTCATAGATGTATATATGTTTGCCCAAATTACACATTTGCTCTCTGATGTGTGAGCCTGGCCTAATTCACTTTCTTCCTCTGTCCACAATTATCTCTGCTGAGTGTCATCCCTCCTCATTCCGGCGGACTCCTCTCACCCCCACTTTCGGGGTGGACTCCGACCAACACTAAGGGAGGCCCATGTCAGGACCGACTCTCCATCATAGAGGCCCTTTCTGGACGCCCATGCTGGGCCCGACTCCCCTTCCTTGAGGCCCCCCCACACACACACAATGGCACTGTCAAATGGACCCTTACTGTTACCCCCATGACCCATCTCACTCCTTTGAGTTTGACACTATGCCTGGCCGCTGCTACATTGTCCAGCCATAATTCCTGATAACCACCGATAGTCTGACTACCATATAATGTAAAGTGGGATAATACTCTATTAAGAACTATTATGAACCTTAGCTAAAACCATAGGCAACTTGTAGTCTGTCATGGGTACTACTGATTGTAATTTTTCTCCATGACCCCTGGCAGTTTCTTCCTAGATTAACTGAACATAAGGGAGTTTTTCTTTGCCCCTGTTGCTCTTGGGTGCTCCTTCTGTGAAGCGCCATGAGACAATACTATTGTAAAAGGTGCTGTATAAATACAATACTATTGTAAAAGGTGCTGTATAAATACAATACTATTGTAAAAGGCGCCGTATAAATAAAACTGAATTGAATCTACGTAGACAGGGGCACTGCCAGGAGGGAAAGTTAGGATGATTCCAAGGGCCTGGCACTGATAGGGGCCCCTAGAGAACATCTGAATATTAGAATCAATGTTTGGGAGGCCCAAAATAATTTTCTGTCAAAGGGCCCAACATTTCTAGCGGTGCCACTGTACTTAGGTTATGCCCCCAACAATGTTTTAAAACATGCATACATGCTTTTGGGTTGATAGAGTTAACCCACTACATACTACAGTAGCCTATAGGCTATTTCAAAGAGGCCTACAACCTATTATAAAACAGAATGTTTGGGGTCACATGCAGGCTAATGTTTGTGGTCACATGCAGGCTAATGTTTGTGGTCACATGCATGCGATGTCCAATCATGTCCATGGGGCAAACTGGCATAGCCAGTGGCATATCATTTGCAAAGCAACAGTTGCTAGTGTTTCTTTAAACTCAGGATGGAGGCTAATTTAACCAACTGAATGTAGGTCTGTTAAAATCGTATGAATCTTATCTAAACATAGTTATGTTCACTGCTCTGTAGTCACAGAGGTTCAGTAGGCCGGTCGAGGGGCAATGCACAGACACACACACACACACACACACACACACACACACACACACCCATCCAGAGCACTGGTTGCTGCAGGACCCTTGTACAGAGCCCCTAATGTGACACGAGAAAACTTGTGTTTTTGATGCGCACCTAAAGGTTTTAGGCACAGGAGAGCTGTGCTCAACCACACCCCCACCCACATGCTTCCTGCTGGTCAGGGATCAAACCAGCAGCCCTTCAGTTCCAAGGCTGAAGCCTTAACCAGTAGGACCCGGCTGCCCCTGCTATGGGACAACAAGAAATCCATATAAATATTGAGTGGGTGAGAGTGAAAGAAAGAGATCACAGCAGAGGTTAGTTCAGTGTGGTGATGATGCTCCTCTTTTGTGTGCCTGCAGGTGGCGCTGCTGAGGTGCGTGTGGTGAATGGAGACGACTGCTGCTCAGGCAGAGTGGAGGTGTTGCATCAGGGAGAGTGGGGCACTGTGTGTGATGATGACTGGGACATCAAGGATGCTCAGGTGGTGTGCAGACAGCTGGGCTGTGGAGGAGCTGTGAAGGTCGTCACCAATCCCGGGTACTGGATCTGGTCTTACTTTGGACAGGGGTCAGGGAGGATTGGACAGGGGTCAGGGAGGATCTGGATGGATAATGTAAGATGCAACGGAACAGAAGAGACTCTACAGAACTGCTCATTCAATGGGTTTGGGATACATGACTGTGGGCATATAGAGGATGCTGGAGTCATCTGCACAGGTACATCACACACACACACACACACACACAAACTACAGATCACACTCATTACACACATCACAATAACAACTCACATTACACACATTACTGACTACAATGCAACTCACCTCACAGACTCACATTCACTGCTGACAACAGCACAACACACACACAGTCACTACTGACAAAACAGCACACACACACACACACACACACACACACACACTATTAACAACAACACAACACACACACAGTCACTATTGACAATACAGCACACTCACTATTAGCAACTACACAACACACACACACACACACTCACTATGACAACAACACACAAACACAAAGCCTTAGGCAGGCAGTGATATTTACTGTGCTCTGTCAGCTCTGAGTGAACTAGTCCCCACTCTCAAACATGACTCATGACTCCCCCTGGTGGCTGACTGATGCCATAGATTTGATCTCACATTTTCTAGCGCTGGTGTTGTGATGCCATCCTGATGTTGTAGTGTTCCTTCCTGTCTCTTGTTTTGTCTGTGCAGGTGTAAACTCTAGTGGGACACCCATCATGGAGCAGAGGTGTCCTCTAAACATCGCTCTCCCAGCAGGGGGCGCTGTGACCCTCTCCTGCCTCTCAGACTGCCAGGGGGTCTGGAAGCATGAGGGGGTGGGGGGGATCTCCTCAGTCCTCCAGGGGGTCTGTAAGTATGAGGGGGTGGGGAGGACCTTCTCAGACTGCCAGGGGGGCTGTAAGAATGAGGGGGTGGGGGGGACCTCCCCTGTCTGCCAGGTGGAGTCAGTGATACACACACACACATGTGGGAGAACACACACACAGGCACAGTGACACACACACACACACACACACACACACACACACACACACACACACACACACAGGCCAGTGATACACACACACACACACACACACACACACACACACACACACACACACACACAGGCCAGTGATACACACACACACACACACACACACACACACACACACACACACAGGCCAGTGATACACACACACACACACACCCTCACAGGCCAGTGATACACACACACACACACACACACACAGGCCAGTGATACACACACACACACACACACTCACAGGCCAGTGATACACACACACACACACACACACTCACAGGCCAGTGATACACACACACACACACACACACACACACACACACACTCACAGGCCAGTGATACACACACACACACACACACACACACACTCACAGGTCAGTGCTAAACACACACATACAAACACACACACACACACACACTCACAGGTCAGTGCTAAACACACACATACAAACACACACACACTCACACACACCCTCACAGGTCAGTGCTAAACACACACACACACACACACACACACACACACACACACACACCCTCACAGGTCAGTGCTAAACACACCCACACACACGCACACACACCCACCCTCACAGGTCAGTGCTAAACACACACACACACACACACACACACACCCTCACAGGTCAGTGCTAAACACACAAACACACACACACACACATGCACACACCCACCCTCACAGGTCAGTGCTAAATACACACACACACCCTCACAGGTCAGTGCTAAATACAGACCCACACACACACACACCCACAGGTCAGTGCTAAATACAGACCCACACACAAACACAAAGTTTGAAAAAAAATAAAAATACACACTCATTCCCTTGCACTGAAAAAGTGCCTGAATACTATTTGTCTAATATATTTATACCAGAGAGTGTACGGTGGAGTATGCTGTGTTCATATGTGAGAGACATGGTGTGTGTGTGTGTGTGTGTGTGTGTGTGTGTGTGCAGATGGTTGTGTTGCTGTCCTCCAGTCCAGGGTGGTGTTTGTGGGTGATGTTGTCCAGACATTGTCCACCTCCAGTGCTGTTGAGTGCCAACTGGCCTGTACTCTCAATGCCATGTGCCAGTTCTTCTCTTTCCTGGAGCTGGAGAACACAGAGAACAAGACAAGGTACCTAAGGAACACCAGTTCTAACCAGAACATTCAACGCTCTCTAGAAGTCATGGACACACCAGGCCTCAGGATCCCAGTTCTATCTAGAACATTCCCATAGAACCCCCGAGTAACTCAACTGTAGGAGAGAACAGAGAACACTGACCTTGCAGTCAGGAGTTTACTGTGTTATGAGGTCAAATTCAGACACAGTGCAGAACACAGAATGCTCTCATTAGTTAGAACCCTGGAGACACCACAGAACACATAATGCATCTAGTTAGAACCCTGGGAATAACGTGAGTACAGAGCACATAATGCTACTAAAAGTTAGAACCCTGGGAACACCACAGAACACAATGCTGGTCATAGTTAGAACCTGAGGAGCGACAAGAGAACACATTTACCAGAAACACTGATCATGTTATGATGATAATGACTCAGGCACGTTATGTTGTCATGGTAACGACTCAGGTACGTTATGTTGTCATGGTGAATTGATTTCGTTCTGTCCACAGCACCTGCACTCTAAAGACAAGAGACTCTGACCAGAACTTCACTGCTAACGTCTCTGTAGGAACAACATCAGGGTTCTCCCTGAGGAACTGTGCTAGTACAGGTAAGAACAGGGTTCTCCCTGAGGAACAGTTCTAGAACAGGGTTCTCCCTAAAGACTAGTTTAATTAAGGGTAAGAATAGGGTGGTAGTAATGGGTGTCTGGTGGTGGTCTAAGGGTGACATGCAGCAGCCCTAATCACTATGTGCTCTTGACCTCATGAAGTTAAACAGAGACCAACAGTATTTTGAGCTTTCAAATAAAAAAGCAGATGATCAACAGAGTTCATCTAGACTGAGTCAACCAACTGCACAAAGAGTTAAGACAATGCCTGACGACCTAAACTAAACATGAATACAAACATCTTAAGTCTCGTTAATAGTCCGTATCCATCAATACGCAGACACTCAGAGCCCTCTCTGACACTGCAAACCCTCTCAGAGATGCTCCCCAACAGATGACAGAGACTCCCCAATTTTTTAGGACAGTGGAAGCATCTGATTGGTTCCTTTGTTTTCACCTGGATTTGACTTCACCAGCCCAGAGTAGGTGTAGTTAGCAATATGATAGTTCACAGTTTAACCTTTGTAAATAATCTCAGAGTAGGTGTAGTTAGCAATATGATAGTTCACAGTTTAACCTTTGTAAATAATCTCAGCATAGGTGTAGTTAGCAGTATGATAGTTCACAGTTTAACCTTTGTAAATAATCTCAGAGTAGGTGTAGTTAGCAATATGATAGTTCACAGTTTAACCTTTGTAAATAATCTCAGAGTAGGTGTAGTTAGCAATATGATAGTTCACAGTTTAACCTTTGTAAATAATCTCAGAGTAGGTGTAGTTAGCAATATGATAGTTCACAGTTTAACCTTTGTAAATAATCTCAGCATAGGTGTAGTTAGCAGTATGATAGTTCACAGTTTAACCTTTGTAAATAATCTCAGAGTAGGTGTAGTTAGCAATATGATAGTTCACAGTTTAACCTTTGTAAATAATCTCAGAGTAGGTGTAGTTAGCAATATGATAGTTCACAGTTTAAGCTTTGTAAATAATCTCAGCCGAGAAGTACGAAATCACACACACACACACACACACAGACACACACACACACACACACACACACAGAGACACACGACGGAGAAGTGCGAAATCAGACACACACACGCACAGTCACACAATGGAGAAATACGAAATCACACACACACACACACACACACACACACACACACACAATGGAGAAGTACGACTGACACCTTTAAACTCAAACTCATTTCCTACACATAGTGTGCTGGTTTGGCTCAGTGTTGTCAATTCTGTTTCTGAGCCTGGCTCTCATTAACTACAGCTCAACTGGCACTAATCACACACACACACACACACACACACACAGAATCACCCACATACACACACTCTCTCTCACACACACTCAGTGGTCCAGATTAGGAACACACACACACATTTTGAAATCTTTATTTGAACCCACTAATCACATTTTTTCATAGACAGGATTCAAGTATTTTTCAGAGGCTCAAAACTGCTTTGACCATCATGGGTACAAAAAACATCAGCTGCCTATTGCTGCTGATTCAGAGCAAAACCTTGCCAGCTGTTTTGATTTTCCTTTAGTTAGCCCTGCCAGTCGTAACCCACTCGTAGTTAGTCTGTGAACATGCCCCAGACTACCGAATATCAGTACAATCAGTCGACAGGAGTAGCCCAGATTACTGATCTTTGTAAGTAGGGGCTGGTACTTGGTCATCTTATCATTAAAAGCCATGTCCATATACCCATCATAGACACACCCTATTTCGAGGACCATCACCTGCTTTCTGTTGTTGTCCAGAAATACAACATCAGGGGTGTTAGGGATGTTACAAAACACATCATCAGAGCTATTAAACCATTCTGGCACTATGCGTAAGTGTTTATACATCGGCACATTGTCTGGAAAGGTTGCTTTAACAGTACTGGCAATGAGGTTAACAATACGGTCATGACGTGCCGTGTGGAGTCCCTTGTACATGCTACAGCCGTTTAGAATGTGTGCAACAGATTCTAAGTGCATATCATGGTCAGGATGCATTATACAGTGTGGGTGGTGATTTTCAGGGTACCATAATGTCAGGTTGTAT
>JAIFZK010000105.1:42500-50000 GCA_027481765.1 Tenualosa thibaudeaui | reverse complement strand
TTTAATATATGTTGGTGCATCGCCCTTGAGGGCTTTGTAGGTTAGGAGGAGTATTTTAAAATCAATTCGACTTTTAATAGGGAGCAAGAATGAAGTAAGAATCAGCCTACTGATGTTGATATTACACACACACACACACCAGCCTACCTCTCATCTGATGTGCTGATATTACACACACACACACCAGCCTACCTCTCATCTGATGTGCTGATATTACACACACACACACACCAGCCTACCTCTCATCTGATGTGCTGATATTACACACACACACACCAGCCTACCTCTCATCTGATGTGCTGATATTACACACACACACCAGCCTACCTCTCATCTGATGTGCTGATATTACACACACACACACCAGCCTACTTCTCATCTGATGTGCTGATATTACACACACACACACCAGCCTACCTCTCATCTGATGTGCTGATATTACACACACACACACCAGCCTACTTCTCATCTGATGTGCTGATATTACACACACACACACCAGCCTACCTCTCATCTGATGTGCTGATATTACACACACACACACACCAGCCTACCTCTCATCTGATGTGCTGATATTACACACACACACACCAGCCTACTTCTCATCTGATGTGCTGATGTTACATCTATGCCAGCCTACCTGTTATCTGCCTCATGTCTTATCTTTCAGTAAGAAGTTCATATGATAGATCCAGACAGAGAGGACTATAGCTAACCCCCCTCACTATGACTATCACATTGATTAGCTGTTAGCATCATAGCTAACCCCCCACACTATGACTATCACATTGATTAGCTGTTAGCATCATAGCTAACCCCCCTCACTATGACTATCACATTGATTAGCTGTTAGCATCATAGCTAACCCCCCTCACTATGACTATCACATTGATTAGCTGTTAGCATCATAGCTAACCCCCCTCACTATGACTATCACATTGATTAGCTATTAGCATCATAGCTAACCCCCCTCACTATGACTATCACATTGATTAGCTGTTAGCATCATAGCTAACCCCCCTCACTATGACTATTACATTGATTATCTATTCTACACTTCTCTAATCTCTGTTTTCACCAGATTGCTTTGTTATCATTTTAGGAGGGAATTCAACCAACATCACATACATCACAACCACCCCACACACACCCACACCTTTTTCTTCCACCAGCACCTCACACACACTCACACACACACCTGTCTCTACCACCAGCACCTCATACACACCCACACACACACCTGTCTCTCCCACCAGCACCTCACACACACCCACACACACACCTGTCTCACCCTCTCCCACTGCCTCCATGTCTGTGAGTCCCTCTTCAGCTCCAGTCACTTGTAATGAAACATCCTGTCGTCTAGGTGAGTCACACAAACACCACAACAAATCATACTGAACATGTATTACTATTAGCATTGCTGCAAGTAGAAGTATAATACATGCTAAATGTGTGTGTGGTGTGTGTGTTGTAGATGACCTGCTGTTTGTTAATGTCAGTAAATCTTGGCGTGAGGCTCTTCAGGACTGTAGGCAGAGGGGCATGAGGCTGGTCCACATCCTGAACAATGACACCCAGACCCGACTCACCCTGCTGCTGACCTCCCTGCCACCTGTCCAGTTGCCCGTGCCCATTGCCTGGGTGGGCCTGGAGCGCTGCATGATCAACCCCAATGCACCCTGGGAGTGGGTGGAGACTCAGGTGGAGTATCAGCATTGGCATGACACCCACCCCCGCAACTGCTACAGCTTCCACTGTGGCCAGGTGGTGTGGGTGGGTGCAGGAGACTACAAGTGGTGGGACGCCTGCTGCATGGAGACACGCCCCTTTATCTGTCAGGTGAGCAGTGAAACACGCCCCTTTTATCTGTCAAATAATCTATAAGACACGCCCCTTTATCTGTCAGGTGAGCAGTGAGACACGCTCCTTCATCTGTCAGGTGAGCAGTGAGATACGCCCCTTTATCTGTCAGGTGAGCTGTGAGACACGCCCCTTTATCCGTCATGTGAGCAATGAGATACGCCCCTTTATCTATCAGGTGAGCAGTGAGACACGCCCCTTTATCCGTCATGCGAGCAGTGAGACACGCCCCTTTATCAATCAGGTGAGCAGTGAGACGTCCCTTTATCTGTCAGGTGAGCAGTGAGACACGCCCCTTTATCCGTCATGTGAGCAGTGAGACACGCCCCTTTATCTATCAGGTGAGCAGTGAGACACGCCCCTTTATCTGTCAGGTGAGCAGTGAGACACGCCCCTTCATCTATCAGGTGAGCAGTGAGATATGCCCCTTTATCCGTCATGTGAGCAGTGAGATATGCCCCTACATCTGTCAGGCGAGAAGTGAGACACAGCCCTTTTCTGGTCAGGTGAGCAGTGAAACACGCCCCTTTATCTGTCAGGTGAGCTGTTAGACACGCCCCTTTATCTGTCAGGTGAGCTGTTAGACACGCCCTAATTAAAGCATAATGACACCGAATAGCATAATGCCAGCTAATGCTAACTGATCGGGGCTTCATTTTCTTACCACATTTTATTGGTTTTATTGACCTTGGATGCACATGCATGATTAAAACTAGCACAACTTGCCATTAGGTGGTAAAATAGGACGGAAAATATACTTTCAGCTGGTCTGTACATATCGCACCATGGAGCTACAGTGCTCAGCATACTCATTTTTGCTCCCCCTAATTTGAGTAAAACTGAAAAATATGTAATGTCATGTAAGTCATATTATTAGGCAAACATTTGTGTTGTATGGTATGCAGATGTGATATTAAATATATTTAATATTTGGAAATATTTTTTGTTTTCATGGATATATTGTTTAAAATGTTACTTTTCAAAGGGGGTGTACTCATTTATGCTGGGCACTGGAACAGTGAAGATTTACTGTCTAAAACAGACGCGAATGTTTTCATACATCAGGTCCTGTGTTTGTTAGCCACTGGTACAGGAATGCTGATTGGACAGAGAATATCTCAGAGGGTCTCAGTTACTCTTGTTCCTTATTCTCTTTCACAGGAGAAATCTGGACCATAACACTACTGGACCATAACACTACTGGACCATAACACTTCTAAGCCATAACACTACTGGACCATAACACTACTGGAACATAACACTTCTAAGCCATAACACTACTGGACCATAACACTACTGGACCATAACACTACTGGAACATAACACTACTGGACCATAACACTACTGGACCATAACACTACTGGACCATAACACTTCTAAGCCATAACACTACTGGACCATGACACTACTGGACCATAACACTACTGGACCATAACACTACTGGAACATAACACTTCTAAGCCATAACACTACTGGAACATAACACTACTGGAACATAACACTACTGGACCATAACACTTCTAAGCCATAACACTACTGGACCATAACACTACTGGACCATAACACTACTGGAACATAACACTTCTAAGCCATAACACTACTGGAACATAACACTACTGGACCATAACACTACTGGAACATAACACTTCTAAGCCATAACACTACTGGAACATAACACTTCTAAGCCATAACACTACTGGAACATAACACTACTGGACCATAACACTACTGGAACATAACACTACTGGAACATAACACTACTGGAACATAACACTACTGGACCATAACACTACTGGAACATAACACTACTGGAACATAACACTACTGGATCATAACACTACTGGAACATAACACTACTGGACCATAACACTTCTAAGCCATAACACTACTGGACCATAACACTACTGGACCATAACACTACTGGAACATAACACTTCTAAGCCATAACACTACTGGAACATAACACTACTGGACCATAACACTACTGGAACATAACACTTCTAAGCCATAACACTACTGGAACATAACACTTCTAAGCCATAACACTACTGGAACATAACACTACTGGACCATAACACTACTGGACCATAACACTACTGGACCATAACACTACTGGAACATAACACTACTGGACCATAACACTACTGGATCATAACACTACTGGAACATAACACTACTGGACCATAACACTACTGGACCATAACACTAGGTTGCATACTGTCTGCTAGTCAGTTCAATTCCTTTGCTTTTACTCACTCACACACACACTCACACACACACTCTACATTGTAACAATAAGAGTACAGCACTTTATCATTCTAGTTATCTTTGTAGAGGTCAATCATAATACTGTGCTAATTTGTTTAATAGATGAATAATCATAATTTGCTTCCTTTGTGTTGTTACTGTGTTCTTGATATTGTCAAGTAGAGTTTTGGTTTTAGCATATTATAGCACTTAGTGCACTTAGTGGATTTCTGTATATTATTAAAATATTAATGAATAACATAGAGGGTGATTACAGGAATAATATGTTCAATGTTTTATAAATTAATAAACAATCAGAATGCTGTACCTTTACTTTTATTAGTCTACTTAAGAGCTTTATAATGTTATATATCATGGCCTTAATGTTATATATCACGGCCTTAATGGTGTCTGTCAGGTGGCGTTGATTTTAGCATAACATATTATTGTACAACTGAGTGGATTCCTTTATACTCAAATCAGTAACTTACATTAATTAACTCAGTTAATAGTAGATGGTGAGAATATTGTGTTTTTACTGTTGCTTGCAATCTTTATAAACTGCACATTTTTCACACAAAAAAAAATAAAAATAATATAAAACCATAGTTAATCTGTGTGTATGCTTGTGTGCATGCATGTAGAGTATGTGTGTGTGTCTGTCTGTGTGACAGAGGGGAATTAAATAAGTCTACAGACACAATGCCTGTACTCTTGTGAGTACACACACACACACACACACACATTTACAGAGATTTTAAAGGAGAAACAACAAATCTCTGGAAAAACACAAAGCCTTGTTGTTTGAGTGCACTAAGTGCTGGGCAAAAAATGAAACTGTGTTTACTTACCCTGATAGGTTAGCTTTCTCTGCTGGTTCACCATTCAGTCTTAGACCCAATATTCTCCTTGTTTGTCCTGCTAACAGACCCAATATTCTCCTTGTTTGTCCTGCTAACAGACCCAATATTCTCCTTGTTTGTCCTGCTAACAGAACTTGAGCTATGAGTTAATTTTCCTTTAAAGGCACACTAGGCAACATTTGATACTGTTTTTAGGTTAGTTTATCAGCTTGGCAGTCACACTGATGGTTAAATGGATCATTATGGGGTGAATGAAGGTCCTCTCAGCTTCCCCTGCAGTTGTCTTTCACAGTCACAACACTTGCAGGATGACAGCAGCACCCCAGTGCAGAGCGAAACCAAAACTGAATGAAACTGAATCGTGTTTATTATTACCTTGTCATTCACCCCATATTACCTTGTCAGGTAATAATAACTTTTCGAAAATGATCAACACTGGTTCCTATTGTTTGGACATTGGGGTTAGTTTATAACAAAAAATTGCTTTGCTTAGTGTGCCTTTAATCTGCCTCCTATCACAGGCCTGGCTGGTGTATCTTTAATCTGCCTCCTATCACAGGCCTGGCTGGTGTATCTTTAATCTGCCTCCTAATCACAGGCCTGGCTGGTGTATCTTTAATCTGCAGTCCTGATACACAGGCCTGGCTGGTGTATCTTTAATCTAGCCTCCTATCACAGAGCCTCAGTGCTGGTTGTATCTTTAGATCTGCCAGGTCAAACAGTGCCTATGCTGGTGTATCTTTAATCTGCCTCCTATCACAGGCCTGGCTGGTGTATCTTTAATCTGCCTCCTAATCACAGGCCTGGCTGGTGTATCTTTAATCTGTCTCATAATCACAGGCCTGGCTGGTGTATCTTTAATCTGCCTCCTATCACAGGCCTGGCTGGTGTATCTTTAATCTGCCTCCTAATCACAGGCCTGGCTGGTGTATCTTTAATCTGTCTCATACATCACACACACACACTGGTGTATTCTTTTACATCTGCCTCCTATCACAGGCACACACTGGTGTATTCTTTACATCTCTTCCTATCACAGGCACACACTGGTGTATTCTTTAACCTGTCTCATAATCACACACACTGGCTGGTTTATCTTTAATTTGTCTCCTATCACACACACTGGCTGGTGTATTCTTTTACATCTGCCTCCTATCACAGGCACTGGCTGGTGTATCTTGACTCTGCCTCCTATTACAGGCCTGGCTGGTGTATCTTTAATCTGCCTCCTATCACAGGCCTGGCTGGTGTATCTTTAATCTGCCTCCTATCACAGGCCTGGCTGGTGTATCTTTAATCTGCCTCCTATCACAGGCCTGGCTGGTGTATCTTTAATCTGCCTCCTTTCATGTCATGAAATTAGCAGGTCTGCAGAGATTGGTGAGATAAGGGTTTATAGGCAAGTGGGTTTTATGTTCATGCTTTGAAGGCCAGATAAACATGTGTTCTTAACACTAGCTGCCCTGGGGGTATTCCAACACACACACACACACACACACATGCACTCATGTGACATGCTGACATCAAGATGATCACACCTCACAACGATACATGTTTTTATTTCAAACACATTGAACAGTAAGTGTAAACCAGCATTTTCTCCTGGCTCTCTGGGAAATGTAGTCCTCTGCAGTGGGACTGGACATGCAGATTCACAATCACAAAGACACACACTTCACAGCAGGGACACACTTGGCCACACAGCGCACCAACACACACTCGTATCAAACACACTGGTCTAGACACAGCAGAAACTCAGTGCTGATACACACTCATATCAAACACACTGGTCTAGACAAAGCACAGAGACTCAGTGCTCATTGTTTTTAGACAAACAGGTCAAACAGTGTGTATGTGGTGTATTTGTATGTGTGTGACTTGTGTGTGCATGTGTGTTGTGTGTGTATGTTTATGGTGTATGTGTGTTGTGCGTGCGTGTTGTATGTGTGTGTGTGTGTGTCAGTGTGTGTGGTTTGTGTGTGAGTGTGTGTGTGTTGTTGTATATTTGTGAGTGGTGTGTGTGAGGGGAGACATCCACTCATGCTTGGTAGCCATCAAATGAAACAAATCATAACACACACACACACACACACACATCCATTCTTTTACATCTCTTTCAAACACACACACACACACATCCATTCTTTTACATCTCTCTCAAACACACACACACACACACACACACATCCATTCTTTTACATCTCTCTCAAACACACACACACACACACACACACACATCCATTCTTTTACATCTCTTTCAAACACACACACACACACACACACACACACATCCATTCTTTTACATCTCTCTCAAACACACACACACACACACACACACACACATCCATTCTTTTACATCTCTCTCAAACACACACACACACACACACACATCCATTCTTTTACATCTCTCTCAAACACACACACACACACATCCATTCTTTTACATCTCTTTCAAACACACACACACACACACACATCCATTCTTTTACATCTCTCTCAAACACACACACACACACATCCATTCTTT
>JAIFZK010000105.1:22500-32500 GCA_027481765.1 Tenualosa thibaudeaui | reverse complement strand
TAGTTTTTAAAACTCAGATGATTTACATTTCAATTTAGCCGAGCCTTCTGCTAGTCCTTCCTCCTCATGCCTTCAGCTCATTCATTTTAAATGCCATTGGTAGTTTAGATGCTTTTCTGTGAAAACCAACTCATATAGTCTAACTGTTGCCTTTTCAGATTTCCAAATATTAAGACTTGATAAAGTAGGGATCAAAGATCAAGAAGTTTATTTGTCACATACTTTGAAATACTAAAATGGTAAATGGTTTGCATTTATATAGCACTTTTCTACTCCTACGAGAACTCAAAGCACTTAACAGTGTATTCTACACATTATCAGTGTATTCCACACATTATCAGTGTATTCTATACATTATCAGTGTATTCTACACATTATCAGTGTATTCTATACATTATCAGTGTATTCCACACATTATCAGTGTATTCTATACATTATCAGTGTATTCCACACATTATCAGTGTATTGTATTCCACACATTATCAGTGTATTGTATTCCACACATTATCAGTGTATTCCACACATCATCAGTGAATTCTATACATTATCAGTGTATTCCACACATTATCAGTGTATTCCACACATTATCAGTGTATTCCACAAATTATCAGTGTATTCTACACATTATCAGTGTATTCTATACATTATCAGTGTATTCCACACATTATCAGTGTATTCTATACATTATCAGTGTATTCCACACATTATCAGTGTATTCTACACATTATCAGTGTATTCTATACATTATCAGTGTATTCCACACATTATCAGTGTATTCCACACATTATCAGTGTATTCCACACATTATCAGTGTATTCTATACATTATCAGTGTATTCCACACATTATCAGTGTATTCCACACATTATCAGTGTATTCCACACATTATCAGTGTATTCTATACATTATCAGTGTATTCCACACATTATCAGTGTATTCCACACATTATCAGTGTATTCTATACATTAACCCACCAGTAATGCAACCCTGAATGCCCATGGACATGTAGTGAAACTGCATAAATGAGAGGAGAAGAGGAAAGACACAGCAAAAGCAGAATCAAACAAATGGGCTTTAGTCCATATGGGATCAGATCCATTAGTCCATATGGGATCAGATCCATTAGTCCATATGGGATCAGATCCATTAGTCCATATGGGATCAGGATCCTTTAGTCCATATGGGATCAGGATCCTTTAGTCCATATGGGATCAGGATCCTTTAGTCCATATGGGATCAGATCCATTAGTCCATATGGGATCAGGATCCTTTAGTCCATATGGGATCAGATCCTTTAGTCCATATGGGATCAGGATCCTTTAGTCCATATGGGACTGCCATTCAATGTGCCTTAGACAGGTTCTTATTTCTCCATCACTGAATTAGATTTAGGCCATTTGCCGTGCTGTTAATGCCTTATTTTGAGTCTCTCATCATAAGGAAGATCATCAAATGCCTCTCCAATAATATCTAACTGCCTTTGGCAATAAGCTAAACAATGTTAGTATCATCATAGCTGTTTTCAGAGTTCAGAAAAAAGAAAGAGTGTGTGTGTGTGTGTGTGCCTGAGTGTGTGTGTGCGTTTGTGTGTGTGTGTCAGTGTGTGTTTGTTTGTGTGTCAGTGTGTGTTTGTTTGTGTCTTTGTTTACATAAACAACTGATCTCCAGTCACGTATCCTGAATATAAGGGGCTCCGACAGAGTCACTCAAGCCTGACAAGCACTCTCTAACAAACACACACACACACACACACACACACACACACACCACTGCAGAATAATCCCCTCATTCACTCAGGGGTATCTGCAGACAGTCATGAGATTCATGTGGCCCAACCCCCTTCCCTTCTCCTCTCTCCATCCCTCTCTCCACCCCTCTCCATCTCCCTCTCTCCATCCCTCTCTCCACCCCTCTCCATCCCCCTCTCCATCCCTCTCTCCACCCCTCTCTCGATCACTCTCTACATCCCTCTCCTCATCCCCCTCTCCATCCCTCTCCCCATCCCTCTCTCCACCCCTCTCTCCATCCCTCTCTCCATCCCTCTCTCCATCCCTCTCTCCATCCCTCTCTCCACCCCTCTCTCCACCCCTCTCCTCACCCCTCTCTCCACCCCTCTCCTCACCCCTCTCTCCATCCCTCTCTCCATCCCTCTCCACATCCCTCTCCTCATCCCTCTCTCCATCCCCCTCTCCACCCCTCTCTCCATCCCTCTCTCCATCCCTCTCTCCACCCCTCTCCTCATCCCTCTCCTCATCCCTCTCCTCATCCCTCTCTCCATCCCTCTCCTCATCCTCTCTCCACCCCCTCTCCTCACCCCTCTCTCCACCCCTCTCCTCACCCCTCTCTCCATCCCTCTCTCCTCGCCCATTGGCCAACAGGTTTGTTTTTTTATATCCAATAGTTGCTTTTTCTCAACATCTGCATGTGTGTCATCAGAATAGAACAGAAACCTCCTCCCTCCAATCTTTTGAGCTTTGGAGTTCTGAGCTAGAACTATAGAACTATAGAACTATAGAACTATTGAACTATTAAACTATAGAACTATTGAATATGAAAAGCAAGCTGTTTATGTCCCTGAGTGCTTTATGAATATATATTATACTGGGCCCATTGAAAGTGTCCAATGAACCCTTTCTGCCTAACTGTGTGTGTGTGTATGTGTGTGTGTGTGAAAAGTTCACAATCACACAGATTTCATCTGAGCAAACATTTGTTTGGTACCTCTTCTGAGAAAAAGACAACACACACACACACACAACCACACACAAAATTTGTAAACCCACTTCACAGTGGCTTTGGATCTACTGTGTGCTCCTCATCATTTCTCTCTGTCCGTACAAACAATAGATTTACACAACATAACGCACACACACTCAGGCACACACCCACGAGGCGCCAAGACACTCACACTAACACACACAAAACATTCTATCCTCTCAGTTACACTGCAATCTTCACTAAAATCACGCGCGAGTAGAAACACCGCACGCGCCCTAGCGCACGTTCTGCTACCGCCGAGCGCATAAAAGCGCAGTGGCCTCACGAGGTTTTCCTTCACAACACATATCTCGGTCTCGGTCACGGTCACAGTCTCTCTCTCTGTCTGTCTCTCACAAACACACACGCACGCACGCCGCACTCACCTATCGGAAGCTGTGTGTGTGTACTGGTGGCTACGGCAAAGCAGAGAGGCCACACGCCTGCCCCATCGCTCATCTCGCCCGCTGGTAACCGCTACACCGGAGACCACGGACAGACTCGCGCTGATGACGTGCTGCTGTTTCGCGTCTTGTGTCTATCTAGGGAGCCGTGCGAGAGCTCTCTGAGGCGGAGAACAGAAGAAGATGCGCGGTAGCTCGAGCAGGACACCCCGCTCCCTCTCTCTCTCCCTCTCTCTTTAAATCTCTGAACGGTTGTGCGGGCGCGATGCAGTGTAATGGATCTGGACAGCTGCGCGCATTGCGTGCGTGAGTGCGTGTGTGTGTGCTACAATAGAGTAACGGAAGGCCAGCAAGCGGACACCAGATCATCAGCGCGCGATCGATAAAGGGCGGGTAGGCAATGGCTCGCGACTGATTGAAGTATTCCTGTCGGAAACTAGTTTTTCTCGCGAGCTCCTTTAGGGGATTCTATCTGACGCGTTTCTCTACCATCTCGCCATGAACCAGACTACATTATTTCAGCTGTGCGTCAGGAAGATATGTTAAAAATGCACTGAATGCACGTGTGACTTACAGAAAGACAGGCAGACTGACAGATTTATAAATTGATTGATTGATCTTTATCACAGGCCAAAGGAGGCTTTGTAATGTTAAATCCATATATTTACCCTTGTGTGGTGTTTGGGTCATATTGGCCCATTTTGATTTTTTAGTTAAAAAAAGTACAAGAAAAATGTCTTGAAGTCTGAAACCTTTTGGCCTTAACCCGATTTCAGTGAAAAACATCACAGGACACATCCCATCACAGGACACATCCCATCATACCTTTTGACATTTAGGTCCTTCAAAAAGTGTCTGGGTCAAATTCACATGAATATATACTGAAACAAAGGAAAGTACCCAGAAACACATCACAGAAACCTGAAGGAACCTCATAGGAAGACAGCAGAGGAACCTAGCACTCTTCTGAAGGAACCTCATAGGAAGACAGCAGAGGAACCTAGCACTCTACTGAAGGAACCTCATAGGAAGACAGCAGAGGAACCTAGCACTCTACTGAAGGAACCTCATAGGAAGACAGCAGAGGAACCTAGCACTCTACTGAAGGAACCTCATAGGAAGACAGCAGAGGAACCTAGCACTCTACTGAAGGAACCTCATAGGAAGACAGCAGAGGAACCTAGCACTCTTCTGAAGGAACCTCATAGGAAGACAGCAGAGGAACCTAGCACTCTTCTGAAGGAACCTCATAGGAAGACAGCAGAGGAACCTAGCACTCTACTGAAGGAACCTCATAGGAAGACAGCAGAGGAACCTAGCACTCTTCTGAAGGAACCTCATAGGAAGACAGCAGAGGAACCTAGCACTCTACTGAAGGAACCTCATAGGAAGACAGCAGAGGAACCTAGCACTCTTCTGAAGGAACCTCATAGGAAGACAGCAGAGGAACCTAGCACTCTTCTGAAGGAACCTCATAGGAAGACAGCAGAGGAACCTAGCACTCTTCTGAAGGAACCTCATAGGAAGACAGCAGAGGAACCTAGCACTCTTCTGAAGGAACCTCATAGGAAGATAGCAGAGGAACCTAGCACTCTTCTGAAGGAACCTCATAGGAAGACAGCAGAGGAACCTAGCACTCTTCTGAAGGAACCTCATAGGAAGACAGCAGAGGAACCTAGCACTCTTCTGAAGGAACCTCATAGGAAGACAGCAGAGGAACCTAGCACTCTACTGAAGGAACCTCATTACAAGCAGGTGGAGCAACCCCATTGCAGTAGAATAAGCTCACAGTAGTTTGGTTCAGGAGCCCCGCCGTGATTTTATTTTGCACCCAAAAACAATACACACATTCTTAAATGTCATCTTGCAGAGAGCTGTTAACACTAATGATTTGATATTTATTATTATAAGGACAGTACACAGTATATTGAATTGATTTTACTTAAATTTCTGTTGTTTTATGTGGCGAAATAATCCCCCGTGTCAATCTCATCTGAGCACTACGAAAGGGTCCAAATCTGAACCTAATCCATGGGCAGACGACAGGTGGTAAATGAATGGGTCACTTATTCAAATATTTATTTCTTTGTGATGTCTTGATCTATGTCAGAATAAATTTGTTTCCCTTGAAGGCTAGATTTTTCTCGAGGTTCTCATTGTGGGATTGAGCTAAAATGCCAGTAGATAGTTATTCAGTCTCTTCCAGGAGTGCCTATACTAGTGAAGGGAAAAGAGACAAAGTCTAGCTAGCTTGATATTGAGGAAGACTTTCCTTTTTCACACGCACAGACACACACACACACATATATATATATATATATATATATATATATATATATATATATATATATATATATATATATATATATATATATATATAACAAGGAGAGTGGTAAAGGAGAATGATAGATAGAGAGACAGACAAATAGAGAGAGAGAGGGAGGG
Organism: Tenualosa thibaudeaui; assembly: GCA_027481765.1. Classification (NCBI taxonomy): domain Eukaryota; kingdom Metazoa; phylum Chordata; class Actinopteri; order Clupeiformes; family Clupeidae; genus Tenualosa; species Tenualosa thibaudeaui. The sequence continues at coordinate 26,895 of JAIFZK010000105.1, read as the reverse complement.
AGAGAGGATTCCTGGTGCTGTGGGAACCAAAAGTCACTTTGTTTCTGTGCAGGCAGACAGCATGTGAGCGGCTGGACTGTGCCTCCATCAGAGCTCCATAAGGACCCCCATCTGGGCCATCAGAGCCCAAAGCAGCTTTTGGTGGATGTAGCCCCACTGATAAGAAATAGAAGATCTGACTCACACACACCAGACACACACCACACACACCAGACACACACACATACACACAGGGGGCAGACACAATTTTCACAGAATAATTTCAGACCTATTTCACCTGTGGACAAGTGGACAAATAGTTTATGGTATGTTGGTCTGAAGGACCTGCTGGCACCCACTGGTAACCACTTACTAGTGGTACAGCGCCACCTAGTGACAGTGTGATCTGATCTCCATATCTAAAGACCATGTGAGCCACGTCAGAATTGACATGTAGATTCACTACAACAGTGTGGGTGGTGCCAACAGGTTTGGGGTGCCAAATGCTAACGTAAGCGAGGACATCCCCCGTGGTCCAACCCCAGGCAACTGTCATAGCAACACTGGATTAGTCCATCCTTCTGGCCAATAGCATTCAAAGCTCAGGCTGCCTAGCTCAGCTGACTAGCACGTTTCTTAAGGGAGAGGAGGAAGGTTTAAATCCACTGACGTTTACACAGCTGGGCAAACTGGCATGCAGTATTTCAATTTCTACATCTCTCTTGCACACACACTGATTCACGCAAGCCCACACAGTACAGAGAACATACAGCACACAAACACACACACGATTGCACACACCTACGCTGATGTATCTACAGTAGAGAATCATTTGATTATTTGATCATCTTTTGCTCTAGCAAATCAATGCCCCCTCCTCCTAACACACACACACACACACACCTTTTCCTGGCAACGTCCACTGATCATCACTGCAGTCCAAACTGCCTCTGCCTCTCAGTGTGTGTGTGTGCATTGGTGTAATCGTGTGTGTGTGTGTGTGTGTGCACGTGCATTAGTGTAATCATGTGTGTGTCTGTGCGCGCATTACCTGTGATCCGCGTTAGCAGTTCAGACAAGTATGAATGTGTGTCTGTGTGTGTGTGTGTGTGTGTGTGTGTGTGAGAAAGTGACTGAGTGAGGTTCAAGTGGTTCATGAAATCAGACAGAGTTGTTACACTTATTTACTTCTCCAGGGTAGTCCACATGCACCACCCAGGAACATGTCTTAAAGCATACACCATGCACCACCCGGGAACATGTCTTAAAGCAGGGGTTCTCAACCTTTTGCAAGCTGGGCACTGCACTATTTGAAGTAGAAAGTGCAATAGTGTAATAAAAAGTGCAGCGTAAAAGAGAAATTAAGTATAAGATGTTAAGTGCATTCTCAAAATTTAGGCCAGGAGGTATTCTTGGAAGAGCTGGGTCTTTAAGAGTTTCTTGAAGGTGGAGAGGGTATCAGTTGATCTGGTAGCACTTGGAAGGTCATTCCACCAGTGTGGAACCAAACATGAGAAGAGTCTGGATTGACCTGGGGGAGGTGTTGGCCGTGCTAGATAACGTTCCTTAGAGGAGCACAGCGGTCGTTGGGTGACAGGGCTTCAGGAGAGTATTCAGGTAGATGGGAGCAGAGCCATCAATCACCCTGTAGGCCACCATAAGTGCCTTGAATTTAATGCGAGCAGCCAAGGGTAACCAGTGAAGTTCAATGAACAGAGGTGTGACGTGTGCCCTTTTTGGCTGGTTAAAAACCAGACGTGCAGCTGCATTCTGGATCATCTGTAGGGACCTTTTGGGCCAACCACTGTGTATGTTTTCAATCACTGTTTGTGACTCCTTATCTTTGACTAATTCTTTACTTATTTGTTTGGCTTTCACATCGGACACTGGCAGAGACTCAACTATCATGTTGATGTGATTTTCAATCTCTTTTTCAGTGGAGCTCACCTGACACATCTCTGGCGCTCGTGATAGCGCATCTGCTAGCACTAGGTGCTTATCTGGTGTGTATATTAACTCAAAGTCATACCTTTGTATGATGAGTCGCTGAATTCTAGGCGACATCCTCAAGAGGACAATGATCTGTTTCGATTGTGAGAGTGGGAAGCCCATAGACATAGCAGTGAAAGATTTCTAATCCATAGGCCAGTTCGAGGCATTCCTTCTCTGAGCGTATTTAGCCATCGATCTCGAAGCGTAAGCTTTTCTTTGGGTGTTGCATTTGTGAACGGAACACGTACCTCTCGTACACAGCGTTTTTCTGCGGTGAGCAATACGCATGAAACTTTTCAATCACGCTGTCGTATTTGTCTTTGTCCTCAGCCTCCGCGAATTCTAATGTGTTGAAGACTTCAATGGCTTGGGGGCCCGTGACTGTACGCAGCAACACAATCTTCCTGGCATCGGGTTTATTGTCCAGTCCTATGGCGGACATGTACAGCTCAACCTGTTGCTTGAAAGACCGCCAATTGCTATTCACATTTCCCACCAGTTTGAGCCCCTCCGGTGGCCTCACAGTTTCCATTTCGATCCACGCAGTAGCTTGACACAACGTTTTACTCCTGGTACCATGTGTCCTCAAAGATTAAACCTTGTTTAATGAACAATGAGCTTGTGCTCAACTTTATTTACTTAGCGAACATCTTTACATGTTAACCATCTCTTGCTCCTCTCAATCTACTAACTTCATTGACCTTATCTTAACTAGGTAGGTCCCCCTGCTGGTCACACTTGGAACTACAGTTGATACACTGCATATCAACACAGGGCGAATGTGTTGCATCTCCTTGCATGTACTAATAGCAACTGAGCCTCAGATTTTTTATTTCCTTGTAGCCTACTCGCGACCCCCTGGGAGAGTCTCCACCTGTTGAGAACCACCGTCTTAAAGCATAGACCATACACCACACCCAGGAACATGTTTTAAACCATACACCATAAACCACACCCAGGAACATGTTTTAAACCACACACCATAAACCACACCCAGGAACCTCTTTTAAACCACACACCATACACCACACCCAGGAGCCTCTTTTAAAGCATACACCATACACCACACCCAGGAACATGTTTTAAAGCATACACCATACACCACACCCAGGAACCTCTTTTAAAGCATACACCATACACCACACCCAGGAGCCTCCTTTAAAGCATACACCATACACCACACCCAGGAACATGTTTTAAAGCATACACCATACACCACACCCAGGAACCTCTTTTAAAGCATACACCATACACCACACCCAGGAACCTCTTTTAAAGCGTACCCCATACACCACACCCAGGAACATGTTTTAAAGCATACACCATACACCACACCCAGGAACATGTCTTAAAGCATACACCATACACCACACCCAGGAACATGTTTTAAAACATACACCATACACCAAACCCAGGAACATGTTTTAAACCACACACCATAAACCACACCCAGGAACATGTTTTAAAGCATACACCATACACCACACCCAGAAACCTCTTTTAAAGCGTACACCATACACCACACCCAGGAACATGTTTTAAAGCATACACCATACACCACACCCAGAAACCTCTTTTAAAGCGTACACCATACGCCACACCCAGGAACATGTCTTAAAGCATACACCATACACCACACCCAGGAACATGTTTTAAAACATACACCATACACCACACCTAGAAACCTCTTTTGAAGCATACACCATACACCACACCCAGGAACATGTTTTAAAGCATACACCATAAACCACACCCAGGAATCTCTTTTAAAGCATACACCATACACCACACCCAGAAACCTCTTTTGAAGCATGCACCATACACCACACCCAGGAACATGTTTTAAAGCATACACCATACACCACACCCAGGAACCTCTCAGTGTGGAGGACAGGGAATGGTCTACCTGGGTGCTCAGGTGTTTGAACTTCATCTTGTTCCACTTCAACTTGTTCCAGCACCTGCCCCTCTGGCCACAGATGAGAGAGGAAATGTGGAGAGACCAACTCACAAATATTCTGCTCACTGACCACTGAAGCAGACTGATGACTTACTGCCTCTATGAGCAGGGCCAGACTCTGGCACAGGCTACTGGCCAATCTCCTAGGGCACCAAGTCTCAGGGGGGCATTGCAATGCCTTTCTTTATTTTTTCAACCAATGAAGCACGCTGTTGACATACTGAGGTCACCACTAATGCTGCCGACATACTGAGGTCAGGGAGCACTCCCCCGTCAGCTGGGCCACTTGGGCCACATCATCAGCATATTGCTGCATGTTAGCAATGCGAAATCTGACGTGGGGTCTGTCCTTGAAAAGCTATAAATCCATAATACCAGTGTTGAGTTGATCTTGAAGGTGGCGCAGTGTGTATGTGTGTATGTGTGTATGTGTGTGTGTGTGTATGTGTGTATGTGTGTATGTG
>JAIFZK010000105.1:0-17500 GCA_027481765.1 Tenualosa thibaudeaui | reverse complement strand
AGCCCAGGCGCTAATGTAGGGGTAGACATAGAGGTTAGCCCAGGCGCTAATGTAGGGGTAGACATAGAGCTTAGCCCAGGCACTAATGTAGGGGTAGACATAGAGGTTAGCCCAGGCACTAATGTAGGGGTAGACATAGAGGTTAGCTTATTCCCAGGCGCTAATGTAGGGTTGACATAGAGGTTAGCCTACGTCCAGGCGCTAATGTAGGGGTAGACATAGAGGTTAGCTTATGCCCAGGCGCTAATGTAGGGCTAGATATAGAGGTTAACTTACGCCCAGTCACTAACACAGAACTAGACATAGAGATTAGCCCACGCACATAGAGATTAGTTAATGCAGGGCTAGACAGAGGTTAGCCTACTCACAGGCACTAATGTAGCACTAGGAGGTTAGCCCAGGTGCTAATGTAGGGCTAGACATAGAGGTTAGCCTATGTCCAGGCGCTAATGTAGGGGTAGACATAGAGGTTAGCCTACGTCCAGGCGCTAATGTAGGGCTAGACATAGAGGTTAGCCTATGCCCAGGCGCTAATGTAGGGCTAGATATAGAGGTTAGCCTATGCCCAGGCGCTAATGTAGGGGTAGACATAGAGGTTAGCCTACGTCCAGGCACTAATGTAGGGGTAGACATAGAGGTTAGCCTACGTCCAGGCGCTAATGTAGGGCTAGACATAGAGGTTAGCCTATGCCCAGGCAATAATGTAGCGTTAGACATAAAGATTAGCCTACGCCCAGACGCTAATGCAGGGCTATTTCCATGTACCAGCTATAGCCTGACATACCTGAAGCTGTCTGTGCTGTTGAAGGAAGAGGGAGAAATAGAGGAAGGGAGAGAGAGAGAGGAAGAGAAAGAAAGAGAGAGAAACTCACAGACACAAACACCCCCACACACACAGTGCTCAGAGTCAGTAGCTGAGATGCATGAACTGATTGAACAACTGATTTTGTCTTATGCGGACATATAGTGATTTAGGCTACTGGTATGGTTGCCTAATTTATGTTCTCTTTACCATGGTGTTGTTAGTTGTCAATTTCAATTCAACTCAATTATATTTCTACAGCACCTTTTCCAATAGTATTGTCTCATGCCACTTTACAGCAAGGAGCACCCAAGAGCAACACATCTTTGTCGTTTCCATTTAAAGTGGAAAAGTTTTAGCAGGTGCGTCCCTATCCCTAAATAAAACTTTCAAGTGTGGTGAAAATTTCAAGTGTGGTGAAAATGTCTCCTACCTGCCTACTACGTACTACTCGTATACTGGTCTCTGAGGAAAGCAGTGTGTGGTATGAAGAAGTACTGTATGGGGCTCAATAAAGTCTGAGCCAGTCAGGTAGAGCACCTGCAGTTAATTAGTTTGTGGGGGGTTGGGCAGTAGTGTGTGTTCCACTGTGTATATAATCATCCCAATATATACAACGAAAAATATTTTTGGTGTACAAGTTCAATGTCATGTCTTCATGGGATTTAAAAAAAAAAATCAGGTCTATGGGATGTTCAGTAGGATGGCTCTCGGGTTAGGAACGCTACCACTAGGATCACTGTGTTACTTTCCCTCCCTACACACCCCCTCCACTAGCATCAGACAACAACTGCACAATCAGCATCCCCGCCCCCCCAAACAGACTGTCCAATACACTCTACTCTGTTAACTTCTCCCTCATCTGTCACTGACTATCACCTCCACACACACCCCGCCAACCGGTGACTTTCCACTGCACTCTGCCTCCCCTCCCCCACCTCTGCTATCAAACACAGCATGTTCCCTCCACCCCCCTACTGCCAGCACAGACCAGGTGAGCAATCTAGCACCTCACAGTGCTTAGAAAACCTGAGCCCAAGGCTGCTGGCACAGACAGAGCCTGTGAGGTGCTAGATTGCTCAAGGCCGGTGCTGTGGAACTAGGGGAGCCACTCCAACACCTTGTCAATTTGAGTCTGCAGCTAGGGACCTGTTCCCAAAAGGGCACACCCTAAGGAACCTAGTGACTTTAGGCCTTTAGTTGCCTTCACTTCACACTTAATCAAGACTCTTGAACGGCTGTTGCTCCACCTCCTAAGACCCCAGGTCCGTCATGCCCTTGACCCTCTACAGTTCACCTACCAGGAGAAGGTGGGAGTGGAGGACGCCATTGTTACACTTGGACAATGGAGGCAGTGCTGTGACAATCATGTTCTTTCACCCCGTCCACACGACAACGTTCACATATTTTTTTTTGCGGGTTGAAAACAATTTGTGTCCACACACGAGCCGGAGCGAAAAATTTCGGAACACTGAGTGAAAATGATGTAATACATATTCCACACCTATGTGTGGCGCTGTAAACAGATACAGCCAGAGCCACTGGACACACCAACACCATTTTAGGCCACCCAAAACGCCAGCGCCGTGTAGATGCAAGGCCAAACCGCTTAGAAACGTCTCCGTTTTAACAGAAAAACGTTGCCATGTGGACAGCCTGTTTGACTTCTCCAGCACTTTCAACACCACCCAGCTCCTCCTGCTGACAGACAAACTACTTCAGATGAGAGTAGACTCAAGCAGTGAGCAAAAATAGGGAGGGAGGGGTGTGTGTATGTTTGTGTAAGTGAACACACTTACTCTGTCCATCTGATCTGTAGGTAAAACACAGACGTTTGTGCCTGAAAACTATTTTTGTTCAATTACTGTGGTCTCACCCACTATTTTCTTCTAGTCCGGTCATTTTTGACCAGAACACCACAGGTGGAACAAAGCTGAGTAAAACACTGAAATGTGATGAGAATGATTCAAATTTGTGTTATGGGTTCAGTTAGCATGCAGGAAGTCATGAAGTCCCATTTCCATCCAATTAGATTAAGTACATTTTTGAAAGGGAAACACTGAGGGATGGTGTAGGACAAACCAGCTGCAGCTGAACACCACCAGAACTAAGGAAATGGTGTTGGACTTTAGGAGGTCTGCTCCCTCCTGTCACTATTGACGGGGTGAATGTGGAGACTGTCTGTACATACAAGTACCTGGGGTTCATCTGGACTATAAAATGGACTGATCTGCCAATACTGATGCACTTTACAAGTAAGGGCAGAGCTCTGTTTGCTGAGGAGGCTGGGGTCCTTCAATGTCTGCAGCAAACCCCTGTGTGTGTGTGTGTGTGTGTGTGTGTGTGTGTGAGTGAGGGGTAGATCCATCATGTTTTGTGACACCAGTCACATCATCCTCAGCTCTGTGACTAGGCCTCATTATAAGAGGTAAGGGTCATAACCTCCAACTTCCCATCATGCAAAACAACAACTCTCCTCTCGTTCACACAGACACCCACACACCTCTACTCATCATTCCATTATATGCACAGACACACACACACACACACACACACTCTAGTGTTTACCGTTTTATCAGCTTCTGCTAGTCAGTATCTTGCTCTGCTGTGCCATTCAAATGATAATTCAAATGTAGACACACACACACACACACACACACACACACACCTCTCTTCATATTGTATATTACACACACACTACTGACTGTTACCACTGTTGTCATGGGGCAGACCAGTAGCATACATTCTGCCATTATATGCTCACATTTCATTTTTTCTGAGTTATTGTGTGTGTGTGTGTGTGTGTGGTGTGTAGCCGGGCTTAGTCATGGTTGTAGTAGATGGTTTTTCTAACACATCCAAGGGCATACACAGGCACACACACACACAGAGAGAGAGAGAGACATATACACACATTGTGTTGATGAGGGGGTCATTTGAAAAGCAGACGAGGGGAAAGGTTGTTTTTGGCCTGTAGAGACACACATGGAGTGGCCACAGAGGAAAGGGGAAGTGTGTGTGTGTGTGTGTGTGTGTGTGTCTGTCTGTCTGTCTGTCTGTCTGTGTAAGTCTGTTTTCCTCTATCCAGTTTGAGGTGTTCATGTGAATGCCTGCCTACTGATGTGAGAGAAAAATGTTTGTGTGTGTGTGTGTATGTGTGTGTGTGTATGTGTGTGTGTGTGTGGCCTACGGCCCTTACTTCTGCTGTCCTGTCTCATACACTTCAGCTAGAGGACAAGATTGCCCTCCCTCCCTCTCTCTCTCTCACACACACACACACACACACACACACAGATAAACAGACACACACACATACACACACATAAACAGACACACACATTCCAGACGGATAAGAAGAAACAGAAGAGAATGAGATTTTCATGTGTAAATATGGACATTTAGTAAAGCTCACATGTGTTTATACACACATACACACACACAAACACACACACAGATAAACAGACACACACACATACACACACAGATAAACAGACACACACATTCCAGACAGATAAGAAGAAACAGGAGAGAATGAGATTTTCATGTGTAAATATGGACATTTAGTAAAGCTCACATGTGTTTATACACACACACACACACACACACACAGATTATGTCAGTCGAATGATATAAACTAACTAAACTCCATGAAAACTGAAAAATCAAGACTCTTCCACTTCCCTCTGAAGGTGTGTGTGTGGTTGTTTAGTTAGGATAACCTTACAGTTACGGTTCCGTATGTCCTGGGCCTGAGGTCAGTGCCAGCGGTCCTCACGTCTGTCCAGTCATCCAGCACCCCCCTGCCCAGCACACCACGACTCAGGCCTTATGTGTGTGTGTGTGTGTGTGTGTGTGTGTGTGTGTGTGTGTGTGTATGTGTGTGTGTGTAGGACTCAGGCCATGGCAGACTGGTAGAACATGAGGAGGAGTTTAGTGCAGACATTAAAGGACCCCAGCCTCCTCAGAAAATAGAGCCCGCTCTGCCCCTTTCTGTAGAGTGTGTTAACATGGTAGCCATTTGTTGGTCGTTACAAATCACTTATTAATACTTTGTTCTACCCATAGGAGACCATTAACTAAGAATTTCTCCAGTATAAACTCCTAATTACTGTTTATTTGTAGTAAGTAAGTATATGATTTAGGATTTTCATATGCTTTGGTGAGTATGGGCTCATAAGGCAGTAGTACAACAGGAACAGGGATTCTCCTCCAATAATAGTTGAATCCTGAAGTAGGGCTTCAAGTTGACCACACTAATAGTGTTTCTTAGTGTTCGTCTTTTAGTTCTGGTTATTCCGAATGGCAAAGAAGGTTTAACAACGATCCAGAAAGTTAACAACATCAGCCACCTCCCTGGATCCACTAAAAGAAGGAAATTCCATCTGAATAGCCAGTTTGGAATAAACCACGGATGGTCTGATGGTGGCTTGGCTCCACCCACTTGTGGAGAAGCTGGGGCTTAAGGTGAAAGGCTGTGGAAGCGCCTGAGAAAGTGCTCCAGTGAATGGGGTCTAGAGCTGGGCATCCACCACTGTAGGGGCAGTTTGGCCTGGAGTGAGCTCTTGAGCAGGAGGGATGGAGGAAGGAACAACACTGGCAGTACTTGGCACCATGTCCAGAGTGGTCATGTTGGACAAATGAGAAGGAGTGATGCTACTGATCGGCGGGCTACTAACATGCCTGTCTGCGCTAGGAGGAGCATGTGTTTGTGTGACAGCACTGGCGGATGTGTGGGCCAATGGAACAGGGATGTTATTTCCCCTACAGGGTTTCTTGTGGTGACTCATGCATCTCCCCTTTGTTCATGGTGCTGTTCACCAGGCGCATGCCCTGATGCAGGTGTAGAGGCTCAGATATTTCCTGGGATTCAAGTTCAACTAGTGGTGTGGCCCTTGGTTCAGACATGTTTCTCTTCTTTTTTTAATCAGTAATAAATGTGTTTGAGTGCAATGCACCAAAAGTGTAAGTACAGTGCTTTGTGAACGTGCTCAGCAAGATACAGCATACCATAACAATATTCACAGGGGTATCAGTAAACATTACGCACCATCAAAAAATGTCATTCCCTGTACGGGCCACCATCTGTAACAATCAGCCCCTTAACTTCTTTTTAAACAGCTGTGTTACAAAAAAGCACAAGGGGTTCTTTGAATGAAAGCGGTATGATATCATATACAATATTACTGAAGTTACACTAATACCACCTGTGTTCGACGCCTTCTCAACCAAACAGTTATGTAAACACACGCACGACCCAGTTCAATTAAATGGACACGCTAAGCGCCATATATTGTGCATGCACCAACAAATTCGTGCCACCAAAATCTTTGAATTTCCCCCCTTCCCTCAGTCCACACAATTTAAGTAAAAGTCCAAACCAAACTGAAGGCAAACAATGAGTCCAGTCCCAAGTTTGCGCTACAGTGTGTGTATTCCAGGAAGCCGGTAGGCCTGTCCCAAACGTAACGAAAATATAATCCATAACAAAAAAGGCAGAGTTCAGTGCTATACCACGCCAACAAAAATACAAAAAAGCATAGGTCTCACCGGATCCGTCGGTTAATGATCGGCGAAGTCAGCGATAAACGATTCTCTCCGCGCGTCCTTTCCTTGATGACAAAAGTTCTTGACTCCCCAGTTCAAGCAGTTCCGTGGCGTAGCTCTAAGCGCACTACCACAAAACAAAGGAGGCCTATTTTTAACGGTAACTCTAGCAGCAGCAAACAACACTGGCGCCATGTATTCAAACAGCACACCCGCACTTGCTGAATCTCTCCATGGATCACCACCTCACCTAAGACAAGTACCTAAGTAAGCTTGGGTGCGCGGTGATAGGGATCGCGGGCGACCGAGGCCTTAAAGAGACACCTCGTCCAAACCAAAATACACAGTGGAAATCAGATATACTACACAGGCATGCATAAGGACATCATTCATTATACATAAACGTTATTATATGTGACACATGTATGTGCAATAATAGCCCTAGTATTTAAAGGGACACTGAAACTGATGTGACTAAAATGTAGGAGATTAAATATAGGACTAAATATAGGAGATTAAATATAGGAGACTTAAGGAGATAAATAGGAGACTAAATATAGGAGATTAAATATAGGAGACTAAATGACATTTCATTCAAAGTAACTTGCAAAGTAAAACATGACATCATGAAACATCTGACAAAGATGGAACAGCTAGAATAGAACAAGTAGACAGCAGACCATAACAGACAGGTTATGTCGCCATGGTAATGAGTCAGACGTGTTATGTTTACATTTACATTTATGCATTTTTAGCAAAGAAAGCGACTTACAAAAGAGGAGAACATTCAAGCTACAACACAATGAAAGAAACTAACAAAGAGTGCATATTGCTAACATAGAAACTGCACTATTTGAAGTTGAAAGTGCAATAGTGTAATACAGTGCAGAGAAATGAAGTTGCTAAGTGCATTCCCAGAAATTTACGCCAGGAGATATTCTTGGAAGAGCTGGGTCTTCAAAAGTTTCTTGAAGGTGGAGAGGGTATCAATCGATCTGGTAGCACTTGGAAGGTCATTCCACCAGCGCGGAACCAGATATGAGAAGAATCAAAAGAGAAGACACTGTCTCAAAAGAGAGTGAAGACACTGTCTCAAAAGAGAAGACACTGTCTCGAAAGAGAGTGAAGACACTGTCTCAAAAGAGAAGACACTGTCTCAAAAGAGAAGACACTGTCTCAAAAGAGAGTGAAGACACTGTCTCAAAAGAGAAGACACTGTCTCGAAAGAGAGTGAAGACACTGTCTCAAAAGAGAAGACACTGTCTCGAAAGTGAGTATACCCTTCACATTTTTGCTAATATTCTGTATATCTTTTCATTTCAATACTATACTATAGAAATTAAACTTTAATACAACTTCAGTGTTGTATATCTTTTCACACTATAGAAATAAAACATACAATACAATTTAACCTGTGTACAGATTGTGTATAGATTTATTTTCTTCTGAAATGAACATACAGCCATTCATGTGCCCCCACAGAACGAACACAGCACAGTACAGCATGCACACACACACACACACACACACACACACACACACACAGAGCACAGCACAGTACAGCACACACACACACAGAGCACAGCACAGTACAGCACACACACACACACACACACACACACACACACACACACACACACAATCATCCTGTCCATGTCCAACATTTTATCTCAGCTACTTTATATCTGCCACTGTAAAAGAGAAAGGACTGGTCTTAGCCTAAACTCAAAAAAAAATTTTAAAAATTGCTCTCATGGGCAGTTTTCTCTCCTGCATCAAGGGTGTCCTCTCTGTTCCATATAACCCCTGTGTGTGTGTGTGTGTGTGTGTGTGTGTGTGTGTGTGTGTGTGTGTGTGTGTGTGTGTGTGTGTGTACTGTGAGTGTAGGTCTATGCCCTTGTGTACTCTCACATTTGGGTCTTCATATTGTTTTTTTTGTCCTGTAGAGGACCTTCCAGGAAAGATGCTGTATAAGTTTCCCCTAATTTGAATCCTGATTTGAATGTTTTCTGCTTCAAGGCAACAGTTGTTCTGACATCACTCTGTACATCTCTGCACACACACGTTTTCCTCTACTGGCTACACTGCACACACACACACACACACACACACACACACACAGTCATCCTGTCTATGCCAAGTGTCCAACACTGTATCTCAGCGACTTTGTAGAAATGCCACTGGGAAAGAGAAAGGACTTCAGGAGATGTTCCACCACCCAGCTGTAAGTGATACCATCTTTTGTGGCAGGTTTTAATTCACTTAGAATAGGTGCCAGTAGTTACATTCCATTTAAAATGGAGATCAGCTCTCTACTGAGTCATAGTATGCTTGATTATCATGTTCCAGCCAGCCAGGGTTCTGTATTTAAGGTTTTGGACATTAGATTTCCATTTCTGGCACGCTGTGTGGAAGCATTTGCAAATAAGACAAAAGACACATCATTTTGACAGCTCATTCTGTGAAGAAAATGTAAACATTGTAGAGATGCAATCACTGACTGCATATGGTGTGAAAAGAGCAAGAATTGTGTCAACTGCATGACTACAGCAGACCAATGGTGTGTTAATTGTATTTACATGACTACAGCAGACCAATGGTGTGTTAATTGTATTTACATGACTACAGCAGACCGATGGTGTGTTAATTGTATTTACATGACTACAGCAGACCAATGGTGTGTTAATTGTATTTACATGACTACACCAGACCAATGGTGTGTTAATTGTATTTACATGACTACAACAGACCGATGGTGTGTTAATTGTATTTACATGACTACAGCAGACCGATGGTGTGTTAATTGTATTTACATGACTACAACAGACCGATGGTGTGTTCATTTTATTGAGTTTTGAAAATGAGGCTAAAGGTCGGACTAAAGCTGGTTAGCGATTTCTAAAAAACTGTAACCGCTTGTACTGGACTTTTAGTTTGCAGCTTTACTTCCTTGTTCCTTGTCTTGTCCCTTCCATCGTGTGCTTGTGGCCTTTTCCAAAACAAGTCCCTGATCACTCCCACTTTGTTAGCCACTGAACTTTGTTTTGAGGTGATACTCATGGGTGTGGAGGGCAGTCTCATTAAAGGGGTAGATGCTGGTAGCAGGGCTACATTTTGGATACCTTTGACAGGAAAAGAAAATTTACATCAGAGTTGTTTTCATAAAAAATATGAACCCAGTAAATATACACCAATAGATGCACCCCTGTAAATGAGGATGTTGTCCCTCTTCTCTCCTTTCATTACTATTAATGAGGAGTTTTGTCTGACTTATTTAATATCAGATGATAAACATGCTGCAAATGTAGACCCGCACATGTGGAAATATTATTAGCCAACTTCTGTACGATCTTACACATTTTACTCAATATACTAACATCAGTTTCACTGTTGCAATGGAAATCACACTTTTGTCCATAAATGCTGTCATGCGGACCAAAAAACAACTAGCAGGTAGCGTTAAAAGTGCTGGATGAACACATGAAGACTGTTCCACATGCAGGTAGTGTTAAAAGTGCTGGATGAACACATGAAGACTGTTCCACATGCAGGTAGTGTTAAAAGTGCTGGATGAACACATGAAGACTGTTCCACATGCAGGTAGTGTTAAAAGTGCTGGATGAACACATGAAGACTGTTCCACATGCAGGTAGTGTTAAAAGTGCTGGATGAACACATGAAGACTGTTCCACATGCAGGTAGTGTTAAAAGTGCTGGATGAACACATGAAGACTGTTCCACATTCTGCCCCTTTCCCTCAAATTTACTAGATGACACCCAATGACACCCAATGTGGCTGACCCTCGTGTGAAGTGTAAGGGCGTAGGGCGAGGGTCTAGGGGCTAATTTTGGAAAGGCAGCGTGTTTACTTTGTTCCTTGTTTACTTCCTAGTCTTCAACGTGTGCTTCAATGTTCTTCCTGTTCCAATCCTGTCTCCTTTCTTTGTGTTTCACGTGTGTCTTGTTATCTCTGCCCACCTGTGTATCATTAGCCTAGTTTAGACCTCTGTACTTAAACCCCTGATTCTGTTCAGTCCTTTGTTGGTCGTCAAATATCTATACTCTGCATTACCAGGCTTTTGTGTATTCCACGTTTGTTTGAGGAAGTAAAGCTCGGTTTTTGAATTCAGTTTGAAGCAGTTGTTGTGTGTTTGGCAGAATGATCGACCCAATGATTGAATAGAATAACCTGCCCTTTTCTTGGGACACATTTGAGGTAAGTCAGAACACGGTCCAAGAGGAAGCTACTAGCCACCATTTAGAAATGGTGTATATGCTAAAAACGTTGCCCACTTCAGATGGAAGCCCTTCACCACACTGTCTGGAGTCAAAGTGCCTCTGCCGCCTCCTTGGCTTCTCTTCCCACTCAGTCAATTTATGACACCTGGGTCACTGGTAATCCACCAGGTTTGGAGAGAAGTTTTTCTCAGTGGGGAGCAACCTCCTCTCAGCCCAGTCCTGGGAATTGTGTTGTGGGCTAAGCAGGTCCAGTGTTCCTGCTCCACATTTCTCTGCCTGGCTAATTGCAGTGGTCCAATTTGGTCCAAGTGGTCCAAATGAGGACTAGCTGACTGAGGACTACCAAGGATGAGTGGCTATGGAGGAGGAAGAGCTTCTTAATGCTACAGAGCTCCCGGACCCAGTCCAGCTCCCGGTCCCAGTCCCAGTCCAGCTCCCGGTCCCAGTCCAGCTCCCGGTCCCAGTCCCAGTCCAGCTCCCAGTCCCAGTCCAGTCCCAGTCCAGCTCCCAGTCCCAGTCCAGCTCCAGGTCCCAGTCCCAGTCCAGCTCCCAGTCCAGCTCCCAGTCCCAGTCCAACTCCCGGTCCCAGTCCCAGTCCAGCTCCCGGTCCCAGTCCCAGTCCAGCTCCCAGTCCCAGTCCAGCACCCAGTCCCAGTCCAGCTCCCGGTCCCAGTCCCAGTCCAGCTCCCAGTCCCAGTCCAGCTCCCGGACCCAGTCCAGCTCCCGGTCCCAGTCCCAGTCCAGCTCCCAGTCCCAGTCCAGCTCCCGGTCCCAGTCCCAGTCCAGCTCCCGGTCCCAGTCCAGCACCCAGTCCCAGTCCCAGTCCAGCTCCCAGTCCCAGTCCAGCACCCAGTCCCAGTCCAGCTCCCGGTCCCAGTCCAGCTCCCGGTCCCAGTCCAGCTCCCGGTCCCAGTCCCAGTCCAGCTCCCAGTCCCAGTCCAGTCCCAGTCCAGCTCCCGGTCCCAGTCCCAGTCCAGCTCCCAGTCCCAGTCCAGCACCCAGTCCCAGTCCAGCTCCCGGTCCCAGTCCCAGTCCAGCTCCCAGTCCCAGTCCAGCACCCAGTCCCAGTCCAGCTCCCGGTCCCAGTCCAGCTCCCAGTCCCAGTCCAGTCCCAGTCCAGCTCCCAGTCCCAGTCCAGCTCCAGATCCCAGTCCCAGTCCCAGCTCCCAGTCCCAGTCCAGCTCCAGCTCCCAGTCCAGGTCCCGGTCCCAGCTTCCTCTTTCAGTTCCTGCTCCCTGCCAGCTTCCACCACAGTACCCATCCCTTGCTCCAGGTCCAGCTCCAGTCTCAGTTCCACAGTTCAGCTCAAGCTCTGGTTCTGACAATGACTGAACCAGACTCACCTCCAGCTCTGCTCCCCTCTCTCTGGCAGGCTCAAACTCCAGTCATGGATCTGCCTCACACCCCAAAGGAGGAGCTCCGTCCTGGGTCCAGCTCTCCAGCACCGTTTCATCCCAAGTTTTATGTGTCCAGCCCTGAATAGACCCGAACCCAGTCTTGTTGGCTAGGAGTCCAATTAAGCAGCTGCTAACCAGACGTGCCTAGTTGACTGTCTCAGCAACCCAGCCGCCCCCCAGACCTGTCCCGATGGCCGTCTGAGCGGCCTGCCCGTCTGCCTGAGTCGACCCACCGATCCAGGCTACATCTGGGGCATCTACCTGAAGTCACCCACCTGTCAGCCCCACATCACAGCCTGAGTGAAATCCCACCCTCTGACCCCCTCCACTCACCCTGCCTGGATGTTTCTTTCTTTTGTTTTTTCAGGGTCTGGAATCCGTCTCTTGTTGGAGGATTAGTTGCTTGAACTGGACTTTTGGTTTGTAGACTTCCACTGTGTTTACTTCCTTGTTCCTTGTCAGGCCCCTTGTCCAGCATGTGCTTGTTTTTACTTTGTTCCGTTGTTGCTTTGTTTCTAGTTTGCCATGAGCTTCAGTCTACTTCCTGTTCCATGTTCCATGTGTTGCATCACTTTCTGTTTCCTTTGATTGTATTTCACCCATGGAGGTATCATAAATACCTGGAGAGGGTGACTAAGTCCCACCCCCAGTACATCTCAATGGTCGGGCCAGGCTAGTAAATTCAGCCAATTCGTGATAAACGCCATATTGAACATTGGGGCTCGGATCCAATGCCAGTTGGCTCTGACCACATGCACTCAAACTGGAAATGACGCATTGATCAACATTGTTTTTATTGGATATTCTCTAAAAATAGGGTCGTTTTCCAGTTCAGAGGGGGGCAATCATGCACCTAGCTCTCAATCACAAGCATCTCAAATATGCATTTCATTCCTTGACTATTTTCAATAATATTTTTTTAAAGACTTGGACTTTAAAAGACTTCAAGCAGTTGTTGTACATTTGGTTTCTAACTCCTGTGAGAAGCGTGACAGTGTGTGTCTGTTCTCTTTCATACTGGGTCTGGATGAAGAAAATCTGATCATTTGGAAATTTCATCCATTAATATTAGTATGCCATGGACATACCTTTCTTGTGCCAAAAAGCATATTTTCATAATTTAATATCAACATAAATGTTTATTATTATTATTATTATTATTATTATTATTATTATTATTATTATTATTATTATTATTATTATTATTATTATTATTATTATTTTTATTATTATTATTATTATTATTGTTATTATTATTATTATCGTCATTATTATTATTATTATTATTATTATTATATTTTATAATTTGTATTTGGAGTTGGGATTTAGTGTAACCCAGGACTTCCTGTGCAGCCCTTATTCGTTAGGCTGTCCTCATCCTGAACAGAACCACTGATTCAACAATTTCTGTCAATTTAGCAATCCATTACTAACAAACAATAAACTTTATGTATTCACTGAATGAAGATAGACAAATAAACCACTTTAAAACCAGCTGATGCTGGTAGCTGTTTTTTGTGAGTTTGTTAGATAGTTTCATACCAGTGCCTGCTGGACCAGCACCAGCTGGTGTTGTGACTTTTTCTTGACTGCTAAGTTCTTCAAAGCTGTCGACGTCCACGGCAGGAAATAATGCTGCAGTTAACTTTATTGCAGTAACACAGAAGCAGAGTGTCTAGACAAATGAGCTCCGGTGTCGTCTTCTCCTGTTTTTTCTTCTCCTGTTTTTTCCCAATTTCTTCCCTTATTGTTCTTCCCATCTCTTCCTCAATTCTGGTCTGGTCTGGTCAGGCCACCAGCTAGACTTGCCTAAACATGGACATTGCTGGACTACACTGGTTATGCTGGTGTAACCTGATAAGTCATTCACCAAAGTTAACACTCTCCAGTCTTGAAGCCACAGTAGCCCCAGACCAAACAGTGCACTTGCATGTCTTGTTCCAACCCCCTCCAACCACCCTCCCCAGAGCTAACGTACTTCATAGCAAAAAATCTATTACTCCACATATTAACATAATACTCTTTCAGGAGGACCAGATAAATAAAGTGACATGCACCCAAAATAATAACTAACTCATTGTTTGCACAAGTACAGAAGCTGGACAGGAAGGTATATGGCCAAAACCTGCTAGAATGGCCATCATAAAGACAAACAAGATTAACCATCCAAACTCATGCCAAAACACACCTTTAACTAAACCAGAACAACAGCTGGTCAAACCAGCTAAAACTAGTTACCAGCATAAACACTTTTTTAGCTGGATCAAACCTCCAACTCTTCTGTTCTCTGCATGTTCTCTACAGAACCCAGATGATGAATCTGCTGCTTGTGCTCCTGCTGAGTGAGAGAACAGGCCACTGCCAGGCTGGTCACAACAATCCAGGTAAAAAAAGTCATTTTCATGGCTGTATGTGTTTTAATGCTTTAACAGATTAACTATCTTCACCTTCCTAAAATAATCACCTAACTCACTTTTTTCCCCAAACCATTTAGTTAGTATTTTGGTTAATTTATATGTATTAAAGTATTTTTGTTCATTTGTATGTGTAAAAAACGACTTAGGTGATTCTTCTAGGAAGGTGCCGCTATGGTATTTGGCCAGCAAAACCAGAATGGGCATCATAAACTGGACAAACAAGATAAACCATCAACACTCATGTGAAAACACACCTCGATACACTGAACCAAAAACTAGCTGGTCAAAGTGAGTGAGAGAATAGGCCACTGGCAGACTGTAGTGGAGTGTGTTAGTTTTGGTTTGGTACACACATCTGTAGTGGAGTGTGTTAGTTTTGGTTTGGTACACACATCTGTAGTGAAGTGTGTTAGTTTTGGTTTGGTACACACATCTGTAGTGGAGTGTGTTAGTTTTGGTTTGGTACACACATCTGTAGTGGAGTGTGTTAGTTTTGGTTTGGTACACACATCTGTAGTGGAGTGTGTTAGTTTTGGTTTGGTACACACATCTGTAGTGGAGTGTGTTAGTTTTGGTTTGGTACACACATCTGTAGTGGAGTGTGTTAGTTTTGGTTTGGTACACACATCTGTAGTGGAGGTGGAAAAACTACAGCAAAATCTATTCAAGTGAAAGTAAAAGTACACATCAAAAATGTAACTCAAATAAAAATAAAAAGTATTTAATTTAAAATTTACTTTGAGTAAAAATTGAGTGACTTTCAATGACTTGATAGTATAGTATTAAGATGCCTGTATGCTGTTTCAAAGAGGCCCATACCCATTATAATAACATATAGTTATTATAGTCTATTTCAGTAGATCTAATGATGAGTAATAATCTAATATAGTTATTATAGTCTCTTCAGTAGACTAATGATGTATAATGATCTACTATAGTTATTATAGTCTATTCAGTAGACTAATGATGTATAATGATCTACTATAGTTATTATAGTCTATTCAGTAGACTAATGATGAATAATCATAATAAAATGTGGTTATACTTAAGGCTACATTAATTTAGTTTTATTAGTTATAGCATTCATCAGCGTCTGTTATCTGACTTCTTTTCTCTACCCGTCCTGTCCTCTGAAACCCTGCCTCTCCTCTCCTAACTCCCCAGGACAGACCTACACTGTTCTCTTTTTATCACAACAGCCCTGAATAAGATCAGTCAATAAGTTGGTATCATTAGGCTGCATGTTTGGGGTCACATGCAGGCTGATGTTTGGGGTCACATGCAGGCTAATATTTGGGGTCACATGCAGGCTAATGTTTGTGGTCACATGCATGCGATGTCCAATCATGTCCATGGGGCAAACTGGCATAGCCAGTGGCATATCATTTGCAAAGCAACAGTTGCTAGTGTTTCTTTAAACTCAGGATGGAGGCTAATTTAACCAACTGAATGTAGGTCTGTTAAAATTGTATGAATCTTATCTAAACATAGTTATGTTCACTGCTCTGTAGTCACAGAGGTTCAGTAGGCCGGTCGAGGGGCAATGCACACACACACACACACAAACACACTCACACACAAACTACAGATCACACTCATTACACACACCACAATAACAACTCACATTACACACATTACTGACTACAATGCAACTCACCTCACAGACTCACATTCACTGCTGACAACAGCACAACACACACACAGTCACTACTGACAATACAGCACACACACACACACTATTAACAACAACACAACACACACACACTCACTACTGACAATACAGCACACGCACACTCACTATTAACAACAACACAACACACACACACACACACACACTCACTACTGACAATACAGCACGCACACACACACACACACACTCACTATGACAACAACACACAAACACAAAGCCTTAGGCAGGCAGTGATATTTACTGTGCTCTGTCAGCTCTGAGTGAACTAGTCCCCACTCTCAAACATGACTCATGACTCCCCCTGGTGGCTGGCTGATGCCATAGATTTGATCTCACATTTTCTAGCGCTGGTGTTGTGATGCCATCCTGATGTTGTAGTGTTCCTTCCTGTCTCTTGTTTTGTCTGTGCAGGTGTAAACTCTAGTGGGACACCCATCATGGAGCAGAGGTGTCCTCTAAACATCACTCTCCCAGCAGGGGGCGCTGTGACCCTCTCCTGCCTCTCAGACTGCAAGGGGGGCTGTAAGTATGAGAGGTCCTCCTCAGTCTGCCAGGTGGAGTCAGGACGAGTCCAGCTTCACATTCAGGATGTGGGAGAACAGCATAAAGGCTCCTACTACTGCAACACTGATGGAGACAGGAGACTCTTTAGTCTACACATACACACAGGCCAGTGATACACACACACACACACACACACACACACACACACCCTCACAGGCCAGTGATACACATACACACACACACACACACACACACTCACAGGTCAGTGCTAAACACACACATACACACACACACACACCCTCACAGGTCAGTGCTAAACACACACACACACACACACAGACACATGCACACACACACCCTCACAGGTCAGTGCTAAACACACACACACACACACAGGCCAGTGATACACACACACACACACACACACACACTCACAGGTCAGTGCTAAACATACACATACACACACACACACACACACACAGGCCAGTGATACACACACACACACACACACACACACACACACACACACACAGGCCAGTGATACACAAACACACACACACACACACACACACACACACACACACACACACACACACTCACAGGTCAGTGCTAAACACACACACACACACACACACACACACACACACTCACAGGCCAGTGATACACACACACACACACACACTCACAGGTCAGTGCTAAACACACACACACACACACACACACACACACACACACACACACACACACACACACACACACACACACACACACACACACTCACGGGTCAGTGCTAAACACACACACACACACACACACACACAAACACTCACAGGTCAGTGCTAAACACACACACACACACACACACACACACACACACACACACACACACACACACACACCCTCACAG
>JAIFZK010000177.1:357500-378171 GCA_027481765.1 Tenualosa thibaudeaui | reverse complement strand
ATTTTAGTCAAACAGCCTCTTTTCCTGGGCTCTCCCTCTGCTGGTCTTACACTGAAAAACAGAGGCAAAGACCCACATACACAGATCATATTTCAGTACAAAAGTCATGGTAACCTTTGGGCATGAACATTACTGGGAAACTCCTAGTTTATTTCATTTATTCATTCAGCTAGCCAATCACAGCAAAGCAAAGCAAATATTGGTACAGATTTGTGTATCTGAAGGAGGCAACACTTATAACTATGAAGTACCAGTCATGTATTACAGGTAGCAAGCTTCTGATAGACTGCAGATGTCATCTACACTGCACAAGAGCAGACTACAACCAGTTCTACTATACTACGCACTCAGTTTCTTTAACATACAAACTGCCACCAACAGACCTCAACAACAAAGCACAGTCTATTGCCCATGACCCCCTTCATCCATATTTCATGCTGCTTCCATCAGTGCGCAGATTAAGGATACAATGCCATAGCGGTTGATTTTTGTCAGAAATGACTCGTGCTTATCAGGAAAACAAAGCGCCAAATGTAAATAGTTCATTTCATTTTGGCAGGAGACTTGCATAGGCATGCATATTAAATATGGGATACACACATATAGCCTACATATAGTATTATGGTAGGTTAACGGCATTACACACATATGCACGCATATTAAATAATACACATACACATACAATGTTAAGTTAGGCTAGTGGCTGCTGAGGTGTCCTGACGTGCGGAGACAAAGAACTAAAGTCCATTCATTTTGTACATCAGCACCATAGCGGTATGAAACACTGTGCAACTTCGCGTCATATGTCATAAACGAGCTTACACAGGCCAAATTTTCAGTATGGCGTATGACTTCAGACCGTTTTAGACCGATATGACTAACTGGTGAAAACAGGCTTGCTCAAGAGAATATCTAACTGATACACTGCCTATGTTTCAAACAGTGGTGGCAGTTTGTATGTTAAACATAGGCTATAGATCCGTGTTGTGGCTTCACTGTTAATTTATGGGCGTATATTCTAATGCGACGGGAAAAGGGCGAGAAGTCGTCTTCACAGCGACTTGGCAGATCCTACAGCAGAGGCCCACACCCCACTACTCCCAACGAGAGACAAACACTATTCTATTTCTCCACAACTTTTAATCCTCTTTTAGTGACATTTCCAACGCTATACGTTTGATGGACCGCTTCAAAAGTGACCCAATACATTTTGCGATACTCACAGACTGTTCTTGTTTTCAACGCCGCTAGCGTACCAATACGTCCCAAACGTGTGCCAACTTCACACCTTTCACTTTTCTTTGGGGAGTCGTGAGTCGTGACGCAGTTCCATACTGCGTCACAGGATTGGCTCAAATATTTTTAGTGTGGAGACATAGTAGACTAGCCTGGTAATAAAACCAGACCCTGGACATGATAAACAGGCGGTGTTAAAGTGTTAAAATAGCATAGCCAGGCTAATAGTAAAATAGTGATTACATTACGCAATTAGGCTGGTATGGAATTGGTCGGTATTCATTTTTAATGAACATTATATGTTACCTAAAATGATGTATGCCATATGTAGGTTTATGATGCACTTTAATGGTCTCATATACTTGTACCCAGAGTATATCTTCATTTTACATTTAGGCTAAAACATTGAGACATCCTCAGGTTATGTCCATTTTCCTCTTTGTGTGTCTGATTTGGACATAAACATGGCCACTGTGTGTCTGAGTTGTGTAGGCGACTGGTTCCCAGACACTGGGCTAGGGCTAACAGGTGGGCCACCAGAGATTAAACATGATTAAACATTTGGGAGATACTGGCCTAGTCGATAGGTTGCCAAGCATTTAAGCCTCAACTGGTTAATTCATCTCCAATAATAAGTTTGTTTTTTTTTAAATATTTAAATCAGTAGTATGCTTCATTCTTTTCTGTTTCATGTTATTCTGTTTTAGAATAGGTCACTGTTGATAGCAATTATTAATTTCTGAAATGTGTTTACAGATGTTAAGAATAAAGGTCAGGTCCGCGGTCAAATCTACACCAAAGCCAATCAAAATAAGCTTCAAATGGATGCAGCAGAGTAAAGACCAGGTTGTCAAAGAAACTCTGACACCCTCTGTTTACCCTGACATTTCAAAAGAGATGTGTGTTGTGTGAAATCAGATGTCAGAGTCCTGACTATACCTGTAAGCTATCAAACTGGAACGCAAAATATCGAGACTTGTCATTTTTTACCAAATTTAAGATGCTGCCATACTGAGTTGGGAGAGCCTTAAATTTATTAATGTTATTAATGAAAATCTATATATTAATGACTTAATGCTGAAGACAACCAAAGGTTTTTTTTGTTTTGTTTTGTCTGTCCATTTTCCATTCAACATTTTGGTATGTTTCTGATCCACTAGGTGGCAGTATGAGATTATGGATATCAAAGCTGTGTGTGTTTCATATGCAGCCTAATAAATAAATGGATGGCCATTCAATATCGTAAATAAATTACAAATACACATTCCTAATGTAGGCAGAAGTCCAATGGAGAGTTCTACTGACAGACTACCAAAATACCCATGAGTCTAAAGTAAAAGTCATGTGGAGAAATCTACAGTAGAAGACTAATGTGGAGAAGTCTACAGTAAAAGACTCATGTGGAGAAATCTACAGTAAAAGACTCATGTGGAGAAATCTACAGTAAAAGACTCATGTGGAGAAGTCTACAGTAAAAGACTCATGTGGAGAAGTCTACAGTAAAAGACTAATGTGGAGAAATCTAAAGTAAAAGACCAATGTGGAGAAGTCTACAGTAAAAGACTCATGTGGAGAAATCTACAGTAAAAGACTCATGTGGAGAAATCTACAGTAAAAGACTCATGTGGAGAAATCTACAGTAAAAGTATACCTTTCAGTCTGATAACCCAGAACCTGGGTGAGGGTCATGTGATTCTGAAAGACAAAGCTTCATAACATTTAGGCGAAAATAAAAACAACAAAGAAACACACACCAATAGTTTAGATCGCCATGACAACAACAGAGGCTGTTCCAGGCAGGCACCATTCTTTGGCGGAACATAAATTTGATAACAAAGAGTTCAGGTATGGATGGCCTATAAATGGTTTAAACATATCAATTTGGCAAACGTTAGAAATTTTGATAATATCAGCCAATCGTGATGGCGCAGCTTGGATTAAAAGTGAAGTTAGTGAAGCTGGCTGATATTTAGCAGACACTTTTATCCAGTGACACAGACTCGCAATCAGGAATTGAACCCAGGTTGCATGATTGTTGAGTTATGTAACTGCTGGGCCACCATGCCCATAATTTATTTTTCTCTTTTTGGTTTGGCCTATAGGGGTCATAGGTCATTCCATGTCAAATGGACCAATGGCTCCCACTCACCCCCCACAGAATTGGCTGATTCTCAGGGATTATGTGCCCACACATCTCAAAAGCAAGGGTGCAAAATTATACCTCAGTATTTCAAGTATTTCTATGAAAATTATGCCTTAAAATGAACCCACCCAGTATTATAAAAAAAGTCTGTGAGCATTTCCTGCAACTTCAGACATCATTTTGAGATTTAAGCCAGGCAAGTATTGCTCTAACACATATCAAAAAATCAGAATCACAAAACTCTCAATTTCTTAGAATATTTATACTTTTTATTGGCATTTTGCCATAGATGATATTTTGCTCATCAACTTTGACCTTTGAATTTTCACCTTTCACACACTTCCAAGAATAATGAAATTTGACACCTTCCTACATTGAGTTTTCAAGAGTAATTCATGAAAAGCTCAGCTTATCATCCGTTTTGTGAGATCACGGGTTGTCTCACAATCATCAGCCAAAAATGTGATGGTGATTGTTCAAAAGTCGCCTGTGGACATTTTAATGTTAATAGTTTAATGTTAGTCATTTCTACACCAAAACAGGCCTGAATTAGCAGAACTGACATAATTAAAAGCAATGCAAACAAGAGACTGATTGAAATGTCAGTGCACGTTGGCATGGCAGAAATGATTTAGATGCAGCAGATTAGATTACAGCAGGCCGCCATAGTCTCGTCAACATATGGGAGCTCATTTTATATTCTAGTGTTAGCTATTTGATGCACTCATGCACTTTCTGATGGTTCCTGAGATAAGAGCTACGACTGAAACACTTCCCACACGCGGTGCACAGATAGGGCTTTTCCCCAGTATGTGTACGCTGATGGCCAGTGAGAACAGACCTACACCTGAAACTCTTCCCACATGTGGTGCATTGAAATGGCTTTTCCCCAGTGTGGATCCTCTGATGTTCCTGCAGATTGCCGAGTTGTGCAAAGCCCTTTCCACAGTCGGGGCACTGGTATGGTTTCTGTCCCGTATGCGTGTTCAGATGGGCAGTGAGTCCCGAGTCCTTCCTGAATCCCTTCCCACATACAGTGCACCAATACGGCTTTTCTCCAGTATGGATCCTCTGGTGGATCTGCAGATGATCGGACCTACTGAAGGCTTTTCCGCACTCGGAACACTGATGGGGCTTTTCTCCAGTATGTGAGAACTGATGGACGGTGAGTTTGTAACTATTCCGGAAACTCTTTCCACATCTACTGCACTGATAAGCATAATTACAGGCCATCTTACCGTTATGGCCGCTACAAGACTTTTCACCACTATGGGCGATCAGATGGTTTTTCAGCTGCTGGCTGTACCTGAAACTTTTCCCACACTTGGAGCAGTCATATGGCTTTTCCCCTGTGTGGATCCTGAAGTGGATCTGCAGTGTAACCTTCTCCATAAAGGCCTTTCCACACTTGGAGCATTCATATGGCCTCTCTCCAGTGTGGATCCTCTGGTGTCTCTTCAGCGACACCTTGGCCTTATAACTCTTGCCACATGCGTTGCACTTATAGGGCCTTTCTTCAGATGGTGTCTCCTTTTGCATCTGTTTGCCGTGCTGGTCTCTTGTCTTCCTTCTATTTGACAGGGTCTTTTCTACGCCTCCTGTAAGCAAAGCATATGTTACATTATCAAAAGACATCAGACATTCTGTTCTGTAGGTTTTTAAACCCAGTTTTAAATAACTAAATTTTCAGCAGTCACATTTTTGCCCAATTGCCACACATTCCTCAAAGTTTTGCTTATAGGCATTTCAAAATTCCAAAGTGTTCACGTGCCACATGAAAACCACCATACAGGAAGTGAGGTCATATCTCAAGAACTGTTTGACCTTCCAAGTTCAAACTTGGTACATAGACTCGTGACCCCAAGTCTAAATTGACGCCAAACAAGTAGTGAGTTCATATCTCACAAATGCTTTGACGTACCAACTTCAACTTTGGTACATGGACATGGGTCCACATCCTAGTCTGGCTCAATAGATAGACCTTTGACCTATGAGGGCTCTATAATTTGTGAAAATGGCTTATAATTCAACAACGGTTGTAAGTCTTAAAACCAAAAGTGGCACAAGGACTCATGATCAAATTCTGAGGACACACAAATCTGGAGGCCATTGGGGATGCTGCCTTTGCTGCTAGACCCACACATTGCTGCTAGACCCACACATTGCTGCTAGACCCACACATTGCTGCTAGACCCACACATTGCTGCTAGACCCACACATTGTTGCTAGACCCTCACATTGCTGCTAGACCCACACATTGCTGCTAGACCCACACATTGTTGCTAGACCCTCACATTGCTGCTAGACCCACACATTGCTGCTCGACCCACACATTGCTGCTCGACCCACACATTGCTGCTCGACCCCCACATAGCTGCTCGACCCCCACATTGATGACTGATATGGCCCAATACAAATGTCTCATTATTCACTTTGGTCAGACATTCACCTTCAAAAAGAAGGTCTGGACTATAAAGAAAAAGACAGGCGATGGCATTTAGCACATCACATTTTCATACTCCACTGGAACAATGTGAAAAACTGACATTAGCAGCTTCAAAAAATAAGTAAAATATGGACACAGCCTTAGCCTATGGTCACATGTCCCGGCGACAAGGTGATTTGAGCAGACAACACTTGCGGCCAAAGAGGAGTTGCTAGCTCTTAAACAGGCAGTGATGCATTGGTAGTTGGTTGCTAACTTGCTAACACAAGTAGGTGGCTGGTAGATACATCTTATATCACCACAGACATATTTTCTGGTAAGAAAACCTATGTTTTCAGATTTAACAGTCAACATTTCTCATCCCATTTTACAAAATACCAAATCATAAATCTCAAACTTTTTAGCTTAAATTAGGACCTCATCACACATGCCTTCACTCAAACTGGCTATTATGAAAAATCACTTGGATTTGTCACCCAATATTTAATATTTGCATAAAATAGACTCTAAAATAGAGCTTTTCTATTTTTTCCCCACCCACCTGGCAACATGAGGCAAAATCGCCTCCACTTGCCGCCCGTCGCTGGCTGTCATTGAAAATGAATGGAAGGTCATCGCCACGCATCTGGGTCATTCCGTGCCAAATCAACAAATTTTAGAAAAAAATGACACCTCTGTGTTTTTGTCACCCATGTAACCAAGGGGTCTGAGAGGCAAGCAAAATTCAAAGCCATTGACTAAAATTCAGTGGATTTCTTTCATGCTTTCAATAGAACTTACTTGAAGAAGAGGAATCATCACTACCTAAATCAGATTCCTCCTCCTCTTTAACTTCCATTGCTGAGAAGTTTTCTTCTTGGAAAACAGAGGTTGATGATGTAGGCATTTCTGTCTTATAATCAGGTTCCGGCCCAGGTTTTTCTTCCACTTCCTGAGTGGCAGACAGATATTCTTGTAGGAAATCATCAAATTCTTCTTCTTTTATCTCTCTCTTCACTGGCAAAGGTGGAGGTGGTGGTTCATAAAATTTTTCTTCTTTAATCTCTCTCTTGACTGGCAAAGGCAGAGGCGCTGGTTCATGAAACTTTTGTAAGGAATCAGCATCTCTCTTGACTGGCAAAGGCAGAGGTGATTCAGCAAGTCCTGACATTGCATCCTCCATTACAGCTCTGTTTTGAAGAACATATCCAGTCAAACTTTATTTCAATTGAATGGCAATATAGCATGTTAACATGTGCATACCAATAACTGTGCAGTTATAGGGCCAGGCATGCATTACATGTTCTGAGTCCCAACAAAATTGACCTGATGTTGAACAGCCACTATGGTTGTCAGTGCTTAAATTTGTTCAGAAATATTCCCTATGGGTCTAAATGCAATGCTAACTCATCTCTATGGGCATCCATTTCATCAATTTAATCTATTGTTCTCGTGTAATGCCTGAGGGCCTTCAAGTAGACATATACATATATCCAAACAAAAGCCTCTATTCAAGTAATCCGAGGACACCTGGCATATGACCCCCTCAACTATTCATAGCATCTGTACAAAAATGTGGGCTGGTCATTTTGCATAACAGGAGGGAAAGCAGAATTACCTTTTCATCTTACCTAAGTTCTGAAGTTGAGCTTTTAAGTTGTTAAATTAAGCTGAGTCTTATCTCCCTAAATCTCCCCGCATCAGAACAGAATTGGGAAAATTGGATTTCAACAATTTTGCACCCCATAAATGTTATTTTAACTAATGCTGAGTCTACAGTTGAATGAATGACTAGAATTTCAGGACGCGTGACAACGTGCTTCTCTGGAAAAACAAACGATAGGCGCATAACTTACGAAGTAATGACAGCTTGAGTCAGTCGCGAAAGCACGGTGGGGCCGTGCATGATAGTCTACGCGTCAAAGTTATATTTTATTATTATAATATAATTCCACTAAGGCCAGTGAAGCGCAGTGGTTCCCCAAACTTACGCTGTCCAGCGTATCCCGAGCCACTCTAGTCCTACCGAGCCCATTCTATAAGCGGTGCAACGACTCCGGAAGATTACCAGTGGGCGACCGGCGGTGACTAAGCTACGTCTCGCTGTTGCAAAAGGACTACTCCCGATCTCAAAGTCTTCTCTGCAATTTAGAAAAGGTGCTTCCTAATCTGGAATTCATAAAGTTAGAGTTAAGAGTGAACACTGTAACGTGTACGCTACGTTTGTCTCCGGACTTACTGTAGTATATGGGACTACGTGTCCTATAATCACCCTGTGTTCACACAGGCAATTTGATTGGGTCCTGGGTGAAGTTCTAGTTGAAGTGTGTGACTGTTGTTTTTGTGAGTATTACTGGATAAAGTCAAAAACGCTATCCACAGTGGTCGAGTCCGTTTCTTAGTGCACAATACTTACCACAAAAGTAGCCTAGTTTAATAATTCTTGCAAGGAAAAGAATGGGTACCGTATTATCTATACAGCCTACAGTAGAGGAAAAACATACCTGAAATACATTCCTTATCGCTGTCGATCTGTCTGCAGGAGGTCCATCACAGACAAGACCATAGATAACAAACTCACTTCTTCTGGTTTTCTGGCATACGACGGCCAGTTTATACGGAGAATTACCTCCACCATCTGGACTGGAGTTTGAATCAGCATTGTAAGTGTAGATTTTACACTGCCCGGTAGAAAACACCGTAATAGTTAAGAGTCGCAAACATTTATTTCAATTTATTTGTACTGAAATAAATGACGCATTTTGATGAGTTAATATAGGTATATTAATTATTAGCCTACAGTTAAGATTTTAACTTTTTTTTTTTAATTAATCAGCCTAACTTATGACCATCACACAGGTAGAGCCAGTACAAGGAGCCAGGCGAAAAAAACATTTTTAGCCTACATTTTTAATAAGATAACAGCCTAACTTATTACATATCCTGGTTTGCAGGTAGAGCTGATACAAGAATGCAAATCTTTGGGTTTATTTGAAATGGTTGGCTGGCTAACACAACCTCAAACAAGAATGTTTAGTTCAGCCCAGAGGTTGGTCTGGCTGTGGCTGAGCTGAGTTTTTTTTTATTCTGCAAGGTAGTACCATATGTTTGTTTGTTTGTTTGTTTGTTTTTTCATTGTGCGTGGCATTGAACTGGCTACTAGACACTTGTCCTGATCAGGGATTTTTAATCAGTACCATATGGAATAGCCTACAGTGACGGTTGGTTGAAAGTGGAAAATGTGGTTGAAAGGTGAAGGGCAGTTCTCTTAGGCCGACATTATGTAATGGTTGTCCAAACAAAAATGGCAGTGATCCATCATAGATCATACCTGATGTGGCACAGCGTTTGCACAAACATCACGACTTCACCAAACCAGTTACTCTAACTTAATTGGGGCTTCCTCCCTGCCTGTGGGTGCACAGTGCATCATGCACAAACGTGTGGTTGTCCTTGAATATAGTTTTAAGCATATCAAGTTACTATGCGATTAATGACGCAGAAGGCGGAAGGAGAATTGTCCACAAGTTGGAGTAGAGTTGTTGACAAGGACTTTATTCACAATACCAGCAAAGTATACAAGAGGCAATTGCCTCACAGTATAAGTGCATAGTGAGAGGTGATCAAGCTGTGACTGGCCCTTCTAAGCATCTGCCTTTTTCTACGCTATCAAATAGGACTCCGACTGAAGGTAGCTCATTTGGACAGGTCTATATCTTCTATCAAATAAGGCTCCCACTAAAGGTAGTGCATTCTGACAAGCCAATTGAGCCATCAAATAATGCTCCTTCTGTAAATCACCATTATTTACTCATTTATATGAATATATGTAGGGGTAGCAAATCTTGACAGACATATATCTTCACCCAAATAATGCATCCACTAGAAGTAGTATACCTCACTTTTGTGATACAGGGGACAATGAAAATGAGACAAATTCATGCTATTCACTTGTATTTATAGAGTGCCAATAACAATGGACTTGTCTCTTAGTCATGATGGATGAGGACAGAAAAAGGGACAACTGAAGAAACATAACACATATTTATTTAAAAAATACATACACTCGATCCAGGGAGGGAAATATATACACTCAATCCAGGGAGGGAAATATATACACTCGATCCAGGGAGGGAAATATATACACTCAATCCAGGGAGGGAAATATATACACTCGATCCAGGGAGGGAAATATATCCCATCTGTGATGCCTCTAGAAGGGCACATGCAACTTCCAATTGAGCCCTTAACATCTCTTCAGTGTGTGTCTTCAGAGTGTGTCTTCAGGGTGTCTTCAGAGTGTGTCTTCAGAGTGTGTCTTCAGAGTGCCTCTTCAGGCTCAACTCTTCCTCCTTTTCTTCCTCAAATTGAACAGAAGTACTTCTTGCCCTGCACAGTAGACTATGTCCTTGGACTTCTTTAAAACTCGCTTTTCATAGGCCTGACTCTGTTTTCTTGAGTCTTGGAGATGTTTTCTTCTGCTGTTGTTTTCACAGTCTCCACTGATGCCTGCTTCTTTTCCAAGCAAGCGCAGTAAGCACTCTCCTCGGGAAGCAATGGTGTGGAAACCTGAAGTAAAAAAAACACATACTGTATTATCCAATATAACTGCAGATAAACACAATTGTCTTAAAATAAAAACGGCATGTCAATGGGAAAAAGGGGAGTGTTCTGCCGTGGTGTGGACCTTTGACCTTAGTGCAAATAATGCTACATCTAAAAACTCGTCCTAATTGTTCTGCTGGTCATTCGCCAACTTTGTAAGAGCTCTAAAAAGTACAAATATAAAATAAAATGTAAAAACATTAAATTAAGTCTAGTACTCTGCAAGATAGTTTGAGTGCATGCAAGTGTTGAATGAATTGTGGACACACAATTGTGTGTGTGTGAGTTAAACAGAAGGGAGTGCTTACAAGGAAGTATGTGGAGTGTGTGTGTGTGTGTGTGTGTGTGTGATGCGGAGTATAGAGAAGTACACATTTGTAGGTATGGGGATGGAAATGAACAACTTGCCATTTTATGTTGTCATTGTTTTCTCATCCAGTCCATGTGGATGGTATGCAGCTGTGACACTCCTTTCAATACCCAGAGGTTGTTGTTGAGCTGAAACATCATTGTGAGATGATGAAACAGATTTAAAAATATTAAATAAGTACAATCCCAAATTCCATTTTAAAAATCATTTAATTATTCACCTCATTCACAAATTCTTTTCCCTAATCTGACAAAATCCTTTTAGGCAGCCATGCCTATAAATAATGGAACAGATGTGCTGTGCCACTTCAAATGCTGTTTTGGTCCTTAAAGGAAAGGCCTCAACCCATTTAGAAAAATAGTCAGTGGCTGTGAGGATGTATTGTTTTTGTATGCCCCCCAATTGGTGATGAATGGAATGATCTGGCTTCGTCTTTTGTTTGGATCACTCTTCTAGTCTCTCTGTAGAAGAGCTGTCCATCTGCAGTGAAAAATCACTAAGTGATAAACAACAACATTTTTCGAGACATGGATATATTTGAACACAACTTTGCCTACTTAAGTGACGTGCTTCCCATTCATGGCCTCATTGAACAAAGCCAAAGTAAATGTGATTTTCTATTCTCTCTCCTGTTAACTCACAGCATTTGAAAATGCAAATGAAAATGACCCAAATCAAAATACCAAATATGGTCTTGATATGTCACAACATTGCCAAGATATAAGTTTACTTCCTGCTTGGCGGCTTAGCTATAAACAATCTATGCTTGTGTAAGCGTCTCCAGTTTAGGATAATGTTCCTGCAGTCTAGTAGATAACAGCTGGAGTCCTGCTTCTCCAGGGTAAATGTAGCTCAGGTCCAGAGAGAGAGAAGAAAGAGAGATTATCCCAAGAATTACAGTAACTCTTTAACATAGTACAGGCTCATATATGTAAGAATTTGTTTCAGTTGTTTCAGAACACCAGCCTTAAAATGTCTGCAGTTTGCAGTGGGAACTGGACAGTCCTTTAGGAAGTAGCCGAATTCCAGAGTCTCCCAGTTCATTTTCACTCAGGCCCAGCTCACTAACTCACAGCATTTGATTAAAGAAATGAAACTCTGCTTTTCCACCCTCTTATAGTGTCTCTGTGGATGGAAATGCATTGTTCTTTGAGCTTTCTTTGTCTATTAGTAGCAGCAGTGATCATATGCTGTCATGCAGTACTTCCCAAGGCAATGTGAATCAGGAGTTTGGTGACTGCAGAGCTGAATATGGAAAAACAACAAGGAACACATAACAAAACTGGCCTTGCTGTTCTGAAGCGCCTCATTGCTGGGAGCAGTCTCTTGCTTCCCTCATCTGATGTGTTCAGGTGAAACTCTTCCAGCACCTCCTCAGACATCAGAAAGCCGTAGTGTTGAACTAAGGTTTTACTTTACGGTCTAAATTTTTACAAGGAATACATAGAAACAGTGTTGGTCTTGTGTTAAATTAATGTTCAAAACGGTTACCCATCCAGCTCAAAACCACTGTTTGCAAGATCCACGTATAGTCTGTACCTGAACTTCATGTTGGTGAGACCTGAGAATCTAGTCACAGACTTTTTTTTGTGTACCTCCTTGAATTGAACCAAGTACCCCCAGGAGTACTCGTACCCCAGTTTGACAACTCATACCCCAGTTTGACAACCACTGCTGTAAACAATAATTGTATGCTGCACTGTGAAGATTCAGTTTCACAGCACATTACTATAGGGGCTAGTGCTGCTGGGTATGGTTTATGTTCAATGTTGCATTTTGCTACCGCTCTAAGACACTGTACTCTCCAAAGGCTTCAGTTTCCCCCAACTACATTTCCAGGCATCCGATAAGTGGACAGAAATTAAAGGCAAAACCAATTGGTTTCAAGTCCAAACAAAGTGGCCACCCACAACAAAGTAATCATATACAGCTATCAAGAGCATCCAGACAGCAGTGAAAGGAACTAATTGAAGTGAAGTAAAAAAAGAGTC
Source organism: Tenualosa thibaudeaui (assembly GCA_027481765.1). Classification (NCBI taxonomy): domain Eukaryota; kingdom Metazoa; phylum Chordata; class Actinopteri; order Clupeiformes; family Clupeidae; genus Tenualosa; species Tenualosa thibaudeaui. The sequence goes on along the minus strand of JAIFZK010000177.1, from coordinate 365,401 downwards.
TGATCCACCCGGCTAATTATTGCAGATAGCAATTCATGTCATCGACAACAATTTCAACAAAATGGATGATGAGGAGTCCTTATTAATCACATTACTGTAAAATCAGTAGTCAGACGTCAGTAGTCAGGCGATCAAAGATGCATTTACTTTCTGCCTTTTTTCCCCCCCCAAAACGTATCTAGAGTAGATGAACACAGTTGAGAGATTATTTGTTAATACAGTACAACCATACATCTACTTTGCAAAAATAAATGAATCAAGGAATTTGCATGTAAAACCAAAATACAAGCTACAATATCAAAAAACAACAATATTAAATAATAATAGTTTTTGAACAAAAGATAAATAGGCCTATAAGAAGAAAAAATCTGAAATTAAATATTTGCATAAAAATAGTTACTTCAGTCCATCTTCAATCCATGACCTTCGCTAAGGGCTAAAGGGGATGGATTTGATTAAGCCAATTACTTTCACTCAGCTGTTTATTGTTTCTTTAGCGTAGTGATAATGACACACCACACACTTGGTCAATAAAGTGGTCCACGTCCATTTAAGGCCTAATAAGCTCAATTAACAAAGTGTAGAGTAGAGTTACTTTATTGATCCCGAAGGAAATTAAGGAATTAAGTGGTCCATATACATTTCAGTTGAACAGAGAACCTCACATTTGTGAGCTTGCAGCTAATGCTACCTGATGGATCAAAGGAAAACAAAACAGTTTTTGCGTTGGCTAGTTGTGCTATTTGGTCTGCATCACTGATACCTTATAGCAGCACTCAGCATCCTGAATCAGGGCTAGCGGCTGACTCACTCTAAGGCCTAATAAGTTAAACAGAGAACCTTTCAATTGGCTGTGGCTTGTACTGGTAACCAGTAAAGTGAACCTTCAGTGTTCAGTTGGTTGGGTAGATGAGTTATTGGTCTCTAAGAGCTTCCCAGCATTTGTAGACCCTCAATATGTTTGTTGTTAGATATATAATGATCTGTACGATGTGGTTAAATATGTAATGGTTCTATTAGCAATACATAATTTAGCTGTACACAATCAATTATTCAACTGTTGAATAATTATTCAACTGCTGTTACATGGCAACTTTGACTTTTAATATAATTGATAGCAAAGGGGCATTATGGCCCAAAACTCTGGTCCCACTTATTGAACAGCTCTGGTCTAACTTCACGTCAAATACTTATGACTGATATGGAAACTATACTTGCCTTTACAACTGTATGTTGTATGTATATTTCGCATTAGACAGAAACGACCAACATATAATGTAAATATATATTAGGCTCCTTTTAATTTATTAGTTATCAGTTTGGCTATACAAGTAAGACAGCAGAGTGGCCCATGGAAAATGTATTTCAAAACACAATCACTGTTGCTGTGTGACCTGACGCTCCAGGTTAATTTAGGCGTTTACAGCCTTGAGGATACACCAATGTGTATGAATTTGTTTACAAGCCAAAGAATAGGAACTAGCGATGAGCTTTGTCAAAGAATAGGAACTAGCAATGAGCTTTGTCAAAGAATAGGAACTAGCAATGAGCTTTATCAAAGAGTTGTGTTGATTGACAAGGAAATAAATATAATGCCATAAGGCTCGAAAGGCCAGACTCTGGTTTCAGTGTTGCCGAAGTTGCAAGGCTAAAATCACCTTCAAGATTAAGGTGGCCATTTCCTTGAATTTTCCTTAGGGAACCAGGGAACATTTCTACAGTCAATGTCATTAAAATAAGTTCTGTTTTAGCTACAGAAATTGGGGACAAAGTGAGTTCTCTTGTATTTTACCTGGGACAGACCACCAAAAATGGGGGCTGTCCCCAGAAATTGGGGTTGACTGGTCACTCTATTCAAGACTCCCCTTGAGTGTGCAATAGCATATGGCGTTTAAGACTACATGCCATTGAGAAAGCTTTCCCACACTGGAGGCAAGTATGAGGCTTTTCCCCAGTGTGGGAAAGCATGTGCACCTTCAGCTGGGAAAAAATCACAAACGCTTTCTCACACTGGGCACATTTATGAGGCTTCTCTCCAGAGTGGCCGAGCATATGGGTTTTGAAACTCGACAGGTGAGCAAACGCTTTGCCACACTTCTCACACGTATGGGGTTTCTCCCCAGAGTGGGTTATCATGTGAGATTTGAAATGGGCAATCTGAGCAAAGGTTTTACCACACTGCTCGCATTTATGAGGTTTCTCGCCGGTGTGAACCAACATGTGGGCTTTGTAAGTCGAGATGTGGGCAAATGCTTTGTAGCATCGGTCACACACGTGCGGCCTCTCCCCTGTGTGTGTTAGCATGTGAGATTTCAGATTGGAAGTCTGTGAAAAAGCTTTTCCACACACTGGGCAAGTATGAGGTTTCTCTCCTGTGTGTGTTAGCATATGCGACCTAAGGTTTGAGTGATGTGAAAAAGCTCTACCACACTGGGCGCATTTGTGAGGTTTCTCTCCAGTGTGTGTTAGCTTGTGAGCTATAAGGTTGGAGATCTGTGCGAAAGCTTTGCCACACTGCTCACATTTAAGAGGTTTCTCACCGCTGTGCGTTAGCATGTGAGTGTTAAGAGTCGAAATCTGCGAGAAGCCCATTCCACACTGCTCGCATCGATGAGGCTTCTCTCCAGTGTGCGTCAGCATGTGGGTGTTAAGGTTTGAAAGCTGAGAGAAAGCTTTGCCGCACTGGGCACAAACGTGAGGCTTCTCTCCAGTGTGAGTCAGCAAGTGGGACTTAAAATTGGAAACGTGTGCAAAAGCTTTCCCACATTGGTCACATTTATGAGGTTTCTCCCCAGTGTGAATAAGCATATGGTTTCTAAGACTGGAGAGGTGTCCGAAGGCTTTGCCACACTCAGTGCATTTGTGGGGCTTCTCTCCAGTGTGTGTTAACATATGGGATTTGAAATGAGAGCTCTGTGCAAAAGCTTTTGTGCACAGCTCGCATTTGTATGGCTTTTCGCCGGTATGAGTTAGCATGTGTGTTTTAAGGGCCGAATTGTTCCTGAATAGTTTGCCACAGTTGGAACACTGATGGGTCTTTATGCCAGCGCTCTGTCTTTGGTTCACACTGACAGAGTGAGTTTGCAGGTGGGTCTCCAGCTCCTGCAGGGCTGTATAGCTCTTCATGCAGACTCCGCAGTGGTGGAGCTGTGGGGTCACGTCATCATTTACTCTGTGGCTCTTCTGTTCGATTGGGTTAAGACATCCTGACACGCCTGCAAGATAAACCCAAATATGCACTTATATGACAGATGCACACAAAGATTAACATTTCAAGCTATACATTACCAAGGATGTATTTAATTTCAAAGACACTTCCTGCTATGACAAGCTGCCACGTGGCATTAAAAGACACACAAGAAGAGGCTGTCGCTGTCAGTTTAAACACTGGAATCATGGAGAACGTGAAAGTGCAGACAAATTACTTTCTTCTGATTCTACCATATTACCTAACAATGTAAATAAACATGGTACATCACTTTCTTCTGATTCTACCATATTACCTAACAATGTAAATAAACATGGTACATCACTTTCTTCTGATTCTACCATATTACCTAACAATGTAAATAAACATGGTGCATCAGAATGAATTGTTTTAAAATATGAATAAACTTAAAGGAATAGGCTGCTCTGAATTAATGACATGCTGGGGTCTATTTTGGGGATGATCACCATGTGTTTGCATTGCCATGAATGATTTAATGACTAATGAACACGGCTCTTTTTCTGCCAGTTTCTTACTTCCCCGAGGTGAATCATCGTCTCTGTGATCTTCCTCCTCCTCCTCTTCAGATTTAACCACCACTGTCCGTATCTCATCAGAGACTTGTGACTCTGTGAAGTCTGCTCCAGATTCAGAGCACAGATCTGCCCGGGGCCTTTCCACACGATCATCTTGGCCCCTTCCCCGAGGTGAATCATCGTCTCTGTGTTCTTCCTCCTCCTCCTCTTCAGATTTAACCACCACTGTCCGTATCTCATCAGAGACTTGTGACTCTGTGAAGTCTGCTCCAGATTCAGAGCACAGATCTGCCCGGGGCCTTTCCACACGATCATCTTGGCCCCTCTCCATCACTCCAAGCTCCTCACCGCTAGTGTACTCTTCTTTTATTTGAATACAAAGCACCTGGGATGCTTCATCAGTGTCTGAGGTGACTGGCGGCCCAAGACTCATGATAACAGTGGACCCTCTACATTCAGAAGGGAACAGGGAACACAGAGTGAGAATTGTGATTGTCTATCGTTTCCCCGGGTTACAAAAATAATTGCATAATGACAAAATATTAGAGGAATGTAGTTCAGTGAGCAGCAAGCTATTTTGAACATGAAAACACGACTCTGCCACACCCCACTTTTTGGCAGCAGAAATGTCATGCTGTGCCATATTTTTTGACAAACACTGCATTATAGTCCACTAGGCTACTTTGGGTAAGCAACGCTGGTTAAGTCGTTTCGTGCCTGTTTTTATCGACTATTTCACACCAAACATCTAACAAAACACACCAGAGAGGATAATTGCCCTGTGCTCCCCGATGAACGTATTTGGTTTCAAATTCACGGAGACACCGCTTTTTCTGCACAGTATGGAGAACTGGAGAATTACAGCTCATCACAAGAATTTATATTCGCGGGTTGTTACACAAAATATAATGCGTAGGCCAGCATCACTTACCCCGTCTTTAGAAAGGGCGGTTTTGCAATTATATTTCCCATGCATACAGTTCGTCCTTGATCTGGCAAAACGCAGAAAAAATTGACTAACGTTTTCTTCCCCATTCGAGTTCAGAAAACGAAAAGCGACACAATGTTACCACATTAATAGGAGACAAACCAGTGAACTCGTTTTTTAACTGTAACTTAGCGGTCTCCGGCCTTTTCCATAGACTGACAAACAAGCCAAGCGCTACTGTTATGCATGGCGAATAAGTCACTGAAATAATTGCAATATCACAATCAATATCAACTAAAACATACCTGATAGCGATTTACATTCGCGATGACTTTGTTGTTGCGACACTACCTGGAGATGTTAGCCTACTAAAAAAACTTTCTCCAAAAACCTCGGTCTTCTTCGGTAACAGGCATCAAACGGTGGTCAACACGATTAGAGAAAACTACTGCCACCCTTTGCCTTGGAGAGGGGTTGCAGCAACTTGTAACTCCGTCTCATATAACGCACCCGGGGATTTCTTGCTGTTCGAGCTCTTCACTGTTACTGTTGGTTCATTTGTGTCCGTAGGTCTAGCTGGCTAACAGAGCTAAAACCTAGATGCGATTAGCCTATGTGAATTCACAGCGTAATCTAAGGAATTTCGGGGGAAACGAGTCATATATGCTTCGATCTCAAAACAGTTTTGAGAGGGAACGATTATTCGTGCATGATGAAAGCGCATGGTTTTCCCCTATGCCTACTCGCTGAAACTTTTCGCAACTTCACTTTTCATCACAGTTACCGCGGACTTCTGTTGCTATTTTTACATTCCACACCCAGTGACTGTTCTCAGTTCCCATTTTAAAAGGGAGGATCGACAAGAAGCAGTAGGCTTAGGCTTTTTAACAATAACCTATGCCGCGAGAAATCAACCTTTTCCCGTTTAATTCCAGTTCGTAGTATATTACAAACCCGTCGCGTTTAAGCACTGACGTTTAAGGTCCTAATTGCCCTCTGTAACTATGACAATATTACATATAAACTTCTATTTTGCTATGTTCTTACTTTCTCTTTACACAAAAATTCACGGGCTGTGATCTAAAGCGTCTCCAATATTAACAACATTTTTGAATATAGTCATTTATATACTGAATGATGCAAAGGCCTCTAACAAAAGATATTTATAATTATATAATTATAATTTCTAACAAAATTATAATTACATACACACACACACACACACATATATATATACATAAATGGGCTGCATTTACATAGCACTTTTCTACACCTATGAGCACTGAAAGTGCTTCACAATGTATACCTCACATTCACCCATTCACACAGCAGCGGAGGCTACCATGCAAGATGCCAACCTGCAGTTTGGGGTTCAGTATGTTGCTCTGAAAGACCTGTAGACTTGAGCCCCAGAGTCTGGAGGAAACATGGAGAGGCGCAAAATCCAAGTCTAGTGTGAAATTAGTGAAGATTGTGAGGAGCCAACCACAGTTGGAGATTTCCAGACAAAAGGAGCATCTTGTCATTTAATCACTTTTTTGCCATTTAAATCACTGGAGTTACGAAATGCTATTGGGACTTCACCTAAATCATGTTTTTTATGGTCAGGTGGGATGACTCACGCTTTGGTAAGCATGTAGAAGAATTACTGTACTGAAAATAGACCCCTGCCTTATGGTAGTTATGGTGATGGGTCTGTGATGTTTAAGGGGTTGTTTTACTTCTAAAGGCTCCATAGGAATCTCATTCCTGAATGAATGTCATCATGACCTCCATGATATACTTAACCATTTTAAATCGAAATCTGTTGCTACCAAGACAAACAAAACAAAAGTTGGTTGGTCATTCTTGGCTCATCCAACATTCATCCATATATATATATATATATATATATATATATATATATATATATATATATATATATATATATATATATATAGTTAACCATTATATACACACTATAATAACATAAAATCACACAATGCATAAAACATGAAATGTTTAATTTAATTATTAGTGTGTGGTTATTATTGAGGTATAGTATTACTTGGTTTTATTAGCAAGTGACACTCAAAGAAAAACTTCCACCACAGTTCAGAATTTACACTTCTGTCCTTGTCAAGCAACCAAGTAAAGAAATGTTAACCAAGTAAACAAAGCATCAGCAGCTGTACTTCAGTAAATGCATACTGGGCACAGGAACTGCATTCACTACAGTGATGCCCCTTCCTGCAGAAATACAGTATGTCAGGCATGAGAATATTACAGCCAGCCTACTGCAGTTTACTCAAATATCAAAAATTTACTTACACTTTCAATTGAATTAAAATAAAATGTGTTTCAAATATAGGCTAAGACCATCTGAGCTCATTATGTTTAAACCGTGTGCATTTTCTTGGCCACACACACTATGGAGGACCAGGAGTGCCACGAAAAGAAATACAGGATTTCATTGTTACATAGTTGTAAACAGTAATAAAAAGTGATACTGATCGATGGATTAAAATGTCATTTAACCTATATAAAAACCTTTATATATTACTGGTTTTTAATAGTTTTTATTACTGTTTACAACTATATAAAAATGAAATTTTGTATTTCTTTTTGTGGCTCTCCTGGTCCACACACACACACACACACATACACTTCAATCACTGAACACTGGAAGCAGCTTTTCATTGCCCCCACTGGTTTTGTGGTTAGAACTCATACCAAAAATTAATAAACATTTTTCCCATTAATTAAAAAAACCATTAAGTCTTTCCAATTCAGAATATCTAACACCAGTTAGGTCTTGTCCATATTTAACTCAAAAATACTGTGGCATTTATTAACCCCCCACAGATTCCCTACTCAGGTTTGCCCCCAAAAACACATTTACCATTAGGACAACAACAGTGATGAAAATGGATGAATGTTCATTTAGATCTTCTGTTGACTCTGTAATGTTGATTAATACAAAAGGAAACATGATGATTGGTTTTACAAATAATTAAGAAGTTATCAAAAACCTACCAAGCCCGGCTAGGGTCATGGAGGTCAATATCTTTTAGACCACACTTTTGCGTTCCTTTGCAAAGGTTATTGTGAGGGACCACAAAAATACTGTGAGGGAACACAATATTTTGGTCTAAAAATATTAACCACCATGACCCTATCAGGTCTCTGGGCTCTGTTAGAATTTATGCATTTTATGCACAAAAGTCTTCTACTATGAATGTCTGAACAG
>JAIFZK010000177.1:327500-352500 GCA_027481765.1 Tenualosa thibaudeaui | reverse complement strand
GGTCCACTGCAGTCTTGTGTAGATCATGAAGTGTTGCAGCTCTGAACAGAGCAGAGACCTGAGAGGTTTGTTGTTGGTCAGGCATGTTGCTCTGTCTGTTGCTGAAGCAGAAGAACACATATAAAGCTGCAAGAAACTCCTGGATGCTCAGATGCACAAAGCTGAATACTTTCCCCTGGTACAGTCCAGACTCCTCTCTGAAGATCTGAGTACACACTCCTGAGTACACTGATGCCTCTGTGATATCAATGCCACACTCTCTCAGGTCTTCTTCATAGAAGATCAGATTGCCCTTCTCCAGCTGTTGGAAGGCCAGTTTCCCCAGTTTCAAAATCACCTCTTCATCTCTCTCTTTTCTCTCTGTGTACTTGCCCTTATTTATGCTTGTCTGGATGATCAGGAAGTGTGTGTACATTTGAGTCAGAGTCCTGGGCATTTCTACTTTTTCTGATTCTTTTGATGTGTTCTCTACAACAGTGGCTGAAATCCAGCAGAAGACTGGAATGTGACACATGAAGTAGAGACTCCTGGATGACTTCAGGTGTGTGATAATTCTTTTGGCCAGGCTCTCAGCACTGATACTCTTCCTGAAATACTCCTCTTTCTGTGCATCATTGAATCCCTCTATTTTTGTCATCTGGTCCACACAATTAATGGGAATCTGATTGGCTGCTGCTGGTCGGGACGTGATCCAGAGGAGAGCAGAGGCAAGCAGATTCCCCTTGATGAGGTTTGTCAGCAGCACGTCCACTGAGGCTGGCTCTGTCACATCACAACACCTTGAGTTGGAACGGAAATCTAGAGGAAGTCGACACTCATCCAGACCATCAAAGATGAACACGATTCTGTGCTCTGAACTGGTGAAGACTCTTGGATCTTTGATTTCTGGGAAAAAGTGCTGAATGAGATCCAGCAGACTGAGTTTCTTCTCCTTCATCAGGTTCAGCTCCCGGAAAGGAAGAGGAAATATGAAGTGGACATCCTGATTGGCTTTTCCTTCAGCCCAGTCCAGAATAAACTTCTGCACAGAGACTGTTTTTCCAATGCCAGCCACTCCCTTTGTCAGCACTGTTCTGATGGGTTTGTCTTGTCCAGATAAGGGTTTAAAAATCTCACTGCATTTGATTGGTCTGTCTTGTGCTGCTTCTATCCAGGATGTTCTCTCTATCTCTTCAGTCTCATGTTCCTCATTGACCCATCCTGTCCACCCCTCAGTGATGTTGAGCTCTGTGTAGATCTCATGGAGGGGTCTGCTGTCTCCCTGCTGTGGGATTCCCTCAGTCAGACTCTGAAACTTCTTCAGTAGGTGGGATTTGTAGATCTGTTTATATCTATGTGTGAAATGATAAAAGTCTATGTCAATACATTAGAGGCTAAGAACAACATGCAAATGTTTAACCCTAACCTTACAACATATATACACATATGCATGCATGTACACAGAAATTGTTTCCACAGGCAAACAGAGCAGTTACAGAAAAACAAACACAGTATTGAGTGGTGATCTTACTGTCCAGTAGAAGAGTCTCCTCCAGTAAATTGGACTGGTGGGTCCACAGACTCATCACTCACACAGGTGGGTGTAGGGTAGGGTGGTCTGCTGTTAGAACCAGTATCACCCATCCTAGAGAGAAGTAGAGAACTCACAGTCAGAAGAACATTCCTCTCTCTCTGTAACACACACACAGACACACACACACACACATCATGGGAACATGAGTGGTGATCTCACTGTCCAGTAGAAGAGTCTCCTCCAGTAAATTGGACTGGTGGGTCCACAGACTCATCACTCACACAGATGGGTGTAGGGTAGGGTGGTCTGCTGTTAGAACCAGAATCACCCATCCTAGAGAAAAGTAGAGAACTCACATCAGGAGAACATTCCTCTCTCTCTCTCTCTCTCTCTCTCTCTCACACACACACACGCACACAAACACACATACCTACATGCACACCTGCACACACACATTGATTTACACATATGCACACACACAGTGTCTCCCACAGTGCTGTGACAGACAAACAAACACACAATATTATGCATCATGAAAACATCAGTGGTGATCTTACTGTTCAGTAGAAACATCAGTAAAATGGATTGGCTGATCCATGGACTCATCACTCTTCATGGACACACAGGTGGGTGTTGGGGAGGGTGGCCTCCTGGTAGAACTAGAACCCTCCATCCTAGAGAAGAAGAGAACTCACATCAGGAGAACCTCTCTCTCTCTCTCTTTCTCTCTCTTTCTCTCTCACACACACACACACACACATATACACACACACCCACAGATGCATGTACAGACACACACTCACACATATACAGTGTGCAAATGTGCAGAATGGGACTAAAGTGGGCAGAATGCAGTAGGGGTGGGGGGCTTGTTTGTGCTGTGACGTACTGGTTTGTATTGTGCTGTGTACTGGTTTGTGATGTACTGTGTACTGGTTTGTGATGTACTGTTTACTGGTTTGTGATGTACTGTGTACTGGTTTGTATTGTACTGTGTACTGGTTTGTGGTGTACTGTGTACTGGTTTGTATTGTACTGTGTACTGGTTTGTGATGTACTGTGTACTGGTTTGTATTGTACTGTGTAGTGGTTTATGATGTACTGTGTACTCGTTTGTGATGTACTGTGGATGGTCTATTCTGCACCATGTATTGGTCACTGTCTCCATGTTGGTATCTGTTGGTTTGTATCTTCCCAGCATAGCCAGGCTACTCCAGGCCAGTCTCCTCAGTTCACTTTGACAGGCTAGGCCATACTGGTGTGAAAAGCTTAAGCTGCTCGAGCCTGGTTGACACTCTTAGACTTCGTTCATTCTATATCACAGCACAGGCCTCATTTCATTCTATATCACAGCTCAGGCCTCATTTCATTCTATATCACAGCTCAGGCCTCATTTCATTCTATATCACAGCACAGGCCTCATTTCCTTCTATATCACAGCTCAGGCCTCATTTCCTTCTATATCACAGCACAGGCCTCACTTCATTCTATATCACAGCACAGGCCTCATTTCATTCTATATCACAGCACAGGCCTCATTTCATTCTATATCACAGCACAGGCCTCATTTCCTTCTATATCACAGCACAGGCCTCATTTCATTCTATATCACAGCTCAGGCCTCATTTCATTCTACATCACCACACAGGCCTCATTTCATTCTATGTTGCAGCGCATACAAAAGTTACTGTGGCTGTGTTTCTGCGTTACTTGGCAACCAGTCAGCTAGAGGGGGAGGAATTATTATCTATAACTAAATCACTACATTGCTCATTGTTGTGCTCTCAATTAATGAAACCATGCTAGGTTAATGTGTTAACCGTTGTAAAACCAGTATAACCCACAGCCTCTCATGGCTTATTGCTTAAGTCTAAGGAGGCTGAGAGCCAAGAAGTGCAGATATCTCACACACACACACACACACACACACGTCTCTCACACACACACGTACACGCACACACACACACAAAAAACACACAAGCACACACACACACACAAAACATTCATGCAAACACACACACACACACACACAAAAACACACACGCACACACACACACACACACACACACACACACACAAAAAACATGCATACAAACACACACACAAAAACACACATATACACACACATAAAGATACATAAACTGACCAATACAATTCGTTTTGTATCCATACAAGTGAATGGATGTAGCCAGGTACTTAACTATTGAGAGCTGCTGTGGCAGCTGTGACTGTGTAGATCTTACTAATACTATTAAAACACAACTGACGTTTAGGCTCCAATACATGGCTGTGACTGTGTAGATCTTACTAATACTATTAAAACACAACTGGGGGTGTAAAGGCCACTTGCTGTTTGTTAGACGTAATGAAGAAATGCTCTCACAGTGTGTTAATGTATACAAGTGACCATAGAGGTTGATTTAGTCTTGAGCAGGCAATCAAAACAACAGTCAATAATATAACACAGATGTCTCTCTGTGGCTAACTAGAGCAGGCAATCAAAACAACTTGGCAGTGGTGGACACTACTCATGAAGCAGAAGAAGATATCAGACTTGGTTCCGTACGTAAATCTCCCATGCATTGCATAAATACACGATACTGATAAATATTTTGTTCATCTTCACTCAAACTACCATTTTCATTTAAAAACAAAGCAATTCAGTGCACTTACTATGAGGTTGTTTCACCACCGCCAACATCCAAAAAAGGGTTTCAGAATGAACAGTGTCTATAAATTGCGAGTTGTCATAAACTGTTTATGACAGTTTAGATAACACGTCATTCTTCAGCCCTGAGTTTATTTCCTTAAAGGGAAATTCTGCTGTTTGTCAAACCATGGCCCTGTTGTCTGATGTCACCAAGTGCTGTCAGTAGGAAAAAAATAGACCTACTAACTAGACCAACCATTAGAACAACATAGATCTACCTTTGGCTCACCTGATCTGGAGTCAGTCTCTCACCTCTGGTGTTACCAGATTGATTCCTACAGGCATACAGTGCTACTGATCTCAGATCTACAGTGTGTGTAGTTCCTCAGTCATCTCAGCGTGTGTGAGGCTGATGAGGCCTGATGTGTTTGGACATGGTTGAAGGATGTTTATTTAAATTACAGTAGTGTTGTTCTACCCAGAGTATGATTTTGCTGTTTGACTTTAAAATAAGAATAATAATAAAAAAGGTAAAAAGGTAATTTTCTAAGCTTATAACTTTATAAGAAAAGAAAATGTGATATTAAATATAAGTTCTGTACTACTTATTTGTTCTTTAATACACCTTGACGCAGGAAGTTGAAACAGGTAGAGGACGTAATGTTTTATTGATAACAGGAAGTTAGTTCATATTCTGTAAACAAGAAAAGCATGGTCGCTAATGTGTTGTCATGTGAAGTATGAGTTCTTCAGAAAGCAAGGACTTTAAGTATCCTACTTAGTTTAATCTGCCTTTGATGTCATTTCTATGAGTTCGGTAATGTTTGAGCAAGGTTGAGTAATTTTGTCAGTCAAATACTTTTCAGTAGCCTCTGTGTCATGTTACATTATGCTGACGTGCGTTATCATTATGAATTACGTTAGCATTATTGCTAATTACATGACCTCTATACAGTAGCCTAAGTAACAGTAATGTTATGTTTTTATATTTGTAGTTTCACTCCAATTCAATGTTGCCATGCATTTGATGTCCATGATTTTAGCTGAGCATCATAACAATTCCAAAATATTGTCCCACAACATTATACGGCTGTAAAGCTGTAAGGTGGATGTCTAAAGTTCTGACAGGACAGCATAGAAGCAGCCATCATGTGGTACCAACTTGCTATTTCAAACTTAAACCATCCTTTGAAATGTGAGCTTTAATTTTAAATTAATTTCATAACAATAACAACACAATGATGTCATCATGGTTCATCTGTCCACAGGTGGCACTAGGAGCAGGTGAAGGGGTCCCTAGTGAGGAGCATTTCATCATCTGCCAGACAAGTCAGACAGGCTACACAGGAGAGTGAGGAGACTTTATCAGACTTTATTATCATTAATATAGACTACACAGTTGAGTAGAACTTGTGTGTGTGTGTTTGTGTGTGTTTTCTAGTGGGAAAGATCTCTTTAGACTTTATTATAACAGTCATTATTTTATTGGCAGGTATGAAAATATTTTTTTCCCGAGGCCCAACATCCACCAAGGGGGGCGGGCATCAGAGAAGAGGGGTGGACATCAGAGAAGGGGGGTGGACATCAGAGAAGGGGGGTGGACATCAGAGAAGAGGGGTGGACATCAGAGAAGAGGGGTGGACATCAGAGAAGGGGGGTGGACATCAGAGAAGAGGGGTGGACATCAGAGAAGAGGGGTGGACATCAGATGTTGGCAGCTGAGGGGTGGAGCATGAGAAGATTTGGGCCTGGGCCTTCAGTTAGAACCACAACATGTTTGAGAGTGACTGGTCCTCCTCATGCTGCATGCTGTCAAAACCATCCAGAAGGGGTTGTTTCCTCTGTGTGTATGTATGTGTGTGTGTCTGTGTGTGTGTGTGTGTGTGTGTGTGTATGCAGGTGTGCGCACTCACGTGTATGTGTGTGTATGGGCTGTAGCTGAACACGGTGGCACTCTCTAACCCCACATCCTGCAGGATGAAAGACAGAAATTGCTGTGAATCAGTGTCCATGACAACTGTTGCCCAGTGAACCAGGCTGCATGAGAGACAGGGGGCTTTTATTCTGACACCAGCCATAAAAAAACATATCAGACTTTCCTTCTGCACATGAATTTCATAAATGTGACAGCTTTTTAAATCTTTAAAGTTCCAACAGCTCAAAATGTTTTCATTTTTTCATTTGTCACCCTAAGCTCCCTGCTGTCCAGATTTGGTTACAGTGGTTGTGTCATCATTTTCTTTTTTACAAAGGAAACGGAAGAGTGAATCTGATGGACAGAAAATCAAAGCCAGGCATGCATGTTGGGTCTCGTGTTCTAAAGACCTGAGTGAGATATTTAGATATTTACTCACTGTAGTGTCTTCAGTTTACAGTGTGGGTCCTTCACTAGAGCAGACAACTTCTCTACATCTTTTTCATCAAGGTTATTGAGCCTCAGGTCCAGCAGTCTGAGACTTGAGGAGTGTGAGGTCAGAGCAGAGACCAGATCAGGACAGCTCTTCTCTGTCAGATTACACTTTCGCAGCCTAAAACAGAGAGAGCTGAGAATCAATCTCTCCACACACACACACACTCACACAATCACGCAGGTGCCTGCCTGTCTTACTCACTTTGTTTATCCCCCCCCCCCACACACACACATTCCCTTAATAACAAACACAAAACAAAAGACACAGACACACACCATCACATCAACATCATACCCACATACATACTCTCAAGAGCTCCTAGAATCAACACTTGCCGTACAGGAAATACACTGATTATGCAGGCTGAGACCATGATGCAGCAGATGTTTTAATGTTTTTATACAGGTGCGTGTAAGACCTAACAAAGCTTAATATACCACAGAAAAAACATTGTAGGCCTGCATTCATATTAGGTCTAGTAGGTTGGATTTATTCCAATATTGATGCAAAAACAGCTACAAGAAGCAACTACATCAATACTAATAAACCTTTACAGCAAAATAGTTCAAAGTTTTGACGTGGACATAGTATGTATGTAGGATTATAGGCTATTCATCTTTTTAAAAAATATATTTTGGGGGCTTTTTTTACTTTTACTTTTTTACTTTTATAGGACAGTAGAGGGTGACAGGAAGTGAGGAGGGAGGAATGGAGAAGGATGAGGAGGATGACCTTAGGACTGAACCCTTGTCCCCAGGTTACTCAACTACGGCGCCCCCTGGCTATTCATCTTTTTTTGTGAATTTATTTTAGTCATATTTTTATCATTTTGTCCTTTTAGTATTTTTTTCATTGTCTTCAGCTATAGCCGTCCCGATCACTTGGTTATACCATATAGATGATAGATTAAGTTTTTAATTTCTACTGGAATACACTTGATCTTCATCTTCTATTTCTTAGCACAATAGAACTAATTGTTTTACACAAACTCCCCAATGAAGTGATGCTTACTGTAGTTCCTCCAGTTTGCAGTTTTGATGCTGAAGACCGGAACATAAAAGTTTCACTCCTGAGTCGCCCAGCAGCTCATTGTCACGCAGGTTCAGCAGTCTGAGACTTGAGGATTGTGAGGTCAGAGCAGAGGCCAGATAGGAACAACTCTTCTCTGTCAGAAAACAGCCACCCAGCCTGTTCCAGAATGTTAGATGTGAATGTTAATCTATTTACTGTAACACAGCATATACACCCCCCCCCCCCACACACACACTGTCCCTCTCTCAAACACCCCCCCACACACACACACACACACACATTCTCTTTCATACCTCATCTCTCATTAACGTGCACATAGTCTCTCTCTCTGTAACTGACTATATGTAATAATGTGCACATAGTCTCTCTCTGTAACTGACTATATGTAATAACGTGCACATAGTCTCTCTCTCTGTAACTGACTATATGTAATAATGTGCACATAGTTTCTCTCTCTGTAACTGACCATATGCAATAACGTGCACATAGTCTCTCTCTCTGTAACTGACTATATGTAATAATGTGCACATAGTTTCTCTCTCTGTAACTGACCATATGTAATAATGTGCACATAGTCTCTCTCTCTGTAACTGACCATATGTAATAATGTGTACATAGTCTCTCTCTCTGTAACTGACTATATGTAATAATGTGCACACAGTCTCTCTCTCTGTAACTGACTCTATGTAATAATGTGCACATAGTCTCTCTCTCTGTAACTGACTATATGTAATAATGTGCACATAGTTTCTCTCTCTGTAACTGACTATATGTAATAATGTGTACACTGTCTCTCTGTCTGTAACTGACTATATGTAATAATGTGCACATAGTCTCTCTCTCTGTAACTGACTATCTAATAATGTGCACATAGTCTCTCTCTCCGTAACTGACTATCTAATAATGTGCACATAGTCTCTCTCTCTGTAACTGACTATATGTAATAATGTGCACATAGTCTCCCTCTTTGTAACTGACTATATGTAATAATGTGCACATAGTTTCTCTCTCTGTAACTGACCATATGTAATAATGTGCACATAGTTTCTCTTTCTGTAACTGACTATATGTAATAATGTGCACATAGTCTCTCTGTCTGTAACTGACTATATGTAATAATGTGCACATAGTCTCTCTGTCTGTAACTGACTATATGTAATAATGTGTACACTGTCTCTCTGTCTGTAACTGACTATATGTAATAATGTGCACATAGTCTCTCTCTCTGTAACTGACTATTTGTAATAATGTGTACACTGTCTCTCTGTCTGTAACTGACTATATGTAATAATGTGCACATAGTCTCTCTCTCTGTAACTGACTATCTAATAATGTGCACATAGTTTCTCTCTCCGTAACTGACTATCTAATAATGTGTACACTGTCTCTCTCTCTGTAACTGACTATATGTAATAATGTGTAGTCTCTTTCTGTAACTGACTATGTGTAATGTGTACACTGTCTCTCTGTCTGTAACAAACTATCTAATAATGTGCACATAGTCTCTCTCTCTGTAACTGACTATATGTAATAATGTGCACATAGTCTCCCTCTTTGTAACTGACTATATGTAATAATGTGTATTTCAGTGCCCTTTAGTTCACAGTTTAATGTCAAGAGCATAAAAGTTCCTCTCCTCGGTCAAGTAGCTTTCTGTGACTCACAAATAACCCACCACTCCCACACACTCACACACACACTCATATTCCAGTTTCAAAAAGTTCAACCACATTGTTTTTCTAACCACTCAAACCGTGCTGTTTTTAATTAAACAGCTCCTCTGCTCCTTGTTTCTGTCCCACTTCTAGCATATCCACCAGCTCTATTCCAGCCACCACCACTATGTTTACACCTGCTACACTCACCCCTGCCACACTCACCCCTGCTACACTCACACCTGCTACACTCACACCTGCTGCACTCACACCTGCTACACTCACCCCTGCTGCACTCACCCCTGCTGCACTCACCCCTGCTACACTCACCCCTGCCACACTCACCCCTGCTGCACTCACCCCTGCTGCACTCACCCCTGCTCTGTTCAAACAAGCCCCGTGTTTGTGTGCTTAATGAGTTGAAACTGCCATCATTATCATCTATTTCCAGTCTTCTTTTCACTACCCCTGATGCCTTTACATGTCCACCAGCTCTCATGCAGACATTATGATGACATTTACCTCTGTCACCACCATCTCTGCTGGGCAAGGAGCTGGAACAAACACGTGTGTGTCGTGAAAACTTACTTATGTAAAACTATAACACTAACAAACCCAATACTGCTTTTTGTTCACCATTTGGTGTATTTCTGCTTGAATTTACTCGCATATGATAGAGAGCACCACTACCACGTTGGCTCTGTTCTTCACAGCCCCTATGGTTTTTTCCCCAATTCTTGTCCTTTGATCACATACACACACACACACACACACACGCATCTCTACACAAACTCAATAAAAAATGATGCTTACTGTAGTTCTTCCAGTTTGCAGTTTTGATGACAAAGACCAGAACATAAATGTTTCACTCCTGAGTCCAGCAGTTTATTGTAACTCAGGTTCAGCACTCTGAGACCCCACTCTGAGTGTGAGGTCAGAACAGAGGCCAGATAGGAACAACTCGTCTCTGTCAGATTACAGTTTCTCAGCCTGAAAAAAATTGAGTATCAATTACCAAACCTTTCTCTCTTTTAATTTCCAAACATATATTCACACACACGCACACACACACAAAAAGTCTGTACTCCTCAGAGTCCCGCAGGATCTAGGAAAACAAATTATTAGTTGAAATATTGGGCACTAGGGAGACCTCCTCTACACACACGCTACAAACACTTACCATCTTACTATAAAACTCTACATGAAATTATGCTTACCATAGTTTCTCCAGTTTGCAGTCTTGATGAGAAAGACCAAAACTTAACAGTTTCACTCCTGAGTCTAGCAGCTCATTGTTTTCAAGGTTTAGCTCTCTGAGACTTGTGAGGTGTGAGGTCAGACAGGCAGAGGCTAGACAGGACCAGCTCTTCTCAGTAAGACTGCAATCCCATAACCTAAAACAGAATCAAGCAATTAATCAATGTATTTTGACAGCTGGTGGTCATATATACAGTATGTGTTGCTCAAAGTGGTCCTTGTGGACTACTCTCCCCTGTATTAGAACCCCCAAAATGTGAAACAGCAAAAGAGTTTTCATGAAATTACATCTTTAGAACCCAACATGAATATTAATGGAAAAAAATAGTAGCTTAATATTCCAGTATTTCAGCAATTATTACTCTCACAGGCTTGAAATCAATGACCTAGAATAACATCATTCATTTTACAGCAAGTGAGGTTAGGAGGAATTTATCACAAACTCCACACTACACAACAACCAGCTTTGGACACAGAAGTGGGCTGCCTATGTAATATGCCCAGACAGAGACATACTAGAAGTGTGAAGTGTTTATTGAAGTGAATATCCACTGACACAAACACTGACACACACACACACGTATACAAGTTGCTGCTTGTATATTGTGTGCTCACTTTAGCTCTGTGATGGCACTGCCTTTAGAAACATGAATGCATTTTTTTTTATATACAACCAAGACAAAGATCTGGCAATGGTATGTCCCAGGTGATGCAGGACTTACAGTGTGTTACTTACCTAGCTGATTTGGATGTTGTCATCACTGGCACCAGCCTCTGAAGAACTTCATCTGGACTGAGGAGTTTACTCTGATCTTTTTCTGGTGTGTTTAAGTACTTGTGCAGGTCAAACTTAGACAGCTGCTCTCCTGACATCTCAAACCTAAATCTCACAGTCTTCCACTCTCCTGGTAAGAGCATGTCTACATACAGATGACCTCCATCAATGACCTCCATTATAGCATGGTGATTCAGCTCATTCAGACAGTAGAACAGGTTGATCTTTCTATCTGAGCTGCTCTGTTCTCCAATCTTCTGTTTGACATACTGGACTGTTTCTTTTGAGCTCTGTGATTGGCTACTGCTCTGTGGCAGCAGGTGTCTTAAGAGAGTCTGATTGGACTCCAGTGAGAGGCCCAGAAGGAAGCGGAGGAAAAGGTCCAAGTGTCCATTCTTACTCTGTAAGGCCAGGTCCACTGCTGTCTTGAGTAGATCATGAAGTGTTGCAGCTCTGAACAGAGCAGAGAGCTGAGAGGTTTGCATGTCAGGCATGTTTCTGTGTCTGTTGCTGAACCAGAGGAACACATATAAAGCCGCAAGAAACTCCTGGATGCTCAGATGCACAAAGCTAAATACCTTCCCCTGGGAGAGTATAGACTCCTCTCTGAAGATCTGAGTACACACTCCTGAGTACACTGATGCCTCTGTGATATCAATGCCACACTCTCTCAGGTCTTCTTCATAGAAGATCAGATTGCCCTTCTCCAGCTGTTGGAAGGCCAGTGTCCCCAGTTTCAAAATCACCTCTTCATCTCTTTCTTTTCTCTCTGTGTACTTGCCCTTTTTTATGCTTGTCTGGATGATCAGGAAGTGTGTGTACATTTGAGTCAGAGTCCTTGGCATTTCTACTTTTTCTGATTCTTGAGATGTTCTCTCTACAACAGTGGCTGAAATCCAGCAAAAGACTGGAATGTGACACATGATGTAGATGCTCCTAGATGACTTCAGATGTGTGATGGTTCTGTTGGCCAGATTCTCATCACTGATTCTCTTCCTGAAGTACTCCTCTTTCTGTGGGTCCTTGAAACCCCTTATTTCTGTCATCTGGCTCACACGCTTATTAGGGATCAGACTGGCTGCAGTTGGTCGAGTTGTGATCCAGAGGAGAGCAGAGGGAAGCAGATCTCCCTCAATAAGGTTTGTCAGCAGCACGTCCATTGAAGCTGCTTCAGTCACATCACAACACTCTGGGTTGGAGTGGAAATCTAGAGGAAGTCGACACTCATCTAGACCATCAAAGATGAACATGAGTCTGTGCTTTGAATTAGCGAAGACTCCTGGATCTTTGATTTCTGGGAAAAAGTGCTGAATAAGATCCACCAGACTGAGTTTCCTCTCCTTCATCAGATTCAGCTCCCGGAAAGGAAGAGGAAATATGAAGTCGACATCCTGATTGGCTTTTCCTTCAGCCCAGTCCAGAATGAACTTCTGTACAAAGACTGTTTTTCCAATGCCAGCCACTCCCTTTGTCAGCACTGTTCTGATGGGTTTGCCTTGTCCCGATAAGGGTTTAAAGATACAATTGATTGGTCTGCTTCGTGCTGCTTCACTCCAGGATGCTCTCTCTATCTCTTTGACCTCATGTTCAGCACTGACCCATCCTCTTCCCCCAAATGTTGTGTAGAGCTCTGTGTAAATCTTTTCAAAGAGTTTGCTTTCTTCCCTATTTGAGATTCCCTCAATACGAAATTTAAACTTCTGTTGAAATTTTGATTTGTGAATGTGTTGCCATCTATGTGAAAACAAAAGGAGATTATTACAGATTAGAAATTAGACCACTGAAAGTCAAAGACATTAAAGACATTAAAATTGAAAGACATTAAAGTTAAAAGATGTACTTGCATATCTACCTATATAAATGCAAGGAATGTCTGTGTCAGATGGCAAGTCAGGTTAACACCCACAAAACAAGCTCCTCATGCTACCATGGGGGAAAACAGAGGTTCATTTTGGCTTCAGGTCAATCAGGCTGCTTGTGAATACACTTAGTACAATTTAGATGGAGCTTGACTCATTTCTGAGGGCAATGCTTTTGGCTTTTTAAGTCAACTTGGTACACCTCCAAATGTGATTGTGTGATTGATGTGATTGAGGAACGATTTTGATTGATAACTGTTAGCTTCTTTAGCTTGCTAACTTGCTGTCTTCATTTATCACCAGGGCAAATGCAACTAACTTTAGCTTGCAAAACTGAGCTAATCAGACTGGTCATTGGAAGAAGTACAATGATGAGTCTACTCATGATGCCTCTGTTAGCATTTCTGGAATTAACAAACAATGGAATGGAATATTAGTCTAAACCCAAGGCAAGCAAACAGGTCATCAGGCAAATCATCTCATATGCATTTTATTCAGTTTTTCGTAGGGATCTATTATAGTTAAGCAATTTTATCTACTTGCAGAAAGTGCTTCTCCACTCACTTGCATGATAAATTGGCCACTATTTATTCTCATTTTCCCTCCATGTTTCCCTCCATTTTCCCTCGCAGTTTAGGGGTGTTAACCAGACTTGCCACCTGTATCTAGATCTCATTGTCCAACTGAATATATTTTATATATGGTTTATTTGGGTCTTGAAAATGGCATGAGTGAGTACAGTGCCAAGTTTCAAGTTGTCTTGAGGAAAGCAAGATCTTGTTTAAAGAGCAAACCTCAGGATTGAATCATCAGTGAACAGAAAAAAGCCCAACATGTGTGGATGGGAAATACAAAACACTGTTCAAAGGAATTATTGTATAGAGTGATATTTTCACTTTCACTTCAAAATGAATCTGAATAATTTGCAGACCTGCCAGCCTTGATCATTTTTTTTGAGTCACTTCATCGTCCGATAACAGCAGCCCAAAAGCGTAACCAAATAAGTAACTGATTTGGTCTACTTCAGAGTCATCAGTGTTTTAAGGGTCCAGGATCCCTCAACTTGGACAAAGGGGACGAACCCCATATTAGCTAGAGTTTACCATGGAAGCCCCTATGGTTTATTAATGCAGGTTGATGTCGATGTTTGGCTTCTAGGGTCCTCTAGGTGACCTCAGAGCCACAGACCACCTTTTGTATATCTAGACCAGCTTTTGATGTCAGAAAGCTGTAGAATATAGAAGTTGGTTGGGGTGGAGTTTTGTGGTGTTTTTTTGGCTGCTTGTGTGCCTGCCAGACTCAGTGGATGTTTCTAACATGGCCTCCTCCTCCTCCACCTCACCCCCTCCATTGCATATGGCATATGGATGACAGGAAAAATATGTGTCCATGCAATGGCACACGGCCAAAGATTAGATAGGAGCAGCTCAGATTGGGGAGTGCTGTGCTGGGAGTGCTCAGAGATAATTAGATCCCAGATAAGGCAGCTACTTTCTGGGGACCAAATAGACTGGAAAAACAGAATTTGCTGAGCCGCAGTACTTAATAACCATTTGTCACTTAACTGACAACACACACACACACACACACACAAACACACCTATTACCTCTTTGCTTCATGGCTGGTGTGATCTTGAGAGAGACCTGTATTAGAGGCAGCAGCATCACCAGGAGTAGATTTTATTCTAAAGAGCAAGGAGAGAACCATCATCAACACATAACCCATAACATTACATTAATCACACACACACACAAACACACACACACACACACACACACACACACACACATTATGTACATGAACACACAGTAGAAGAACAGCCCTCCATCCAAGAGAGAAGAACTCACATTAGAAGAGAACATTTCTGTCTTTATGTCTGATAATCAGACACACACACACAGACACACACACACACACACACACACACACCACAGTCTACTGTGCAGCATACACATATGCAGAGATTTTTAGATCAGCTCAAACACAAACATAGTCCTGCTCTTACTGTCCAGTAGAAGAGTCTCCCCCTGTAAAGTTGATTGGCAGAGGCATGGAACCATCACTCTTCATGGACACACAGGTGGGGGTAGGAGATGGTGTTCTGTTAGAACTAGAACCCTCCATCCTAGAGAAGAAGAGAGAGAAGAACTCACATTAGAAGAGAACATTCCTGTCTCTGTCAGATAGCCACATACACCCACGCACACGCACACGCACACACACACACAGACATGTACAGACACACAAACACACAAACACACACACACGCCACAGTCAACTGTACAGCATACACATATGCAGAGATTTTTAGATCAGCTCATACACAAACATAGTCCTGCTCTTACTGTCCAGTAGAAGAGTCTCCTCCTCTAAAGTTGATTGGCAGAGGCATGGAACCATCACTCTTCATGGACACACATGTGGGGGTAGGAGATGGTGGCCTCCTGGTAGAACTAGAACCCTCCATCCTAGAGAATAAGAGGAGAATCACAGGACATCAGGACAACATTCCTGTCTCCGTCAGTTAGTCACATACACCCACGCACATGCACACACACACAGACATGTACAGACACACAAACACACACACACAGAGACAGACAGACACACAGACACACACACACACACAAACACACACAGACACCACAGTCTACTGTACAGCATACACATATGCAGAGATTTTTAGATCAGCTCATACACAAACATAGTCCTGCTCTTACTGTCCAGTAGAAGAGTCTCCTCCTGTAAAGTTGATTGGCAGAGGCATGGAACCATCACTCTTCATGGACACACAGGTGGGGGTAGGAGATGGTGTTCTGTTAGAACTAGAACCCTCCATCCTAGAGAATAAGAGGAGAATCACAGGACATCAGGACAACATTCCTGTCTCCGTCAGTTAGTCACATACACCCACGCACATGCACACACACACAGACATGTACAGACACACAAACACACACACACAGACACACACGCCACAGTCAACTGTGCAGCATACACATATGCAGAGGTTTTTAGGCTCATACACAAACATAGTCCTGCTCTTACTGTCCAGTAGAAGAGTCTCCTCCTGTAAAGTTGATTGGCAGAGGCATGGAACCATCACTCTTCATGGACACACAGGTGGGTGTAGGAGATGGTGTTCTGTTAGAACTAGAACCCTCCATTCTAGATAAGAGAAGAACTCACATCAGGAGAACCCTGTTTATGTTGGATAAACACAAACGCATTCACGCACACATACGCGCGCTCACACACACACACCTCTTTCATGATCATATTTTTAACAGGGGAAGAGGGGTTTTGTTGCATGTTCTCCTTTCCTCCAGCCTTATGACCACGCCATATATGCCACCTGCTAGACAAAGCCTTATGACCACACCATATATGCCACCTGCTACACAATGCTTTGCACCAACTTCTGACTTCTTTAAGCAACCATTTCTGTTTTCAGAAGCCTCTGCTGACATAAATTAGTCTAGACATGACTCTTCCATTCTGCCTATATGACGTATAAACTCTGAAGGCATGAGCTGAAAAGTCATCTTGTAAAATCTGCACATTACAATCTGCATCTGCAGTAAACCAAACCATCAGGGCTGCACCCATAACATGCATGCAATGAGAACATTCTCAAAGTGATAATGAAGTAATGAGATATACTTTACAAAAAGCAAACTAGCAATGCATCACAAGAACGCTGTGGTTTAACTAGCGTTTTTTTTCTACATTTTCTGTGCCTGCTGTCATGCAGAAAACCCATAAGTAAACTCACAAGTTATAAGCTAAAGACACACGCTGTAAGTAGAAAAACATGGTTTCCTAGGTTTCAAGCCCTCAATAAATGCAACTGTGGGGAAAGAGAGTATTAAGTGTACTAAACCACCAGAGTGGGCCCTCAATCTTCTAGGACACTATGTAGAAATGTAGTTTGTATGTTTTTACATTCTTTACTAAATATTCCCAGCTATGTATTCAAATCAAACACCAAGCATGAAAATTAGATGACATTTACCTCAGTGTCCAGAGTGTTTCTTGAGCCTCAAATGTCTCTTAGCCACTCCTGAACTGCCCTTGAGAATCAAGCAAATGTATAATCATTATAAGTGAACACCTACTCAAAACGATACAAAGAATTGAGACATACATCTCTTTCACTATAGCAGAGAGACTAAAAATGCAACGACAGCAGGGAGCCTGTGGTTTTTCTTACAGTGCTCTGTGCCTGTAGTCACATAGCCCCACTAGTGTAGACTTGGACTTATAGACAAGTCACAGACTATAGGAAAATACAATGACTTCATTACTATCTTGTCAGGTTATGTGGAAATGTAATTTTTTCTGACCTCCACTGCACGGCACTTTGAGAATGCACTTAAAAATTTTATTTCTCTGCACTATTGCACTTTCAACTTAAAATGGTGCAGTTTCTATGTTAGCAATATGCACTCCTTGTTCGTTCTTTCATTGTGTTGTAGCTTGAATGTTATCCTCTTCTGTAAGTCGCTTTGGATAAAAGCGTCTGCTAAATGCCTAAATGTAAATGTAATGGAACTTGGTTTAAGTTTACATACCATGCGATGCTGTCATGTCGTTCACTGTCTCCGCCTTTCTTTTCATTAGGCAATCAATTACTGACTCACTTGTTCCTCATTGTGGCTAACCACTTTCTGGTGGGTAATGACAGCGCCTACATCTTGTTGTATCTCCTATTCAAACCATTTAGTCACCACCCTCCAGTTACCAAACTGACTTTATTATGTTTGAGATACTTGGCGAGGTTATATTTGCGTATTCATAGTTTCGGATTTTTGAAACCCGGAAGAAAAAATTGGTAGGTCTGAATCGGCCACTTTAACTTTAAGCTTCTGAAGTGAACTGTGAGCGATGTAAACGTAACCCTATACACAGGTGTGTGACTGTAGCTTGTAAAGCGTTTCTCTCCCACTCCCTACTTTAGCAGTGACTAGTAAACAAAAACCTTGGAAACCCACAAGCGAATGTGCCAGCAGGAAAGCGACACGCAATGAGCGCGTAGCGATGTGAACTGTCCTGAACAGCTCATGGCGAGCCCTGTTTGACAAGGACGCTGGACTAAGAGTTTAATCTTTGTTGTTGAAGCCAATTAGAAAATCAGTTTTCTTTGAAGCACGATTCAAACGTTTACTATCCAAAAACTGAGAAACTACTTACCAAAAGTAGGCTATTTCCTTGGTGTTTTATTACACAGACATTCTTCATCACAAAATGGAGACAACGACTTCAGTTTTACTTTCACTTAGATAGGGAAGGAGACGTGTGCAAACTCCTCCCGGGGTTTTCATATGGAGTATTTTTTTTTTTTACTTTAAACTCCAAACCAAGGACATATGGCTATTGGCTTTCGGAAAACCTCATCTCCAGAGACTGTACTTTTTAAAACTTTAGACAAAGCATTGATGGTTCTATGTTATAGGTCATTAATTCATTGACCGTCTGACTTTTTGTTTTGTCTATGGTGCATGGCATGGCTAATCTCTCAATACAAAACAAATATTGCCAGTCCTGTGTTGTAACAGCCAGTAAGATCATTGGCATCCAACAGCTATCTATGGGGCAGACAATTGGTGAGTTGGGTGAGGTCCATTTTAACTACGACCAACCCTATTGGAGGAATTTGTTCTTCCTCCATCTTGTCGGAGAAATGTAGGCTACCAAGTGCAAAGTTGTCCTATGTTCCTAGTGCAATTAATGCACTTAACCAATCACTAAATCATTCATGACATTTGAAGATGCACAGAATATATTATTTATTTAAGACTATTAATCATTGCTTTGTTGTCACATTTGAATGGACTACGCTATCAGACTTCTTAGTCCAGTGAGGATGGTTAACACCCCAGTGTGTTAAGTCAGTCTTGTAGGCCCTTCCCATATATTTTGTGTTGTTTATGTCTTTAACCACTCATGCAAACAAAATTTCCCCCTGTGGGACAATAATTGTCAGAACTGAACTGATTTGGGGCTGGTTTCCCGAAGCCTTCTTAATCCTAAGTGGTTCTTAGCATCTACCTTAAGGACATGACTCCTGACATGTTTGTTTCTAGTCTATCATTATTCCTCTTTTAACAGAGAGCTAGCAGGAACTGTGAGTGCTGTATTAACCCTCTTAGCATCGCTGACTTTTTAAATCCTTTATAAATCCTTCACAAAAGGGCTGGGCGACCTGTTCCCACTAGGGCCCCCAGAGCCCCACTGAACTTCTTGCTCCCTTTTTTTTTTTATGGAAGGCCCAAGCCATGAATTAATATTGCCTGTAGGATCATGGGATTAAAGGCACACTCTCTTTGGGAATTTACTAATCTTATAAAATGCCTGATGGACAAAACAGAAAGTAACTCATGAACCTTATGGAAACAAGTGTATTACCTTCAAGCAACATAACTTCAAAAAATATAATCACTGGCTCTTGTTTGTAAACAAATACAGGTTTTGGTGATAATTTATGACATTGGTTCAAATTAGGCTAAAAACACGACTGATAGCTTTCCTTGACATATCATTCTAGCATCTCTGCATTCAAAACGCCTCCCTCTGTTTGATGATTGGACAGGTTAAAATGCCTCCTGAGACGAGCTCAGTGGGATTAAATCACGACTAGCACTGCAGCGAGATTCTAATCAAGCGGAGGTGCTAAGAAGGCATGAGCCAATAGTCAAAATCATGTTTCAAATATAGCTAAATATTATTTAGAGTCCGGGGTTGGATGGTGTTGGGACATGTCTCAATACATGAGTGTTGAGATAAGAGGCATTCAGTAAATTGTTTACAGAGCTCCCCCTACTGGTGAACACTGTCCTTGCTAACATTAGGGCTGTAGTATAAAGGTTTTTTTTTAGTTAAATAGGCCTAAACGTAATCGATAGATGCCAATCCACAAGTGATTTTCCAAATGCATGTGAATTTCAATGAGTGATAATAACAATCAAAGAAGATTTTTCATACTAGGCTAATTTGGGGACGGGGCAGAGTGTGGACTTTCTCCGTATCCTAGGGAAGAGGATATGACATCACATTACGTTATCGCCTGAACGACCCATAGACAGTAGGCCATATTTCCTGTGTGGCTCTCATCCAGCTGGTTCACTGGAGCGAAGCGAAGTTACGACTACATGTGGAAGTTGGTGAACACTAAAGAAAGTTTTGTATTTTAACTGACGATTGCGTCTATCGTAGTAGCAATGGGAGGCAACCAGTGCTGCGTAATAAACTGCACAGCCACTTCCCACGATCACCAAGGCAAAAGACTGGACGAAGAGTTATCTTTTCACAGTTTTCCAGTGTGGAAGAAAACTGGGGGAGCTGAACTCTCTGACATAACAAAGCGCCGTCGGATGGCTTGGATAGTCGCTGTTGGACGGTCCGACCTAACTTTCGACAAAGTCCCCGTATCGATGAAAGTGTGTTCGAGGCATTTCCAGTCTGGTGAGTTATGGGCTGTTAAGTTTTTATGTGTTTTTTAAGTGCATGTTGCATTCGATGCACATTGCTGGTTAGGTTCAATGGGGCATTCAGCAAACTATTAATGCCTTTCTTGCTTTCTTCCTTGTGAGTTTACTGAAGTCATCTGCCTTGTTTGATGAGCAATACTCCATTAGCTAGTTATCAACCATGCGAAAACATTTCTCGCATGCTTTGTAAGTTGAATTCCGCCACAGTGCGGCTGACCTACCAATCCTTGTCCCGCCCTTCAGTTTACCACTAGGACACAAAATAACTGGTAGTCAGGCTTGTCAATCATGCTAGGCGAGGCTCTAATTTGTTAAATGCTGTAGAAGCGTGTTTTTCCCTTAAAGCGGAGGCTACTACAAAACAAATGGTAAGGTTCATGAAAAACTAGAAGGTGGAGAAGGTTTATGGTTACAGAAGAATTTATGGGAATTTATGGCGAATGCAATAAGAACGTTCCTTTTAAAATAATTTTCAGTTATTAATAACCTGTTATTTGTCCTTATCCCGAGCCCATTATGAGTCTGTGTTCCAAATCGTCCTAAAACATTAAAGTATTATCTGTTCTCTAGATGTAAATCTGACACTATAATTGCTGAAATGCACCAAATCCATTCAATTGAGCCTGAAAGGTGGAGAAATTTTAAGGTAATCAGGAATTTATGTTGAATGCAATAAGAACGTTACTTCTTAAAATCATTTTATTTAATTATTTATACCCTTTTATTTGTCAGTGTCCTGATCCTGAGCCCATTATGTGTCTGTGTTCCAAATCCTGTCTGTTCCCAGGCCACCCCGCCGACGACATGCAGGAGGATGACCCTGACTGGGCCCCGTGCCTACACCTGAAGGAGCCCAGCAAGGACGGCGCAGGTGAAGGAGGACTAGAACGAGGAGAGGGTGAGCTACGGGGGCAGGGAGAGGACAATCAGAACGGTAGAAATGGAACAGGAGCAGAGCCGGAACCAGAAGACTGGGAGCCAGAAGCGAAGCGCGCACGAGCGCAGTCAGAGTGTGAGTTCTGCTCGTTGCGTCGGGACCAGATCAACCGCCTGCTGGCGGAGAACCAGGAGCTGCGTTACGAGCTAGAGCGGAGGAGCATGAACGAACACTTCCTGGAGGAGGACGACGAGAAAGTGCGCTACTACACCGGGCTGCACTGCTTCGCCGTGCTCATGGGAGTCCTCCAGCACATCCTGCCCTTCCTGCCCGCGGACGCACGCAACGCCACTACCTCCCCGGCAACACCAGCGCTGCTCTCGCCCTTCCAGAAGCTTCTGCTCACCCTTATGCGGCTCCGACTGGACCTCCCTGAGCGACACCTAGGCCACCTATTTGGTGTGGCGCCCGAGGCTGTAGTGCAGACCTTCCAGGTAGTGTTGTTGCAGTGTTTCATTACCTCCATATCTTACACATACACACACACAGGTGTAGTGGGCAGTATTTTAATAGGGTACGCGTTTGTGACAGACACACACACACAGGTGTAGTGGGTATTATTTTAATGAGGGTATGCAGCAGGCCTAATTGCAAAGAAAGTCAAATGCAAAACCTACGTTGATAGTGAGATGGTCATCCTATAAGTGTTGCAATTCTGTAAATGTTTGCAATTGTTTATGCCAATAGAGGGCTTATTGGAGAGGTTTGATGACTTATTGGTAGCCAGTGCCTTATTAATATAATGTCAGAAGTGAATGTCTCATTTATAACAAAAAACTGAGAAATACATAAATGATCTGTTCCAAGAAGTGTATGTGTGTGGCAGGTGGGGGACTCTGTGGGACTCTGCTTCCAACACCCACTACACCCCTGCCTGTGACACACACACACACACACACACATACTCACACACACACTCACATACACACACACACACACATACTCACACACTCACCCAAATAAAAATAAATTATCTCCAGTGAGTGGATCTTCACTTTTTCTTTGAAAACACACACACACACACACACTCACATACACACACACACACATACTCACACACTCAGCCAAATAAAAATAAATTATCTCCTGTGAGTGGATCTTCACTTTTTCTTTGAAAACACACACACACACACACACACACCTGACTTGAGAGGACGGTATGAGCTGCTATACTGCCCAGCACTATAGATTTTTCTTACTATTCATCTGACACCCCTGCTGCATCTAGTCAACGCTGTCGGCGCTGCATGCCCAGCTGAGTCCGCTGGTGTACTGGCCGGAGCGGGGCAGTCTGTTGGCCTGCATGCCGCTGCCGTTTGTGGAGGCGCTGGGTGGGCATCACGCGGCCGTGGTGGTGGACTGCCTGGAGGTGAGCATCGAGAGGCCCAGGAGCATGAAAGGTCGCGAGCAGACGTACTCCTACAAGAAGCACACCTACACCATGAAGTACCTGGTCGCCATGACGCCACAGGGAGCCATCGCCTTCGTCTCGCCCGCACTAGGCGGGCGGACCACCGACATGCAGGTAGGGTTACCACGGGAACCACTTCTGGCTTCCAGGGATGGGGTTTGTGGTGAAGTACCTTCTTTTGATGGAGATGGTTCATTAGTGTGAATTATTCAAGGCTGATGTTGATGACATTGGAAATGTAATTGTCCTCCTTTGCTGATGGGGGCGCTGCAGGTTGCAGAGGGCAGTGGGATCCTGGAGAGGCTGACGAGTGGAGACTACGTGTTGGCGGCACGCGGCTTCGAGCTCAAGGAAAGCGTGGGCGTCATGTGTGCGCAGGTGAAGTTGTTGCCGTTTGGGAATGGCCGGCAGCAGTTCAGCGTGAAGAGCAAGGAGGAGACGCGGAAGTGTGTGGCGCACCTGCGCACGCACCTGGAACAGGTGGTGAAGGCCAGCCAGGTGCAGCAGTACTTTGCTCTGCTGGAGAAGACCGTGCCCATCAGCATGCTGCTGCCACCGGGGGGCATCAGAGGGACGCAGGATGAGGAGCTGTCGCTGCTCGATAAGGTCGTCACTGTCTGCTGCGCATTGCTCAATATGTGTCCCAACGTCACTGAACAACCAGATGATTGAGTGAAAAGGCTGTGTGTGTGTCTGTGTGTGTGTGTCTGTGTGTGTGTCTGTGTCTGTGTGTGTATGTGTGTGTGTGTGTGCGTGCGTGCGTGCGTGCGTGCGTGCGCAGTCCTGTGCTAGTGTTTAACATTAAGAACTGAAATCTGCCTCAACCATTGCCAAAGTGCAGTTCAGACAAGGAGCTTCCCACAGGCCTTCTGTTTACTTTTATTGTGTAAATACTAATAGTTTTTGTGTTTTTTTTTATTCCTTCTTGCCAGTGGATCATTTTATTTTCATCTTCTGAAAACTTACCTGCTGTACTGTAGCGTCTGATACAAAAAGATGGTTTTTTTTGTTTTTTTTTTTTAATGAAATTAAGAAATTATGAAATTATATTGGGGATGGGGGAGGGGAGATTATTTAAAACTGCACTAGATCAAAAAAAGATTATTTAAAACTGTACTCGATCATGAATTGAGAGCCAGGGAATCAACAGTGTTTGACATCAGACAATCCCTCCAATAGGACTGTGGCAAATGTGGGTGCAGGTATTGTTTTTGTGAAGTCTTTTTAACGCCGACAACATGATGAGCCAGATTAAAGCACAAGTGTTTAGTATGAGATGATCCCTTGATGAGCCAGATTAAAGCACAAGTGTTTAGTATGAGATGATCCCTTGATGAGCCAGATTAAAGCACAAGTGTTTAGTATGAGATGATCCCTTAGACTGGCTTGTTCACAAGGAGACGATTCCTGAGAATGTCTAGTCAAACTCTGATCTGCTTTTGTTGAGTTCTTATTTAATTCAAAGGGCCACTGCAGACCCATTTAAAGCTTCTTGTGGTTCTTATTTAATTCAAAGGGCCACAGCAGACCCATTTAAAGCTTCTTGTGGTTCTTATTTAATTCAAAGGGCCACAGCAGACCCATTTAAAGCTTCTTGTGGTTCTTATTTAATTCAAAGGGCCACTGCAGACCCATTTAAAGCTTCTTGTGGTTCTTATTTAATTCAAAGGGCCACAGCAGACCCATTTAAAGCTTCTTGTGGTTCTTATTTAATTCAAAGGGCCACAGCAGACCCATTTAAAGCTTCTTGTGGTTCTGTTCCTGTGAGGCAGAGTGAGCTGGCTGCTACAGGAACTCCTATTACAAATAAATAAACCCTCACTATGAATGTCTGAATGTTATCTTTCTGTGGCCGTGGTGTTAGTGTGCATCAGTCCTCTGACTGATTCATTAACAGGAAGACAAAGGAATAGTAAGTCCACCATGTTATGGTTCTGACCAGTTTACTACCAGGGGGACATTGGAATTCAGACTAATCCCTACACCTTAAGGGGGGGGGGCATTGGGAT
>JAIFZK010000177.1:315000-322500 GCA_027481765.1 Tenualosa thibaudeaui | reverse complement strand
AGTCCAGATTGTGAGTACTTCCAACAGAGACCCTGTTTTTGAGCTCACCAAATGCTCTCGGTAGGAAGAGGAACGGGAGAATTCAGTACAACATAGACTGAATAGTGAATAGTGAACCTGCTGCTTAGACTTACTGAATGCAAAAACTTCACTGACTGGTAGAACAGTTGTTTATATTCCCTCATATATAAAAATGTCCTTTTATTTAGTGACTCCTATGTCAGCCTATTAGTATTATTATCATTGTTAATAATAATTTATCATACATATCCATGTGCTTACTGTTGAAATAGCTATATTACATATTAAATATAAATAATAGAATAGGTTTCTTCTTTACTGTTGTGTCCTTGGCTTCTCTAACACCAACTTTCGTGACTCACTGGCTCCCCCTAGTGTACACATCACTATTTTTTTCTTCTTTTTTTTCTTTTTTTAATGCTACAAGTTTGAGAGTGTATTACTCCAGCGCAGAGATCACTGTTAAGCGACTGACAGTGACTGAGTCAGTGTACATAAACAAAGCTAGTCAAAGGAGCAACAGAAATGTGCAGACACAAGCACAGAAGCTCTGACTGCAACTGACTCTGATTGGTTGAATTGCAAAGGAATCAAGTAGGATCCGGCTCGGATTCGATGGAACTGAGTAGCTTTAAGCTCTGATTGGCTAGATTTGAAAGGAACTGAGTGGATCTCTGGCCCTAATTGGTTGAATCAGGCTCAAATCCAGCCCCTAATCCACACCGTTGCTTGGGGTTTTACTCTTGCGGCTTTGTGGAATATTTTGGTTTGTAGAAGACATCACCTTTGGGCGGTAACAGCAACACAGCAGCGTATCTATAGCAACAACATCAACAACATCAGCAGCAGCAACAGCAGAAGGAGAAAACAGTATAAAAACAGAATAAATAATATAATCATAACTTCAAACCAACACACAAAGCTCTTTTAGAAATAATAATAATAATAATAATAATAATAAAACAAACCCAACAAATGAAAACTTGGAAACTTACTTTAAACATACTTTAACTTGTCAATCATCTGTCCATATGTGTGCCTGTGGCTCTAGCTCTCTCTCACACACACACACACACACACTCACACACTCTCTCCTCCCAAAGCAGAAAAGGAATGTGAAATTCCCATTCATTTACCTTCAATACATTATGCCATCACATAAACAACTCACACCTCAATAAAACAACCCAAATAAACCACTGTTCCTTTTCTTTCTGTCAGACTTTCTTTTTTTTTCCTCTTCTTTGTCTTTGTCTTACTCTATCCCTCCTTCTCTCATCACCCAATCCACATCCACATTCACTACAAT
This sequence comes from Tenualosa thibaudeaui, assembly GCA_027481765.1. Classification (NCBI taxonomy): domain Eukaryota; kingdom Metazoa; phylum Chordata; class Actinopteri; order Clupeiformes; family Clupeidae; genus Tenualosa; species Tenualosa thibaudeaui. The sequence continues at coordinate 321,170 of JAIFZK010000177.1, read as the reverse complement.
CCCTTTGCCACACCTCTCTCTCCATCTCTCTCTCTCTCTCTCTCTGTATCCTTGTCCACCTACATATCAACTTGCCAGGTTCCATCTTTCATCATCACCCGTCTGTTCTCTGTCTGCCAAGCAATGCAAAAATATTGCAGTGGCCCTCAATCGACCCAGTTCAGCAAGATTCTTCCCTGCTCCGACATCACTTCCCGTCCAAAGACGACCCCACTGCTCACCAGTGTCCTGATTTGTGGTTTGGCTGTCAGAGGAACAGAAGGGGGTGGGGGTGAGGGGTGTGTGTGTGTCAAAGAGGCGTGGCGAGTTATCACAGCTTTGGCTTCTGGTGTGTGTGTGTGTGTGTGTGTGTAGGCATGATCCTCCCTTTGGCACCAGATACCGCAGGGACAGCAAATCATGTGTGTGTGTTTGTGTTTGTGGCAAACTTGAGCAGTAGAGCATATGTGAGTACCTAAGCAAGACTGTGTGTGTGTGTGCCTGAGTGAAAGTGTGGGCCTTGGTTTCCTTGCTTTGGTAAAGAAGAACCACTCCAGAGTTCTAAAGCTAGAACCAGGTTCTACCATATAAAAGCTAATTGTGTTCCTTTCCTTGTCATCCTCTACACCTTCCAGAGCTTTCTCTCTCTCCTTCCCCTCCCCTCCCTGAGAAATCACAGCACACAGACAGAACCTGAACCTGGGTGCAGAAACTCATCACGATTGGCTAGAATCACACCAGATCACACTCCTATTGGCTATGATTCTACCAGATCACACTCTGATTGGCTAGGATCCCATCAGCTCAAACCCTAATTGGGAGTCAGTTGCAGTCCGTCCATTTGTGCTTCATTTCTGCCACTGTCGGGGAACTACTGCTGGGAATGTTTTTGGTACTGTTTTATTTTTCACATTTAGTTCCATAAATTGTAATTAACTAAATTAGAAATAGGTCTTTTAAACTGCACTGAAGTGTGCTATACTGTCCTGATTACATTTTTGTCATTAACACATAATATCATGGTAAAAATCTGATTGGTAGATTTGTCTCCTAGGAGAAGATTAGTGTAGGACTGTAGTAAGACTGAATCTGATTGGTGGATAAGCCTGCTGGGTGCAGTAAGACCAAATACGATTGGTGGATCTGACTAACAGGAGTACACTACTAGATAGAGGATGACCGGTATGATTACTCATGATTACGAGTTGATAACACAATATGCAGCCCTAGGGCACAGTCAGTGAAGCCTTGTCATTCTTGCTGACCACACACACACACACACACACACACACACACACAGAGCTTGAAGTCGAAAACAAAGTAGCAAAGAAGGCAATGGAAATACAAAGGCAACGGAAGGTGCCGGAACACCAGGGCGAGTGTGAGTTTGAGGTGTCACTCTGGATGACAGTCAAAAGATGCAAAAGAACTAATGTAGCGTAACTATGATCTCTATGAAGGTCTTTTTTCAAATCCTCAACAGCCACCTGAATGAGAACTTTGATCCCTGTGTGTGTGTGTGTGTGTGTGTTTGGCTGTCTGTCTGTCTGTCTGTCTGTCCACCAATGCACCAGAGTTGACCCTGATTGGCTAGGAGTCCCACCAAATCTCATCCTGATTGGCTAGGATCCCACCATATCACCTACTTTATGCCATTTATTCAATTGACATTCTATAGTCATCCTCTCATCATCCCTCCATCATAGCAACTCTTCCATGTCTCCCCCTCTCTTCATCTGTCCATCCAGTGTCATCCACCATTTGCCGTCCATTCATTGCCCTCAGATGTCAGCTTGCTCCTCCTCTTCTGTTATCATTCAATCATGTCCATTAAAGTGTGTGTGTGTGTGTGTGTGTGTTTGTGTCTCTGATTTAACATTTCATGATTCTCGTCCATTAGTCCATTCTCATTCCTCTTCCTCCTCTTCAACGGTCTGGTTGCTTGCCTTGTATGTGTATAGTGTATAGTGTGTGTGTTGTAGTGTGCCGTGCTCCTGTGTTTAGAATATGTGTCCACAAGTATTTGTGTGTGTGTGTGTTTCGGTGTGTGTGTACACTAGTGTCTTAGTTTTGCTGCCAGCTTCAATTGTAAAAAAAAGCTGATGCAGTATTGACAGTTACGTTTTTGATAATTACACAAGGGTATACAATACGTGTGTGTGTGTGTTAGGAATTGAGCTGTGGGCCATGTGTGTGTGTGTGTGAGTGTGAGTGTGAGTGTGTCTGCTCCTCTGCTTTACCTGTTGAAGAGGGAGTGCAGGTGTTGTTGGCTGAAGCATTGGGAGCTGCGGGGGGATTTGGGGTGTGTGTGTGTGTGTGTGTGTGTGTGTGTCTGCTCCTCTGCTCTACCTGTTGAAGAGTGAGTGCAGGTGTTGCTGACTGAAGCATTGGGAGCTGCGGGGGGATTTGGGGTGTGTGTGTGTGTGTGTGTGTGTGTGTGTGTGTGTGTGTGTGTGCTCCTCTGCTCTACCGGTTGAAGAGTGAGTGCAGGTGTTGTTGGCTGAAGCATTGGGAGCTGTGGGGGGATTTGGGGTGTGTGTGTGTGTGTGTGTGTGTGTGTGTGTGTGTGTGTGTGTGTGTGTGTGTGTGCTCCTCTGCTCTACCTGTTGAAGAGTGAGTGCAGGTGTTGTTGGCTGAAGCATTGGGAGCTGCGGGGGGATTTGGGGTGTGTGTGTGTGTGTGTGTGTGTGTGTGTGTGTGTGTCTGCTCCTCTGCTCTACCTGTTGAAGAGCGAGTGCAGGTGTTGCTGACTGAAGCATTGGGAGCTGCGGGGGGATTCGGTTCGCTCCATGACTTCCTGAAACCAGGCGGCCACTTCCACATCCAGCACCTCGTAGCGACGGATAAAAGGGTGTTCCTGAGGGGGTGAGAGTCACAGGGTCAAAAGGTCAAACATGGTCAACAAAGAACCGACACTGTGGGTCGACACTCTCTTGGCATTAAATTAATTCCAATTCAATTCTATATTCTACCGAGATGATTCTAGCAGAAACATAGAATAAACACATGACCTTTGAACCCCACGTCAGCCTTTTTGTCTATGCCCATCTCTGTGGCAGGAAGTGTAATTCACTGACACTACATGCAAGCCAAATACAGCAAACTGTTTTTGTAACAGTAGTCTGATCATTAGTCTGAGTGTTTAGTAGTAGTAGTCTGATCACTAGTCTGAGTGGTCAGTAACATTAGTCTGATCACTAGTCTGAGTGTTTAGTAACATTAGTCTGATCACTAGTCTGAGTGGTTAGTAACAGTAGTCTGATCACTAGTCTGAGTGTTTAGTAACAGTAGTCTGATCACTAGTCTGAGTGGTCAGTAACATTAGTCTGATCACTAGTCTGAGTGTTTAGTAACATTAGTCTGATCACTAGTCTGAGTGTTTAGTAACATTAGTCTGATCACTAGTCTGAGTGTTTAGTAACATTAGTCTGATCACTAGTCTGAGTGTTTAGTAACATTAGTCTGATCACTAGTCTGAATGGTCAGTAACATTAGTCTGATCACTAGTCTGAGTGTTTAGTAACATTAGTCTGATCACTAGTCTTTGTGGTTTAGTAACAGTAGTCTGATCACTAGTCTGAGTGTTTAGTAACATTAGTCTGATCACTGGTCTGAGTGGTTTAGTAACAGTAGTCTGATCACTGGTCTGAGTGGTTTAGTAACAGTAGTCTGATCACTGGTCTGAGTGTTTAGTAACAGTAGTCTGATCACTAGTCTGAGTGTTTAGTAACAGTAGTCTGATCACTAGTCTGAGTGTTTAGTAACAGTAGTCTGATCACTAGTCTGAGTGTTTAGTAACAGTAGTCTGATCACTAGTAGTACAGGAGGCCCATGTCAGGACCGACGCTCCATCATAGAGGCCCTTCCTGGACGCCCATGCTAGGCCCGTCTCCCCTTCCTTGAGGCTTTGTGATTGATCCCCCCTCACAATGGCACTGTCAAATGGACCCTTACTGTTACCCCCATGACCCATCTCACTCCTTTGAGTTTAACACTATGTCTGGCCACTGCAACACTGTCCAGCCATAACTCCTGATAACCACCTATAGACTGACTACCATATAATGTAAAGTGGGATAAAACTGTGGAACTATTATGAACCTTAGCTAAAACCATAGACAATTTGTAGTCTCTCATGGTTACTACTGATTGTAATTTTCCTGCATGACCCCCAGCAGTTGGGTTAGCCCCTTGAGTCGTGGATCTGCCCAAGGTTTCTTCCTAGACTAACTAAACATAAGGCACGAGACAATACTATTGTAAAAGGTGCTGTATAAATAAAACTGAATTGAATTGAATTGAATAGTCTTGGTGGCTAGTAAGTGACTCACCAGAAGCTTGTGATATTTTGGCCTTTTTCTGTGATCCTTTGTGAGACTGGAACACAACAGAGGGAGAAGTTAGAGGACAGGATACAAAGAAGGGGGTCTGTCTGCATGTGTGTGTGAGAGAGAGTGTGTGTCTGCGTGTGTGTGTGTGAGTGTGTGTCTGCGTGTGTGTGTGAGAGAGTGTCTGTCTGCGTGTGTGTGTGAGAGAGTGTGTGAGAAAGAGTGTGTCTCTGTGTGTGTGTGTGTGTGTGTGAGAGAGTGTCTCTGTGTGTGTGTGTGTGTGAGAGAGTGTCTCTGCGTGTGTGTGTGAGAGAGTGTGTGAGAAAGAGTGTGTCTGTGTGTGTGTGTGTGAGAAAGAGTGTGTCTCTGTGTGTGTGTTTGTGAGAGAGTGTGTGAGAGAGTGTGTCTCTGTGTGTGTGTGTGTGTGTGTGAGAGAGTGTCTCTGCGTGTGTGTGTGTGTGAGAGAGTGTGTGAGAGTGTGTCTCTGTGTGTGTGTGAGAGAGTGTGTGTGTCTGTGTGTGTGTGTGAGAGAGTGTCTCTCTGTGTGTGTTTGTGTGTGTGAGAGTGTGTGTGTGTGTGAGAGAGTGTCTCTCTGTGTGTGTTTGTGTGTGTGAGAGTGTGTGTGTGTGTGAGAGTGTGTGTGTCTGTGTGTGTGTGTGTGTGTGTGTGTGTGTGTGTGTGTGTGTATCTGTCTTCAATTAAAGACAGAAGAAGCCCATGCTAGGGCAAGGGCAACACTGGGGGACAAAGTGTCTGTGAATGTGTGTGTGTGTGTGTGTGTGTGTGTGTCCCTCACCAGTCTTTGACGAAGGACTGGAAGTGTGGGGAGAAGCCCATGCTGAGGGGCAGCACTGGAGGATCCTCCTGCAGCACTTTGGTCAGGACCTCAAAGTCCGTCTTGCAGTTCTTATAGGGGAACTGTCCTGTAGCCAGCTCCACCTAGAGGGCCGGAGGAAAACCACAACAGGGAACAGAGGTGAGAGGTCCACAAAAACCATACCCTTTTAAGAGGAGGGTTATATGAAATTAATGACAAAAAGAGGATTAGTTTGGAAGATTATTGTCATTTTGTGTAGTGACCAAATGTATTCTAGGATTGGACTTGGTGTGTTCTAAGTGTGTTCTAAGAGAGTTCTAGGCATGTTCCAAGAGTGTTCTATGCATGTTCTGAATGTGTTCTAAGAGTGTTCTAGGTGTCTTGTGTGACTGACCAGAGAGATTCCCAAGCTCCACACATCAGCTCTGATGTCATAGTCTGGCTTACTGGGGTCTGGAGGATCTATTCTCTCAGGCTGGACAGACACACACACACACACACAAAGAAAAGATTATATCACATCAGACCATAATCATCTATAATCATCCTCACCATCTTTAGATCACAGTCATACAGCTAACACCAGCTATACTACTTCTAGTACCACCACTGCTAGTGCTAACATCACCACCTATACTACTTCTAGTACCACCACTGCTAGTGCTAACATCACCACCTATACTACTTCTAGTACCACCACTGCTAGTGCTAACACCACCTATACTACTTCTAGTACCACCACTGCTAGTGCTAACATCACCACCTATACTACTTCTAGTACCACCACTGCTAGTACTAACACCACCACCTATACTACTAACACCACCACCTATACTACTTCTAGTACCACCACTGCTAGTGCTAACACCACCTATACTACTTCTAGTACCACCACTGCTAGTGCTAACATCACCACCTATACTACTTCTAGTACCACCACTGCTAGTACTAACATCACCACCTATACTACTTCTAGTACCACCACTGCTAGTGCTAACACCACCTATACTACTTCTAGTACCACCACTGCTAGTGCCAACACCACA
>JAIFZK010000177.1:297500-310000 GCA_027481765.1 Tenualosa thibaudeaui | reverse complement strand
TGTGTGTGTGTGTGCGTGTGTGTGTGTGTGCATTAGTGTGAGTGTGTGTGCGTGAGAGTGTGTGTAAGTGTGTGTGTGAGTGCGTTAGTGTGAGTGTGTGTGCGTGTGAGTGAGTGTGCATTAGTGTGTGTGGGAGTGTGCGTGTGCATATGAGTGAGTGAGTGAGTGTGTGTGTGTGTATGTATGTGTGTGCGTGTGAGTGTGTGTGTAGTTACTTCTCCAGGCTTTTCTGCAGACTGTATGGCGGTGTGGGCAGCGTGAGCAGCTGTTTGGGTCTGGGGGGGTATGAGTGGTGCTGAGGAGAGCTCTCTGACGATGATGAACGACTCCCTCCATCGTTGGCCAACGGCAACTGCAGCGCTGCTCGGCACGAGAAACAGGGGAGGAAGGATGGAGGGAAGAAGGGAGAGGAGGGAGGGATGGAGGACGGGAAGAAGAGAGAAGGAGGGATGGAGGACGAGAGGGAAGGAGAGAGGGAGGGGTGGAGGACGAGAGGGAAGGAGAGAGGAGGGGTGGAGGACAGGAAGAAAGGAGAGAGAGGGAGGGGTGGAGGACAGGAAGAAAGGAGAGAGGAGGGGTGGAGGACGAGAGGGAAGGAGAGAGGAGGGGTGGAGGACAGGAAGAAAGGAGAGAGGAGGGGTGGAGGACGAGAGGGAAGGAGAGAGGGAGGGATGGAGGATGGGAGGAAAGGGGGGGGTGTAGAGAAAGAGGGGTATGTAGGGGTACAGAGGGATCCATTGGAATAGAGAATAGAGAGAGAGAGAGAGAGAGAGAGAATAGAGTTTAGTTTCCATCTTTGAAGGGAGTCTCTCCAACTTGACCCACACTGCAGCAGGAGACTCTGGGACAGATCCAGCTGACATCCGATTCAGAGTCACTCACTGCAGAGGGGTGTGTGTGTGTGTGTGTGTGTGTGTGTGTGTGTGTGTGTGTGTGTGTGTGTGTGTGTGTGTGAGACAGCGAGAGGCCATCTTCACTGAGGTAAACAGGACAGAACAGTATGTTTGAGCAAAACACATGCAGAGATGCCAAGCGTGGGGTCAACCCTTCACACGTGCGGAGAACATCAGGACCGGTCCTGCTGGCCGAGTTATTAGGTGTGTTAGATATGACATCACATTAGACTCGCCAGTCTGTCATGCACTGGCCAGTGCACAGAGGACACGACAGGCGCACAAACAACAGTGTGTGTGTGTGTGTGTGTGTGTGTGTGAGAGTAAGTGAGAGAGAGAGAGAGAGAGGGGGCACTAAGGACACAACACACTACTTCAGATCAGATCAGCAGAGAACACAGCACACAGGGAATGTGTGAGAAAAAGAGAGAGTGTGTGTGTGTGTGTGTGTGTGTATGAGAGGGACAGCGAGGGTGAGGAAAATGAGGTTTGTCCACATGTCAACTTTTACTTCATCTTAAAAGGCAAACTCATCAGTTTTCATTGCAATCTTAAAGGGGAAATACATGGATCTCAGTCTTAAAGGGGAAAACCACAAGTCTTTGTGCTGATTTTAAAGGTGGAAACCCCAGGTCTTTGTCCCAGTCTTAAAGGGAAAAACAAAGGTCTTCATGATGGCCTTGAGTCTTCTTCCCAGTTTTAAAGGTGAGAACTTTCTATGTTAGCAACATGCACTAATGCCTAAATGTAAATGTAAATGTAAATGTAAACTTCTATTCCTCATCAGGAATAGAGCAGACTAAAGAGAAGCTAGAATAGCTTTTAAAGTGAACACAGCCCAACTGGAACCAATTATTAACTAATGAGGAACACATTGTGATTGTTCTTAATGTAGCTGATTGCTTAAAGGAGCACCAAGGTAGTGTGGGTCTCAGGATGCTTCTGTGTCTTAAAGGGGAGGAACGGCACATAAAGGGGAGGGAGAACCAAGTTAGCCTGCAGAAAATAAATCTTGCCTGTTCCTCCAGATGACCTGTTGAAGAAAGAGAGAGAAAAAGAAAGAGAGAGAGATAGAGAGAGATGCACCTGTTGGGAATAAAGTGTTTGTTTGTTTGTTTGTTTGTTTAGACGAGACAGGAGTAGTTAGTGAGGAACCTGGCAACCGCATCCTGCTGCATCATCCAGCCAGCCAATCACGTGCACAGACAGACTTAAAGAGAGGTTGCACAGACAGACTTAAAGAGAGATTGCACAGACAGACTTAAAGAGAGATTGCACAGACAGACTTAAAGAGAGGTTGCACAGACAGACTTAAAGAGAGGTTGCACAGACAGACTTAAAGAGAGATTGCACAGACAGACTTAAAGAGAGGTTGCACAGACAGACTTAAAGAAGGAGACGTTGCACAGACAACATGACTGAAAGAGAAAGAGAGGTTGCACAGACAGACTTAAAGAGAAAGAGAGGTTGCACAGACAGACTTAAAGAGAAAGAGAGGTTGCACAGACAACATGACTGAAAGAGAAGGAGAGGTTGCACAGACAGACTTAAAGAGAGATTGCACACACAGACTTAAAGAGAGATTGCACAGACAGATTTAAAGAGAGGTTGCACAGACAGATTTAAAGAGAGGTTGCACAGACAACATGACTGAAAGAGAAAGAGAGGTTGCACAGACAACATGACTGAAAGAGAAGGAGAGGTTGCACAGACAACATGACTGAAAGAGAAGGAGAGGTTGCACAGACAACATGACTGAAAGAGAAGGAGACGTTGCACAGACAACATGACTGAAAGAGAAAGAGAGGTTGCACAGACAGACTTAAAGAGAAAGAGAGGTTGCACAGACAACATGACTGAAAGAGAAAGAGAGGTTGCACAGACAGACTTAAAGAGAAAGAGAGGTTGCACAGACAACATGACTGAAAGAGAAGGAGACGTTGCACAGACAACATGACTGAAAGAGAAAGAGAGGTTGCACAGACAGACTTAAAGAGAAAGAGAGGTTGCACAGACAACATGACTGAAAGAGAAGGAGAGGTTGCGCAGAAGATATCACTGAAAAAGGAGCAGGCTGTTCTGTACCCCTACAATCCTGTGGGAAGCGCTGTATCGGCCACAATGTAGTGTTTCTGTGTGTGTGCATGTGTGAGTGTGTAAGGGCATGTGTGTCTGTATGTGTATGTGTGTCCGTGAGTGTGTGAGTGAATGTAAGTGTGTGAGAGTGTGTGTGTGTGTGTGTGTATGGCAATTGCGTTCAGTAAGCCACATGCACAGTGTCTCCAAACCAACAGCAAACAGCAGACCAGGTTAATGCCTCATCTTATTGCATACGCACACACACACAACCGTAAACGTACGTATACACACACACACACACACCTGCCACTGCCTCTCATTCACAGGAGGAGGGGATGAGAGGAGGAGGAGAAAAAGAAAAGAATACAAAGGAAAAAGAAAAAAGAAGGAGGGATGACAAAGGGAGAAAACAAAATGAAAGAGGGAAAAAGAATGAAAGAATGAGGTGAAATGATGGCGTGCAACACGCCAGAGAGAGACAGAAGAAGAGAAAGAGACAGTGAAGAAGTGCAGGAGAAAAGAGAAAAGAAAGACAGACAGAGAGAGAGAGATAGAGAGAGAGAGAGAGAGCGACAGAAACAGAGATGGGGCCCAGGAGAGAAAGATGAGAAAAGAAAGAGAGTAAGGCAGAGAAAGGAAAGAGCAAGGACAGAAAATAAATGGAATCAGAATGATGCAAAAGACTGCAGGGTCACGGAAAGAAAGAGAGAGAGAGAGAGGGAGAGAGAGGCAGAAGTGGATGAATGAATGGGAGGGAGGGAGAGAGAGAGAGGGAGAGAGAAGGAGGGAGAGGGGGATAGAGAGGCAGAGGTGGATGAGTGAATGAGAGGGAGGGAGGGAGAGGGGGATAGAGAGGCAGAGGTGGATGAGTGAATGATACCTGCACGCTGAGAGGGGGCTGGAGCAGGACTGAGCTGGATCACGATAACTACAGACAGGAGAGAGAACACACACACACACATTACTACTCAACACACACACACACACACACACACACACACACACACACACACACACACACACATTACTACTCAACACACACACTCATTACTACTCAACACACACTCATTACTGCTCAACACACACACACACACACACACTCATTACTGCTCAACACGCACACACACATTACTGCTCAACACACACAGACACATTACTACTCAACACACACACACACATTACTACTCAACACACACACTCATTACTGCTCAACACACACACACACACTCATTACTGCTCAACACACACACACACACACTCATTACTGCTCAACACACACACACACTCATTACTGCTCAACACACACACACACTCATTACTGCTCAACACACACACACACTCATTACTACTCAACACACACACTACTACTCAACACACACACACACACACACTCGTTACTACTCAACAGACATATTACTACTCCACTCACTCGCACACACTCAATTACTATTCAACACTCTCTCCCTCACACTCTCTCTCTCTCTCTCACACACACACACACACACACACACACACACACACACACACACACACAGAGCTGCATCACGATAACCGACAGGAAAGCACACGCGCGCGCACACACACACTACTCCTCAGCACATAAGTGTACACCCCCATTAATACTTGACACACACACACACACATCCTACTCCTAGCCAACCTATACTCTCTAATCTACACAGTACTCTACAAACACAACCTCACACACACACATTACTACAACACACACAGAGATTATTAATCAGCACCTGTAGCATCAACAAAACAAACCACCACTTAAGGGAGCTGAGACATCCATGATTATGTTTCTGAGATTTTGGTGACGCTTTTGTCCAAAGCAAACACACACAAACCAACAAACACACACACACAAACACACACAAGGAATTTGCAATATGAATCGACTGCTGTCTTGGTTGAGTATTACAGCTTCAATACACCTCAATCCACTACTACATACCTTACCAAAGTCTGTCAACAAACCACTCAGTACTTAAACTAAATTCTGTGCATAGCCTTCTCACTCATTCGCTCAGTCACACACACACACACACACACACAGACACACACACACAATTATGGACAACATCGTGATCACCAATAGTTCTTCTTCACAGAGAATGATTCAAAAACACTTTGAGCACATCTTTGCAAGACGTTTTTTTCAGTACACTTCAGAATAAAGAACAGACACTCGAAGAGGTAGCCTAGATGACAAAGATAACTCCACAATAGGCACACTTGTCATCAAGTTTTGTATAACAGTAACCGTGTCAATATGGCAATGGATTGTCACTCATACAAGCACAAAGACAGACACACACAGTGTAAAATCGTCGATCTCAATCTTCAACGTCAGAGGGGAGATCTTCTGCATGAATCGAAATGTGTGAATTAGCGTCAGACAGACAGATAATGTTCATTGGTTCATGAGGTGATCATACAGAATAGCTCCGAACGGTCTATAAATAGCCTTCGCACACAATGCGTAACAGAATGGCTTGCCAAGATGCGGTTTCAAGAAGAGTGTTTATTTCAGCCCGGAGGCCGCGACTGAAGTGTGTGTCGCTGTCACCTTCAAACATCTCGCTCCTGGTTTCTCAGTTCGTGGGTTCTGGGGAACACATCAGGGCGCTAAAATCCGCTTTTGACAGTGATTAACTGGCAAGAGACCCAACAAGGCGCTGTGAAGGCTTGCTGATTACCTAGCGTCATGCCAAAAATGGCTAGCTGAGATAGCTAGCTAGCGGTCTGCTAACGTTAGATAATGTCAGCCTGCTTCAAACCAGCGCTCGAATTTGTTAAATCTTGGCATGCTGGTATACATAGTTAAAAGTCTAAAACTGTAATAAATGTACAACGGCTGTCGACAAAGTAATAATCTACAAAATGTCAGATGATTACAACCATACATCTACGCTAACGTTAGCTAACTGGCCAACAAGCTAAACTGTTCGCTAGCCACCTTACTGAAACAGGCTACTATATTAGCCCCGTAACCAACTACCATACCATCTAACAGACATTAGATTGGACAACGTTATTGGTAATGTGAATATGTACTTTTCCTTTAGTAATAATAAGTATTAGTGCTAAAGGTTCAAATCAACCGGTGTCACTTGACAGCGGCGATGGGATTCACAAAATATTGGAAAACATTCAGTATATTCTCTTAGATATGACAGTTAACAAATGGGGCCTGTTAACGTCAGTCCACTTTTAACAAGTGAGACAAAAACCTTGTTCAAGACGTGGCTAACGTTGCCTAACCTCTGAATACACAATTAGTAACTTTGCCACTGTAGCAAGAATTTGGAGTGCGTCTATGACCGAAAAGGAATTCAGATTGAGCTGTCATGTTGGATGTTTACGGCTGCTGGGTCGTGTTTGTTTATACGCGTAGCCTCTTAGCCTGCTGGCTAGCTATCTCAATTACATTGCCCCTCTCTCCTCTCCTCCCTCCCCTCTCCTTTCCCCGTTTCTTCGCGGTTCCCCGTTCCCGCAAACTTTACCCTTTCCCACCGGAACTTACTTGGCCTTGGGCGCGATCGTTGTGGACTCATGTCGATATTGAGGTCAATTCTTCGCCTAGCTTCTTTATTTTCCTGCTTCAATTTCTCCTCGATTCGGGAGAGTCTCTGTTCCAGCGACGACATCTTGAAAAATTGCGCACCATCGAGAGCGTCTATCTTATTCTAGGCTGCGTCTAGGGGCGCTGCGGAACCATGGGATAGCGGAGGACCTACAAATCTCAGCAACGCATATGTGATGTGGCACTGACCCACTTGTCCTTTCGCTGAATGCACCCGCAATCTTCAGCAACCAAAAGCAACCCAACTTCTGACCCTAACCCCACAAAACACGCATACTTTGCAGCACAAAACTTGCATGTCACACGGGATGAACAGACACTGTAGACGATCAGTTACCCAAGACTGCTTTTTTAAAATTTTGGTAGTTATACACCATGATAGATGGATAGATCTCATGATCAAATGAAATCACACGAGGGGGAAATTTGATCTGTGTAATTACATTGCAATAACTATTGTCAGGGTAATAACATTTTTCTGTAAGTCTCTATCTTGTGTTCAGTGCATAAAATCCTATGTGACTGTTTTTTTCTGTCACACCATATGATATTAACACTATTCGCATGCACAGAAAACAATCAGTTGCAATTATCATTTGTATTTGCATTTTATACCCTAACTATAAACTTTCTTTCATGTTTTGTCTTAATTGAATGCGACTTTTCAAAGATGGGGTTAATTAAGTCATTGGTATGAATACGGTATATTAAACACTCTTCACCCATTTTGAATTACATTCAAATATAAAATATTAAATTCTAATTTTTTATGAAACATTGGGGCAGTCAGAAATTGGCATTAACAAAATGTGATTCCTACTTCCAGAGAGTTGAGACCTGTGTCGTTAAATGTATACAGTATTAGTTTTTTTCTGCTTTCAACATTGTCACTTTACTGTGCTGTCCTTGATTAGTCTGCTATCACAGTAGTTGGGTGAATGTTAAAAAACAGCAAACAGCATACGTATAACGCTTTTGTCCAGAGCAAACACACCCAAACCAAGATACAAGCACACACACATTATTATTATTATTATTATTATTGATCATACTGATAATAATAATAATAATAGGCATAGGGCATACATCATTTATTCATGTTTTCTTGAAATAGTTTCAAAATATGCAAAAAAAAAAACAAACAAATCATTTCAATATTTGTAATGTAAGCTATGACATTAATGGTCTGTAGGCTGTGGCGTTCACACAGTTTCCAAAGTCTCCTGAGCACAAGGCTAATGCTGGTCCTTGCCATAGCATGATAGTGTGCAGCTCAGAGAGAACTGAGCCTGGTGTGACCAACGGCACTTCATCTTAAAGAACCCAAACCTTGGATGAAGACCTGGTGAGGCCCTATGGCTCATGGCTAGACCTACAGACTGAGCTAGATTATTTGCTACCATAGGGTATGTCTAGATTTGTAGGCTAGCATTGTCCCATATCCCCAGAGATCAGTTTATAGATGACCTTTACTCACTCTGGGAGAAACAATCTGATTATACACTACCGACACCATCACACACAAAACTGTTTGATACCACTAGGGTCTGTCTAGATTACTTGGCTATTAGGCCCGTTGACCATCTGAATGGATTCGAGACACAGACTGGTGTTCATAACTTACTAGCCCACTACTGGTAGGCCCATAAACTAACTTACAAACCCACTAGTAAATACAAATCTATACACCTTACTAACTTCTTCTCATGTTTGGTTCCACGCTAGTGGAATGACCTTGAAGTGCTACCAGATCAGCTGATACCCTCTCCACCTTCAAGAAACTCTTGAAGACCCAGCTCTTCCAAGAATACCTCCTGGCCTAAATTTTGAAAATGCACTTATCATATATTTAATTTCTTTTATACTGCACTTTTATTACACTTTTGTACTTCCTACTTAAAATAGTGCAGTTTTTATGTTAGCAATATGCACTCTTTGTTAGTTTGAATGTTATCCTCTTTTGTAAGTCTCTTTGGATAAAAGCGTCTGCTAAATGCATAAATGTAATGTAATGTAACCCACTAGTACTAACAAATCCATACACCACAGTGCCACCCAGTGGTGACTGAGAGTACTGGAGATTCCACTTGAGACGGCTCGAAACAGGGCTCCTTTGTGCTCAGCTGGGAATAGTTTCACTCACTCATTGCAACAAAGGACAAACACGTGCGGTTTTGTTTCTTGTAAAAGTTTATCATTATAATCTCACCACAGTCCCAGTAACCAACCCAAAGCTACTACCACTTCTGGTCTTCACACAGTTCAACAGGAGCCCTTCATTCACATGGACACATTTACATATACAGTACATACAGCTTTAAATGGGTTTTTAAAACTAAAAATTATACAACTAAAATCACACACATTTTATACTTACAGAAGAAAACCAACAAGAACAGAACTAACTGAATTTGAACAGTACACAAGAATAGAGTGTCATGAACTAGGGTCTAATTAGAGGTTTGAGGACTCAGCATAGCTGGCAGTAAGAATAAGTGATAAAACTCCATATCCCCTCTCCATCCATTAGCTACAAGTGTCATCACTTTGACAGCTTTGCCTCTGAGGAAGACGCTATACGTTGAAATGTTTGTTGCAAAGAATAAACCTCTAAAAAGGTGTGTGCTCTTCCTGCTCCTGTCCTTCCAGTGTCTAGTCTGAACAAGAAGCGGCCCAGAACCTGCCGGCCTGCTCTGTGAAGCACCCAAGCTTGAGGGGCACACGTGATTGAGGGGCGCACCCAGGCTTGAGGGGCGCAAGTGAACTCCTTGTGGCCTCAACCCATCTTCTCCAGGGTCTGCCTGAGTTGTCACTAGACGGAATGCATCAAAGGTCAAGTCTTGCAGATTCTAATTAAAGTGTTGAGGACTCCAAGGCGGGCTAAATTACCTCAGAGTAAGTGGTAAACCCCCAGATTCTTCCTTCCCCAACCCCACTGTCCCTCAATTCCCCCTCTAGCCATCTTCTGGCCTCTGGGGTTACCACTTTATATATATATCCATCTTAGAGATGTTACTAGCCAACTCATGATAAACGCAAGATCTGGGTGTCATTTCTCCCCTGCTAGCATCTGAACACATGCTCATGTTCATGCTCATCCATAAGGCTTCCCCTGCTAGCATCTGAACACATGCTCATCCATTTATAAGGCCTCTCCTGCTAGCATCTGAACACATGCTCATCCATTTATAAGGCCTCTCCTGCTAGCATCTGAACACATGCTCATGTTCATCCATCCATGCACATACAGGCCAGGTCAAAGACACAGACGAATCCAGAAATTATTCACACCCATGACAAATGTTGACCTGTAGAGAATCTCAATTTTATCTCCTGATGCAATTAGCCTACATTGGTCCACATTAGCCTACAACCTAAGGTTCTGGGTCAAGTCACAAATGCACTGCTTCACGTCAGCCTGCCATCTCGAACACATGCTGATGTCATTTCCTGCCCAGGGTTCCCATTTGAAGTCAAACTTCAAATTCTCAGATTTTTCCATGACTCCCCCTCACTGAAAAGCATAAGCCCATGGGCCTTCTGTATAAAGAATGGAATAAATCAACTAAAGTCATTTCCAGCTGAAAATTCTCAAAGTATCATTCCCTAAAAATCTAAATCTGGCAAAAGTGAGCAACTCACTCACTCCTCAAGAGAAGAGGCCAAGTTGAGAACCTATCCAATTATCTTTCACAGGCTGGTCAAATAGGGAACAAGAGTCTTCTGAAGCCCATTACCACATTTTACAATATCACAAATAAAAACAACAAAGCAGGAAAGAACACAACAATAAAAATGGACAAACCAGACCAAAACACACCCCTCATGAGGTTGAGGAGTTACATAATTAACCAGACCAAAACACATCCCTCAGTTGAGGAGTTACATAATTAAGGCATAATTCTTCAGATCATCTAAACACACCCCACTTGCTCTGAAGCAGGAGTCACAGTGTACATGAGAAGTGTGTGTGTGTGAGTGTGTGTCTGTTGGGTGATGAGGTTCACTGCAGGACCTTCTCAGCTTTGCAAAGTCTTTCTGACTGATCATTATCCTTCAGAGTAAAAATGGATCCTAGAAATCCACAATTACCCTCCTCTGGAAATTATGAACTGTCCTGCCTTGGCACATCAAAATAAATCCTTTTGGTGTTTGGTAAATCAAGTTTTTTTGATTCCAACAAGATGTTCGTTTCATTTTTCATTACCCAGTTGAAGGGTGCTGGTTTATTCTGCTTTTTACTTGTCTCCTTTCTGAAAGTCCGCACCCTTTGTCACTGTATTGTGACATCATAATGAACATTCTATTTAATACAATGTGCTGAATATCACTTCAGTATGATGTAACAAAGAGTGAATTCTGGCAGTATGTGTGAAAGGCATGCAGGGTGAGACCTGCATGACAGCTAGGCCTCTGAGCTGTCAACTATCCAATTTTTTTTCTTTATATTAGCTACCATCATATCCAAACATTTTAAGGCAACCAAGGTCTGACAAAAAAAGAAAGAAAGAAAAAAAAAAAACAGTTCCGATCTCTCAAAAATAACAATAAAAAAGAACGATCACAGCTTTATAGTAGAAACCTGAAAATGTCACTCTGGACATAGCCCAAAAATAGTGTATGTCATAAAACAGAAATCGAAATCAGGAATCTCAAAATGACCAGCTCCTGCACAGCCAGCACCCATTATGGCCTGTGCATGTGGCTTCTTTCACTGGGACAGAAACACATTCAACTACATTTCCTGTCAATCCTACGATTTCAGATAACATACATAAAAGACTCAGAGTTAGAGCAGGCTTTTCCATAGGATCTCCATGAAGTCACAACCATTTCAATCCATGGTTCTGTCTGGGGTTACTGTGGCCACCATCTTTGTTTTGGGAAAAAGAATTCTATAGGGTGGCTTGACATGTAAGAATGCAGATGCAGTGGACGTGGATCCTCCTGAAGTCACGCATACGGTCTGAGGTGATCGTTGTCGTGGTGGCCATCTTTGTTTTAGGGGAAGAGACTTCTACAGGCTGTCATGTCATCAAAGGTGTCAAAGGTCTCATGATCCCCCTTCACTCTCAAAACAAACAACTTCACAGTCTGGTGTAAGCAACATGTCTTTTTTTATAAAACACACCTGATTAAAAGATTTTAGATTTCACACCCCACAGTGATCAAAGTCTGTTAAAAAAAAGTCTGACTTCCTTTTTGTATGCTGTTTGAGGCAGAGTCATCCATCTATTCCTGCACCTACACCCCTTTCTTTCTTTCTTTCTTTCTTTCTTTCTTTCTTTCTTTCTTCTCTCTCTCTCATTCATCTTCATGGTCTAGTGTGCAATCACAGTGAAAACAAAAAAGTCTCTCTTCCCCAGCAGTAGAGATTATCTGTGGCAATATGCCGTGTGCCAAAAGGTCCTCCTGGTGACAAGGGATCAGAGAGGAGGAGAGGATGGAGATTCATTCATTCATCTACCCATTATTTTCCTCCCCCCTTTTATCTCTCTCTCTCTCTCTCCCTCTCTCCTTAATGGTTTAAGAGTGCACAGTGGGAGAAAAATATTCCAAGTGTCTGCAGCCATGTGTATGTGTATGTGTGTGTGTGTGTGTGTGTGTGCTTGAGCAAATGTGTCTAGACCAATGCCCTTGTTCTTGATGATTCTTCTTTCATGAGGGGTGTGGGCTGCGGCTCCTTGCGGTGGCTGGGTGGTGGGTCTCAGCAGAGGTCGGAGACGTAGTCAAAGTCCTTGAAGCTGTCCTGGTCCTTACGGGAGAGGATGCGGGGTTCACGCGGTGGCGTCAGGGCCGCGGCCTCGGAGGTGAACTCTTCGTCAAAGTTGCTGACGTCCTCCTTACCCACAATGCACGGCAGGAAGGGAGGAGGGACTTTCCTCAGTAGCAACGCCTCCCAGTCGATGTTCTGTGGCAGAGAGAGGAAGAAGAGA
>JAIFZK010000177.1:272500-275000 GCA_027481765.1 Tenualosa thibaudeaui | reverse complement strand
GAGAGAGAGTGAGAGAGTGTGTATGAGAGAGAGTGTGTATGAGAGAGAGAGTGTGTGTGAGGAGAGAGAGAGAGAGTGTGTATGAGAGAGAGTGAGAGAGTGTGTATGAGAGAGAGTGTGTATGAGAGAGAGAGTGTGTGTGAGAGAGAGTGAAAGAGTGTGTATGAGAGTGTGTGTATGAGAGAGAGAGAGTGTGTGTGTGAGAGAGAGAGTGTGTGTGTGAGGGAGAGAGAGAGTGTGTGTGAGGGAGAGTGAGAGAGTGTGTATGAGAGAGAGTGAGAGAGTGTGTATGAGAGAGAGAGTGTGTGTGAGGAGAGTGAGAGAGTGTGTATGAGAGAGAGTGAGAGAGTGTGTATGAGAGAGAGTGAGAGAGTGTGTATGAGAGAGAGTGAGAGAGTGTGTATGAGAGAGAGTGAGAGAGTGTGTATGAGAGAGAGTGAGAGAGAGCGAGAGAGAGAGTGTGTGTGATTGAAATGCTGGGCTCTGAGAATACCGTAAACCTCAGATTAGCTGGCACCAAATAAAAAGGGGACTGGTATTCACTTAGTAGCTTTTTGGGGCACAAGGAAGGATTTAGAAATGTTCTTTTTTTCTCAATCATTTTATTTTATTTTCTATTATTCACCGTTCCTTGTCTGTGTGTTGTGTGTGAAATGTCTTTATGTGTGTAAATCACACTTAACTGTGTGTGTGTGTGAAATGTCTTTATGTGTGTAAATCACACTTAACTGTGTGTGTGTGTGAAATGTCTTTATGTGTGTAAATCACACTGAGCTGTGTGTGTGAAACGTCTTTATGTGTGTAAATCACACTTAACTGTGTGTGTGTGTGAAATGTCTTTGTGTGTGTAAATCACACTGAGCTGTGTGTGTGAAACGTCTTTATGTGCGTAAATCACACTGAACTGTGTGTGTGTGTGTGTTACCTTGCGTGTCGTCGATGTGTTCTGTAGCCTGCACTGCTTTGCGTATCTGCATGCGAATGATGTCAATTTTGGTCTTGCTGTCCTGCAGCATCTGCTGAGCCGTCTGAAGGAGCTTCTTATCCTGACACACACACACACACACACACACACACACACACACACAGTTACAAGGTATACATTTAGAACTGTCCAACATTTCCCTCAGAATCTATAAATCTATCTACAAATAGATTTGACTGTGACTGAGTGTGGACTTCTGAGACGTGCGTGCATGTGTGTCTTACAGTCCATTGTGTGTGTGTGTGTGTGTGTGTGTGTGTGTGTTTACCTTTGTGATGGGGATCATGTTCTCTGCCCCCTGTTTGACCTTGAGCTCAATGTTGAGCTGCCGCTTGAGTGCAGCGATGCGTTCCTCGTTAGCTGTGGCCCGACGCTCCGCACCAGGGGATTGTGGGGCATCCTCTGGAGGACCACACACACACGCACATGCACACACACGCACACACAGGGGTCAAAAGGTCAATTCAGGTGGAGGGTCCAGACATTTTTCTGAGTGGACACAAGGTTTCACACATTTCAACTACCATGTCACATATGGATTAGCACACACACACAGGCTACTTCCCCGTCATTATAACACACCCCTGCACAATCACACACACACACACACCCCTGCACAATCACACACACACACACGGACACACACAGTTACCTCTGGCGTCATCGTTGCCCTTAGCTACGATATAGGCGTCCAGCTCCTGAAGTTGCTCATGAAGTTCACTGAGCTTCCGGTTAGAAGAACGCAGCTGACTGTCCACCTGAGGGACACACACACACACACACACACACACACAGATTTTAAAAGTACTGCAGTTGCAGTTAGGTCAGTGCTGGCCTGCATCTACACAATCACACACACACACACATTCCCTACGCTTGCTTGCACGCACACACAAACACAAACACACACACACACACAAACACACACACACACACACACCCTCACCTGCTTGCGGTCTGTGGTGGCACGTCGGAGCCTCTCGGCGGCCTCTTTGATCTTGAGCTCAAGGCGGATCTCCCGCCGCAGTCGCTCCCGCTCCCCCTCCAGACGCTGCTGAACCTCAGGGTCCGACGGGTCACAGCCACCCACCAGAACACGCTCCAGAACATCATCACCCTACACACACACACAGACAGACAGAGACAGAGACAGACAGACAGAGACAGAGAGAGAGAGCAAAAGAAAGAGAGACACAGAGAGAAAAACAGAGAGAGAGGAATAAAGAGAGAGACAGAGAGAGTTCATGTAAATATAGAGGTCATAAGGTCTGGCAGGTAGCACTAGAACCTCAAAAACCAACAGAACACCTAAAGAACATTCCAAAGACAGAACAGCTAAAGAACATTCCAAAGACAGAACAGCTAAAGAACATTCCAAAGACAGAACACCTAAAGAACATTCCAAAGACAGAACAGCTAAAGAACATTCCAAAGACAGAACACCTAAAGAACATTCCAAAGACAGAACAGCTAAAGAACATTCCAAAGACAGAACAGCTAAAGAACATTCCAAAG
>JAIFZK010000177.1:267500-270000 GCA_027481765.1 Tenualosa thibaudeaui | reverse complement strand
TCTCTCTCTCTCTCTCTGTCTCTCTCTCTCTCTCTCTCTGTCTCTCACTCTCTCTCTCTCTGTCTCTCACTCTCTCTGTCTCAGAGAGAGGGAGTGAGAGAGAGAGAGTGAGAGTGAGTGCACCTCCGCTACTTCCTGCTGCTCCTTCTGAAGCAGAAATCAGGAAGGGGATTCAACCACACAGGAAGTCCAGCACTCACACACTTCCTACTTCCTGCCAGTGTGGAGATGACTGGGCAGATCAGAGGGAGAGCGCGTGAATGTGTGTGTGTGTGTGTGTGTGTGTGTATCCGTCTCAGAAAGGGCAGGGGTCAGGAGACACACTATCTACGGGACTCCTCCCTTCCTCTCCTGTGCTCTCTCAGAGTGTGTGTGTGTGTGTGTGTGTTGACATATCTTTGCTTTGACAGATCACATTTGACATTCTCAGGATATAATCACTTCACACATAGATACAGTTAAACACACTTCTATACAGCCAGTGTCTGTGTGTCTCAACAATAGTGTGAGAGAAAGTGGTGTGTGCGTTTGAAAAAAAAAAATGTTATTTCAATCTGTGTGTGTGTGTGTGTTTAAATAAACACTAATACTGTGTGTGTTTAAAGAAACACTAAGTGTGTGATAAAGTGGTTTTTGATAACGAGTGCTTTAATTACACAATGACCATCCTCCTCCTCCTCATCTTCCTCCTCTCCCAGTTTACTTCCTTCCTACTCAATGAAACACTAAATACGTGTGTGTGTGTGTATCTGTGTGTGTGTGTATATATGTATCTGTATGTATCTGTGTGTGTGTGTGTGTCTATTTGTTTCCACAAGTGACCCCCTCCTGTCCATGCCATGACACATGCACACACACACACACACACACACACACACACACACCTGTGGGAGAGATACAATCAAACAAACACGCAAGCTTTAGTTAAACAAAAAAGCTCACAAAAACAGTTGGTGTACACACACACACACACACACACCTAATGTGTGCGGCACTTATGACTACCTGGATGATTGTCAACCTTCACAGACACTAGGCACACACCCATTACTTAACATCATAAAATCACTCTCACACACACACCAGCTTGCCAAACACATCAATCAGCTGAGAGGGCACCAGCTGAAAAACAGCTGTCTGACTCACCTGATTATCTCACTCACACACACACACACACACACACACACACACACACACACACACACACTGCGTGTCAGAGTGTGACGGACAATAAGAACTGTGAGGCACGTTACACAATACCCTGTCTACTGCACACACACACAACTCTCTACTACACAACTCCACTTTCCTCTAAGAGTTGGACCTGGGAACACGTTACCATTTTTGGTACCTGCTTTGGCCAGGTTCTATCCGTTATCCGTTCTATCCGATCCTAAGACATGATGTCAACAGACTGCTGACCGCTGATTGGTCTGAGATGGCCGTCGCAAGTTTAGACGAAAGTGCAGGAGAATCAGGAGAATCAATTTTGCCTGTCCGGCCTGGTCACCTTTGAATGTCGCTTGGTTCTTCCTTGTCAATATAAGTATTCCAAGCCATGAATTTGAGCCACTGTGCTGCTTTTGAGAACACACCATCAGATAGGGCTGAAGCACAGCGAGAGGCGCCAAAGTCTGTTTACTTCCTGAGCTTCATTGAAGTGAAGAGAAGTGAATGGGACATGTGTGGAATTTTACCAATAAATTGGTCATTACCTCTTTCTGGAGTTTTGGGATTCGGCTTTTGGCATCATTTCAAGCCTAATAGTGTAACTGTGTTATTGTTTGGATTTGGAGAAAATGAACTTTATTACAGATCAGGCAGCTACCACTTACCATGTAGATGTTAGTGAGTTAACGCTAGTGAGCTAGCTAACGTAACATTTGAAATTGAGAAGTGGTGGTATTTCACTGAATGACGACCAGCTGGAGTATAGTTACTGCCTTTCACTTGTATTGACTGGTACGTTAGCTTGCTAGCTTGGTTTACTAAACTGCTAGTTTACTTTTTGTCTTGTTCCATTTTAAGATGGCCAATGAGCATAAACAGAAAACCTACACGTCTGTTCGTAAATGTGTGTGTGTGTGCTCCATTACTGACATTAGTTTAAGTGGACAAAGCAAAACAAAGTCAGGTGACAACAATAAGATAAAGCAGGGTCAGAAAACTGCTAGTTGCCACACAGTTTTATATATATATATATAGTTACTGCCTTTCACTTGAATACGACTTATAGCCGCTCACTTGAATACGACTTATAGCCGCTCACTTGAATACGACTTATAGCCGCTCACTTGAATACGACTTATAGCCGCTCACTTGAATACGACTTATAGCCGCTCACTTGAATACGACTTATAGCCGCTCACTTGAATACGACTTATAGCCGTTCACTTGAATACGACTTATAGCCGTTCACTTGAATATGACTTATAGCCTTTCACTTGAATACGACTCTGCCCACCACAACTTGATTCACAACAAAGTGATACTTTTTGTA
>JAIFZK010000177.1:165000-262500 GCA_027481765.1 Tenualosa thibaudeaui | reverse complement strand
GTGTGTGTGAGAGTGTGAGTGTGAGTGTGAGAGTGTGTGTGAGTGTGAGAGTGTGTGTGTGTGTGAGAGTGTGAGGAGACATAAGGGAGAGATAAAGGTAAAAACAGGTTGGACTGAGAGTCAACATATCTCAATTCTCACACTCCCTCTCTCACACACACACACACACAGAATTTCTGCCCTATATAGATATAGAGGGAGGTATGATGACGCGCACACACACACACACACACACACACACACACATGTACAAGTCCAAAGGAAGCACAAAGCCATTGACATACAGAACCCCACCTGCATGTACTGTGCTCTGGCTCATCCCTACCAGCTGTGTGTGTGTGTGTCAACATATGTGTGTGTGTGTGTGTGTGTGTGTGTGTCTCCACCCCATTGTCCATTTAATGTCCACCTCATTACATCCACCAGTTAATACCACTCAGAGTGTGTGTGTGTGTACGTGTGTGTGTGTGTGTGTACGTGTGTGTGTGTGTGTGTACGTGTGTGTGTGTGTGTGTGTGTGTTATATAAAGTAATAGCTGGTCGATGGCGTCATTGATTTGTTTTCACTACCAGCAGAACAGACTCTAGAGAGAGAGAGGGGAGGGTGTAGTGCATTATTTGTGTGTGTGTGTATACGTGTGTGTGTGTGTCTGTATATAAGTACAAGTACATGATCACGTGGGTGTTTCCCTTTCACTAAGAGTGTGTGTGTGTGTGTATATCAACTGGATCACATGGGTGTTTTCCTCTTAGTGTGTGTGTGTGTGTGTCAGGTCTTGTGTAATTTTAAGACCAATTATTTCATGGCCTACAGCAATCCGCTATAGATTAATTCCGCAGTCTTTCACACACACACACTCACACACACGTGCACACACACACAAAATAGCCCTAACTATTTCATGCCAAATGCTAATGAAGGAATGATTGTCAACTATGTACATGTGTGTGTTCACTGGGCAAATCTCTTTTTCTATCAATTGTACACACACACACACACACACACACGTAGTGTGTGCCCACACACACATAGAGGTGTGTGTGTGGGCACACACAGAGTACCAACGACAGTATGTCTGTGTGTGACAAACATCATGCAGTCGCTGTAGTGTCTTGTGTGTGTTAGCGAACCCATACGATCTATTTCTATATATACACACACACACATACAACATATATGATTAGTGTGGTGAGACACTGGCCTCCCATTGGCTGACTCCTGTCACCAACTCCTCCAAAGTACAACATCGACCAACTTCCCGAAAGGCCCGACAGGACAAAATGGACCAGTGACTGACGTCTCCTCACAAAGGCTCTGTCAAAATGGACCAGTGACTGACGTCTCCTCACAAAGACTCTGTCAAAATGGACCAGAGACTGACGTCTCCTCACAAAGACTCTGTCAAAATGGACCAGAGACTGACGTCTCCTCACAAAGGCTCTGTCAAAATGGACCCTCCCAATGCTGCTCCTAGGACTGATCCCACTCCTTGCCTTTAACCCTCCTTTACTCTGTTCAGCCATAACTTGACAACCACCTATGGCTTGACCATCATATACTGAGACATTTATTTATTGTTAGTATCATTTGCTTGTATTTATTTAAAATGTATTATTTATTTATTTAATGATTATTCACTTAATGATATTAGCCGGCTTTTTATGATGCTCAGTAGTCTATTATGATAACTATCTATATATTGTAGTCTATTATGGTAACTATGTTTGCACTTTTCCTACAAGAACCCTGGCGATTGGGTTGTCAATGTTTTCTTTCTTTCTTTTTATATATTAAAAAAGCAGTGTAAAATACAAAAACGTGTTTTTTTCCTCAATGAGTCACCCTTAAGTCACCACTTCCACCTCCTGCAAGCAACCTCACATCTGACTCTCTTGCTGCATTTTTTTTACTAACAAAGTTGCAGCAATTAGTAGTCAGTTCTCTGACCCATCTACACAGACCTCATCTCTCACTCCTCTTTACAGGTTCATCCTCCAAACTTCTCTAAACCAACTGTCTCTTTTTCTTATTTCACTTCTCTCTCAGAGAAAAACTATTGAACTGTGACCTTCAAACAGGTCACAGAATTACTCTTTCAGCACAACCTCCTTGACCCCTACCAATGTGGCTTCAAAAGTGTCCACTCCACTGAAACAGCACTTCTATCTGTGACAGAAGCCTTAGTGGAAAAACCTCCAACTAAACCTCTCCAAAACTGAACTGCTGGTCCTCCCAGTCAAGCAAACCACACATCACAGCATCAGCATTTAGATAGATTCCCTATCTGTTGCTCCCACCAAGACTAGATGACCTTTGCTGATCACGTTGGTCGTGTCGTTTTTCTCTAGTCAACATAAGGAAGATCAGGCCATACCTGACCCAACATGCAACCCAGCTCCTTTTACAGACCTTGGTTATCTCTCACCTTGACTACTGCATTGGTCTCCTAACAAGTTTTCCAGTCTGTACAGATGATCCAGAATGCAGCTGCATGTCAGGTTTTCAACCAGCTAAAAAGAGCACATATCACACCTATGTTCACTGAACTCCATTGGTTACCCATAGCAGCTCGCATCAAATTCAGATCACTATTAGCCTACAGAGTGATTGATGGATCTGCTCCCATCTGCCTTAATACCCTCTTAAAGCCCTGTGTTACCCTCTGGCCACTCCACCCCAAGGAACAGGCGGTAGTGGTGTAGTGGTTAAGAAATCTGGCTAGCATGCTGGAAAGTTGTGGGTTCGAATAACAGCTGCCACCATTGAACAAGGCACTTAACCCTAAGTTGCTCTAGGGGACACCGGCCCTGAACACTTGATAGTTGTAAGTCGCTTTGGATAAAAGCGTCTGCTAAATGCATAAATGTAAATGTAACGTTGTTTAGCACGGCCAACACCTTGCACAGGTCAAAGGTCAATCCAGACTATTCTCACCTGTTGTTCCAGGCGGGTGCTACTGGAACAACTGATACCCTCTCCACCTTCAAGAAATTCCTGAAGACCTAGGTCTTCCAAGAATATCTCTTGGCTTAAAATTTCTGAATACCAGGAATCCACTTGCAATGCACCTCCCTCTCTCTACAAACTGCACTTTTCTTATTACACTTTTGCACTTTCATCTAGCATTGTGCGCTCTCCGTTTTTAATTGTGCTGTAGCTTGAATGTTTATCCTCTTTTTGTAAGTCTCTTCAGATAAAAGTGTCTGCTAAATGCTTAAACGTAAATGTAATGCGTGTCAGAATCCCTCTCCGTGTCAACTGTGTTCCATGTGTGCTAGAGGTTGCCGACAACAAGGTTGTTCAGGTTGTTAAACAACAACTCATTGAAAAAGAGGGTGAGAGAGATTAGCCTGTCTAATAATTTGGCTGCATAACAAAGACTCATAAGATATATCTTGTAGCTCAGACACAGAGCAGGATGCATTGCCTCCGACATTAACCAGGCCAAGATGTGTGTTGATTAAGTGCTACATCATTTGTGTTGTGTAATTACATACCACTTTGCAATGATGGTAGTGAACTCAGTCATTATTCAATTCAAAACGCCACAAATTGAAAGTGTGTGTCTTATTCCAATGTATGCAGTCAAACTAACTGTAATGCCTTATATGAGTGTGTGTGTGTGTGTGTGAGAGAGGGTGTGTATGTGTACAGTGTATGTACATGTTATAGTTGTCAGTTGCAAGTGAGGTCTCTGCCACAGCTAAATGTGAGTATGCTGAAACACACACACACACACACACAAAATGCATGACAGATATTGCTAAACAGGAGCTGAAATAGGCCATCAGTCAGATACACTGGACAGACTGTACCAACAATGTATGTGTTTATGTGTGTGTGTGTGTGTGTGTGTGTGTGTGTGCACACTATAAGCCCCTGAGACCACCATGTGCATAGTTGCTCCACTACGTCATCTTACAGTTTATGGGAAGAGTTCTTCTGTTCTCCCCTGGGGGGGGTGTGAGTTGGTGTGTGTGTGTGTGTGTGTGTGTGTGTGTGTGTGAGAGGACAAAGGGAAATGGGGAAAAGAGGAATGAAAGCCAGGAAGAGAGGAAAGTGAGGGATTAACAAAGACAATAACAGAGAGGGAGGGAGGGAGAGAGAGAAACAGGGGGATACAAAATGAAAAAGGGAGAAATGAAAATAAATGTGTGACAGAAAGAAAGAAGAAATGATTATGGAGAGAGAGAGAGAGAGATGAAGAGAAGATGAAGAGATGAAGGAAGAGACAGAGAGGGAGAGAGAGAGAACGAGAACAAGAGAGAGATGAAGGGAGGGGTCTTCAGGGGGGCAGACAGGGAGAGAGAGAAGAGAAAGAGAGAGAAGAGAGAGAGAGAGAGAGAGAGAGAGAGAGAGAGAGAGAGAGGGACAGAGAGAGATGAAGGGAGGGGTCTTCAGGGGGGGCAGACAGGGAGAGAGGGAGAGAGAGAAGAGAAAGAGAGAGAAGAGAGAGAGAGGGACAGAGAGAGATGAAGGGAGGGGTCTTCGGGGGGGCAGACAGGGAGAGAGAGAGAGAGAGAAAGATGAAGGAAGGGACAGATAGGAAGAGAGAGAAGAGAAAGAGAGAGACAGAGAGAGAGAAAGAGAGAGAGAGATGAAGGAAGGGACAGACAGGGAGAGAGGGAGAGAGAGAAGAGACAGAGAGAGAAGAGAGAGAGAGAGAGTGAGAGAGATGAAGGAAGGGACAGACAGGGAGAGAGGGAGAGAGAGACAGAGAGAGAGAAAGAGAGAGAGAGAGAGAGATGAAGGGAGGGGTCTTCAGGGGATACGGACAGGGAGAGGGAGAGAAGAGAAAGAGAGAGAGAAAGCGAGAGAGAGAGAGAAAGCGAGAGAGAGAGAGAAAGCGAGGGAAAGAAAGAGAGAGAGAAAGAGAGATGAAGGAAGGGACAGAGGGAGAGAACATGAAAAAGTATACGGAGAGACAGACAACAAAGTCGGCAATTGAGATGGCTGGAGAAAGTCAAGTGTGTGTGGGTGTGTGTGTGTGTGTGTGTGTGAGAGAGAGAGATGGAAAAAGAGGGCAGTGTGTGAAACGGAGACAGGACTGTGTGTCTGTGTGCATGTGTGTGAGACAAGACTCTGTGTGTGTGTGTGTGTGTGTGTGACAGAGATAGTGGGAAACAGGGTGATTGTGTGTCTGTGTGATTGTGTGTGTGAGGGAGACAAGACTATATGTGTGTATGTGTGAGTAAAAGTGTGTGTGTGTGTGTGTGAGACAGAGAGAGAGAGAGAGAGAGGGGAAGGGAGAGAATGAGAGAAAGGAAGGAAGAGAAAGCCAAGATGATAAAGAGTCTTTGTGTGTTTCTGTGAAACTGGATACGTCCTCAGGCACACACACACACATTCTGGAAAAGCAGGATGAGTTGGCACACACACACACATTCTGGAAAAGCAGGATGAGATGACACACACACACACACATTCTGCTCACACACACACACACATTCTACTCACACACACACACACTTCATGGTCAATTTTACCACTCCCAATTCCTTGCTGTCACCACCTTACCCCCTCACACACACACACACACACACACACACACACACACACTCTCTTGGTCTCTCTCTGGTCTGACCCTCTGGAGGAAGTGTGAGGTTTAGATTCCCATTGGGCATGTTTTCATTTTAATCCCACTTCCTGTGTCGGCTATGGGCCTGTCTGTTTCTCTCTCTCTCTGTGTGTGTGTGTGTGACAGAGTGAGGTTTAGATTCATATTGGGTATGTTTTCATTTTAATTCCACTTCCTGTGTCGGCTATGGGCCTGTCTCTGTTTCTCTCTCTGTGTGTGTGTGTGTGTGTGACAGAGTGAGGTTTAGATTCCTATTGGGTATGCTTTCATTTTAATTCCATTTCCTGTTTCTGCTCTGGCCTGCCTCTTTTTCTTTCCATGTGTTGTGTGTTGTTGTGTACCAGAATATACTGTAGGCCTATGTGCTCAGGAGAACAAGGCATGTTGTATATGTGTTTGTATTTGTGTTTGTATATGTGTGTGTGTGTGTGTGTGTGCTGCACTTGTCCACTGCATGCTGTTGTTTGTGAGCTGTGTGTGTGTGTACGACATTCGTTGTCTGTTGCATTTACTGTCTGCTCCATGCTGTTGTGTATGTGTGTGTATTTCTGTGCGTGCTGTGTGTGTGTGTGCTGTGGACCTTCATCCCGCTTTCTGAATGTATTAGCTATGGGTGTGTGTGTTTTTGTATGTACTATGTGTTGGCTGTGTGTGTATGCACGTGATATGTGTAGGCTATATGTGTGTGTGTGTGTTAAGTACTGCTGACTTGGTTTTATCATACCATATTACCCGAAAGCAGAACACACAGCTGTCACTGGATGTTTCTTCTGTCTCCTTAGTAACACAAGAACTACAAGCAGACTCTCCTTAAGGGAACCACAACCACACACACTCCATCTTTTTGTGTTAGGTATCTCTCTCATATATCTCTCCCACCATTATCATTACCCTACTGCTTACTTTCAAAATCACACCCTTGCAATCCTCATAGCCAAGCTGATTCCATGCTTACTCCGTTTTCTGCAAGCACATTACTCAGGCAGATAACGTCCTCATCTCCCCCGTGACATTCAAACAGGTAGTTTCAGTGCAGAGCTGTGTGCTAAATGCAGCCTGGTGGCCTCACAGTCGGAAAACTGAAGTGAAAGCACCTTTCCTTGGAAACATTTTTCAACGAACTAATAACTCATCGGCCGACCCGACCATCATGCTGGTTGGAGTACCACCGCTGCTGTTGCTTTCACGGTAAACATCAATATTTGTGTTTGACACAAGAGACAGCGCGAGCGGGCGCATGTAGCCTACGTCTCTCGCGCCGAGTCCGTGACCTGCCGCGGTGTGCATCCCAAACACGCGCCACTATTGTGCCTCCGGCTGGGTACCGGGCTACCCTCGTCACGGCACGAGCTTCTGGTCTGGCGACTTACTGTTGCTAAACAAAACGGCAACTGACACTTTGTGTAGCGACACCATCGCGATTTTTTTTTGCCTAGACATAAATCTAACGGAAGCCACGAATCGCCCCATTAACCATCCCCGCATACGATGCAAGTGAGATCAGAGGGACCACATCACCACCTGTAATTCGCTAGCTAAAATCATTGCTAACATATGCATGGACGTGCTGCATTGACGGCCACGAACGGTTCCCCCTCCAAACAAAGTTAAGTTACTGACAGAAACATTGCAGCTTGCTCACCTTCCATAGAAAAAAACCCTCACCATTTCATTGAGATTGAATTCACTGGAGAATGAAAAGACACTCAATGCAATTCACTCACTTGGATGTACTCGATCGCCGTGTCGGGTTTCGTCGTCATTGTGTCTCTTTTCAGGGGGACTCAGAAGTTGGCTTCAGTCGGACAGTCTTGGGGGAGCTGGCTACTGTCTCTGGGCCGCCGGGTGCATGGGTGTGTGTCCACAAGGACAAGAGACCCTCGATTCCCAAACCCTGAATCCGCCGACGATTTTCCTGTTCCTGACCTGTACAAGGGCCTTACAATAACGAGCCAGCAAACACTGGCATTCACACTGGTGTCTCAAATAGTTCATCAAACAGCTGCCGTTCAGTTTCACGCAACGTGTAAAAAACACTCGAAGTTACTGTTAGCTAGCTAGTAAGGCAAATGTCAGTTTGTTAGCTAGCCTCCCCAGGCTAAGAACACAACGTTGTGTGACAAGAGGGATCTCTCAATGCAACGTTGGTGTTTCTCGTTGACAAACAAGTGTTATTTCTTTCTGGCGATTGCTCTGTCGACAGAATCTTTTTAGTCCATACACAAAAAGACCTGGACAGTTCTAAAATGTATCTTAATATCAGAGACAATGAATTCGTTGTGCTCTCAACCTTGCATTTTCTACAAACGACTAACGATAGCACCCGTTACTTAAAAATCGATCTCCTGGCGGCGTTGTCGATGCCGACAGTTTTTGTATGATCCGTGGGCATCGCTAACTTCGTGGCAGCCGGAGAACAAGCTAACTTTAGCGAGCCCCAGCTAACCGGGAAACTACAGACAAGGCGCTGTCCCTTTTCCAAGCGTAACGTTAGCACATCCTCCTCGGCAAAACTCAGGGACTCTTCTCAAACAGAAGAACACAGTCTCGGTGTTCAAAACAATAATGTTAGTCCGTTAGCTTTGCGGGCAGAAAATCGGCTTTTGTAGATGTCTATGCTTAAAATCCGTTAAAAATCTCTACCCGCAGGTGCAAACGTGTCCGTTGAGTTGAAATCAAACAGATGGAGCGGGTCAGGGATGGCTCGAGCGGGAGGACACTTTTTCTGCCTGTGGCTCGCCTCGCGCAACGCTCGGGGAGGAGAGGAGGGCGGGCGCTTACCGGCTGCGTCACGTGACTGCATTGTGTTGCGCTTGGGCTTTGTTCAACACCGTGCAGGCAATACCAACTGTTGATTAGACAGCTTGTCATGAACAATGCGACACCCGCGACCCCTCAGACCAAATTAGAGTAGACAGGTACAGGCTGTAACACAACACAAGACGATATTCACAGTCTGAAGGTGTGTGTCTGTCCCCATCTATTGTAAGATTATGGCTAATGATTATATCTGACACTAATACAATGCAATGGGTTCTCCAAAAACCTCTCTGCTTAGCTTTCTGGCAGAAGGTTCCGCAGTATCACTACCCGCACCTCCAGAATGGGGAAGAGCTTCTTCCCGCAGGCAGTCAGACTGCTGAACAACCTGTAGTGTAATTGGACTGGAATTTCTTAGTAACTCAGGATGCAAACCAGCGCGTCACAGCACACTGCACCTTATGCCCCCCGCACTTTCTTGCTACTATCACTTATATTTATGTAGAATAGTCTCTAGCTGCTATTATTTATATTTATATTAAACAGTATTCATTTTACAAATCACACCACTAGCCACAGTGCTCTGCAAAAAGCCATGCCCTGTCTAGCGTGTTTGTTTTAGGTCACCTGTATTTTGACCTGAAAATCCTTTACAACTGTGTTGTAATGTATGTACATATGTGTACAACAGTGTGCACGCGTACGTGTGTGTGGTGTGCGTGTGTGAGTAGGTGAGTGAATCTGTGTAGTCCCGCAATAGTGTATGTAGGCACTATTACGTATCTGTCTTATCCATACTGTGTTTTAACAGTTTCGTGTATCACCAATTGTTCCCGGCGAAACGTTGTCTCGTCTCACTATGTACTGTGTATATGGCTGAAACGACAATAAATCCCTACTTGACTTGACTTGACATCTAACAATCATCCAGGTGTCTAAACTGCCGTCTTCTTAGTGCTGTCCATATGTAGTACCTTTTTGGCCGTGTTTGCATCAGGTTTGCATAAGGTTTTAATGCAGTACAATTTCCTAGGAGTAATTCCTTGGAGTATTACATACATACATATAGCCCAAGTAATACACTTCCATGCATGCCACGAATTTGACTTTGCTGCACTCTCTCTTGATGACACAACGATGCCACGCTGAACCTGCTGAAAACGTCAACTTCCTAGAATGCGTGCTGGGATTGGTTAATTGACCACTGCTGCTGAGGATGCAGATTCTCCTATTTTCTCAATTTATGAAATACCCAAAGCATAATAATACTTATCGTATATAAATGAGAGTGTTAGGTTTCTAGTGAAGACGTTACCTACGTTCTCTGGTCCCAGTTGTAAGCATAGGCGTATAAGTTAACAGATGCTAGCGATATTGCTAGCTACATGCTATTGCTACATGCTATTTCTAGCAGATACTAGAAGCTACACTTGAATCATCTATTGGTGCCTATATTTGCATTGTACGTGTACTGATAAGACAGGTATTTGGGCATGCGATTTTCCTAGTTACTCGTAGGTCTAAGTGATGACTGATGAAAATATTATGGATGAACTCCCGTCTAACATTACTGCTGACGAGGCGATAGATGAGAGAGGTGATGGCGATCCAGAACCAGACTCCACAACACAACCTAGCAGTGACCACATTGGTGAGAAAATTAACTTCAGACAACTCAACTTAATGTAGTATGTTTTAGGTGCCACGCTGTAAACAATCACATACATCTAGCGTTTGAATCAAATGATTCATTGATGTAATATCTTAATATCACTTAACCTTTGGGGAACAGTAGGCTAATCAACTCAATTGAGACCTACTTTTGCAGACCACCAGAGCCGAATGGATCACGGCACGTTAGCCCCCTCTGCCGGAGGGCATCGGTGCTGCATGGAATCGACCGAGTGGCATTCCACTCCGGCGCTACACGACATCCAAATCATGGACGAGAAGCTTCGTCCCATTCAGGCTCACCTGGAATACCTGTTGAACAAAGCCAACGAGTACCAGGCTCATCTCTTACACAGGTGCGGCGTCTCGGCAGAGGTTTGCCTGTTTGGTTTGGTAGTTTGCCTCTTTTTTTTATTTTTCCAGTTTGTTCCATTTCCTGAAATGTAATTATCATTACCTATTATTCTGTTGTTTAAAAGGATCCCTGACTGGTAAGACTTGTTGGCCTTGTAAGACTAATGTTGGTATCAGCTATATTTGGCTGCAAATGCTTTCTTGGTAAAAAGCATTTTACCATTTTATCATTATGTAATAAAACCCCAAACATTTTGAGTTTTTTTAATCCTGTTTATGAAGCTGACACCACCTTCAATCTTACAAGGCCAGCCTGCTAGCCATGGGTCCCTCTAAAGAATAAAGAGACAACAATGACTGGAAAATGGCTGCTGTGAAACGGGTCCATTAGATGTACGTGGCTTTGGCTTGATAACTGTGTGACTGCAGCAGGAGTTGTGTGTGTGTGTGTGTGTGTGTGTGTGTAGGCGTGATCGCCTCCAGATTGAGGCTTTGTGTCGAGTGGTGCCGACCTTCCTGAAGAGCTGCCATCCTTTCTTCATTTACCTTGAGCACACAGCCAGGAGCTGCCTACCTCACAGACCCACACTACCTGCGTACATACGCTCACAGGTAACACACACACACACACACACACACGTCCAGAAGCTGCCTACCTCACAGACCCACACTACCTGCGTACATACGCTCACAGGTAACACACACACACACACACACACACAGCCAGGAGCTGCCTACCTCACAGACCCACACTACCTGCGTACATACGCTCACAGGTAACACACACACACACACACACACGTCCAGGAGCTGCCTACCTCACAGACCCACACTACCTGCGTACATACACTCACAGGTAACACACACACACACACACACACACACAGCCAGGAGCTGCCTACCTCACAGACCCACACTACCTGCGTACATACACTCACAGGTAACACACACACACACACACACACACACACACGTCCAGGAGCTGCCTACCTCACAGACCCACACTACCTGCGTACATACGCTCTGTGGTAACACACACACACAAATATGCAGAGATAATACACATGGTATATTAACATGTTATAGATAAGACACAATCTGTGAGAATCACATGCTTACTG
Organism: Tenualosa thibaudeaui; assembly: GCA_027481765.1. Lineage (NCBI taxonomy): Eukaryota > Metazoa > Chordata > Actinopteri > Clupeiformes > Clupeidae > Tenualosa > Tenualosa thibaudeaui. The sequence continues at coordinate 251,015 of JAIFZK010000177.1, read as the reverse complement.
TATACTCATACTTTGAGTGTTTTTTTTTTGTTTTTCTTTTGTAAGTCGCTTTTTGGATAAAAGCGTCTGCTAAATGCAATGGACTCACACACATTTATACACACTCACACTGCATGTTATAGCAGCTACATCCTAGTCTGTCTCCTCCTCCTATTCTGTTTATCATTTGTCGCTCTATGTATGTGTGTGTGTGTGTGTTCGTGTGTGTGTTCGTGTGTGTGTGTGTGTGCGTTCGTGTGTGTTTGTGTGTGTGTGTGTGTGTGTGTTTGTACAGTTGCTGCAGTTCTCTCAGCAGCTGTGCAGCCGTCTGGAGGAGCTGATACTGACGTATGCATCATTCAACTTCCTGACCCTTGAAGAAACCAATCCCCTCAGGTGTGTGTGTGTGTGTGTGTGTGTGCGTACGTGTGTGTGTGTGTATTAACAGACTGATCAGTGAATCCATTTGTTTTCTTGTCAGTTTACATAGACAGGCAATTTGATTTATCATACGACTGCAGATACATATCACACACACACAGCCACATACACACACACACACTCATACACTGGTTAAAAGGCACAGCGTAGACAGAATTAGCAAATCGGCAGCTAACGTTAACAGATGCAGGCATAAGGAAAAATGCAACTTCCTCCCCCTCATCAGTTAGCGTTGGCTACTTTCTCGCCCTCATCAGTTAGCGTTGGCTACTTCCTCACCCTCATCAGTTAGCGTTGGCTACTTCCTCACCCTCATCAGTTAGCGTTGGCTACTTCCCTGCCCTCATCAGTTAGCGTTGGCTACTTCCCTGCCCTCATCAGTTAGCGTTGGCTACTTCCTCACCCTCATCAGTTAGCGTTGGCTACTTTCTCACCCTCATCAGTTAGCGTTGGCTACTTCCTCACCCTCATCAGTTAGCGTTGGCTACTTCCTCACCCTCATCAGTTAGCGTTGGCTACTTTCTCGCCCTCATCAGTTAGCGTTGGCTACTTTCTCGCCCTCATCAGTTAGCGTTGGCTACTTTCGCCCTCATCAGTTAGCGTTGGCTACTTCCTCACCCTCATCAGTTAGCGTTGGCTACTTCCTCCCCCTCATCAGTTAGCGTTGGCTACTTCCTCACCCTCATCAGTTAGCGTTGGCTACTTTCTCGCCCTCATCAGTTAGCGTTGGCTACTTTCTCGCCCTCATCAGTTAGCGTTGGCTACTTTCTCGCCTTCATCACTTAGCGCTGGCTACTTCCTCACCCTCATCAGTTAGCGTTGGCTACTTTCTCGCACTCATCAGTTAGCGCTGGCTACTTCCTCACCCTCATCAGTTAGCGTTGGCTACTTCCTCACCCTCATCAGTTAGCGCTGGCTTGTTTCTCACCCTCATCAGTTAGCGTTGGCTACTTCCTCACCCTCATCAGTTAGCACTGGCTACTTCCCTGCCCTCATCAGTTAGCGTTGGCTACTTTCTCGCCCTCATCAGTTAGCGTTGGCTACTCCCTCACCCTCATCAGTTAGCGTTGGCTACTTCCTCCCCCTCATCAGTTAGCGTTGGTTGGCTACTTTCTTTCGCCTCATCAGTTAGCGTTGGCTACTTCCTCACCCTCATCAGTTAGCGTTGGCTACTTTCTCGCCCTCATCAGTTAGCGTTGGCTACTTTCTCGCCTTCATCACTTAGCGCTGGCTACTTCCTCACCCTCATCAGTTAGCGTTGGCTACTTCCTCGCCCTCATCAGTTAGCGTTGGCTACTCCCTCACCCTCATCAGTTAGCGTTGGCTACTTCCTCACCCTCATCAGTTAGCGTTGGCTACTTTCTCGCCCTCATCAGTTAGCGTTGGCTACTTTCTCGCCCTCATCAGTTAGCGTTGGCTACTCCCTCACCCTCATCAGTTAGCGTTGGCTACTTCCTCACCCTCATCAGTTAGCGTTGGCTACTTTCTCGCCCTCATCAGTTAGCGTTGGCTACTTCCTCACCCTCATCAGTTAGCGTTGGCTACTTTCTCGCCCTCATCAGTTAGCGTTGGCTACTTTCTCGCCCTCATCAGTTAGCGTTGGCTACTTTCTCGCCTTCATCACTTAGCGCTGGCTACTTCCTCACCCTCATCAGTTAGCGTTGGCTACTTCCTCACCCTCATCAGTTAGCGTTGGCTACTTTCTCGCCCTCATCAGTTAGCGTTGGCTACTTTCTCGCCTTCATCACTTAGCGCTGGCTACTTCCTCACCCTCATCAGTTAGCGTTGGCTACTTCCTCACCCTCATCAGTTAGCGTTGGCTACTTCCTCACCCTCATCAGTTAGCGTTGGCTACTTCCTCACCCTCATCAGTTAGCGTTGGCTACTTTCTCACCCTCATCAGTTAGCGTTGGCTACTTCCCTGCCCTCATCAGTTAGCGTTGGCTACTTTCTCGCCCTCATCAGTTAGCGTTGGCTACTTCCTCACCCTCATCAGTTAGCGTTGGCTACTTTCTCGCCCTCATCAGTTAGCGTTGGCTACTCCCTCACCCTCATCAGTTAGCGTTGGCTACTTCCTCACCCTCATCAGTTAGCGTTGGCTACTTCCTCACCCTCATCATTTAGCGTTGGCTACTTCCCTGCCCTCATCAGTTAGCGTTGGCTACTTCCTCACCCTCATCAGTTAGCGTTGGCTACTTCCTCACCCTCATCAGTTAGCGTTGGCTACTTTCTCGCCCTCATCAGTTAGCGTTGGCTACTTTCTCATCCTCATCAGTTAGCGTTGGCTATTTCCTCACCTTCATCAGTTAGCGTTGGCTATTTCCTCACCGCCCTCATCAGTTAGCGTTGGCTACTTCCTCCCCCTCATCAGTTAGCGTTGGCTACTTTCTCGCCCTCATCAGTTAGCGTTGGCTACTCCCTCACCCTCATCAGTTAGCGTTGGCTACTTCCTCACCCTCATCAGTTAGCACTGGCTACTTCCTCACCCTCATCAGTTAGCGTTGGCTACTTTCTCGCCCTCATCAGTTAGCGTTGGCTACTTCCTCACCCTCATCAGTTAGCACTGGCTACTTCCCTGCCCTCATCAGTTAGCGTTGGCTACTTTCTCACCCTCATCAGTTAGCGTTGGCTACTTCCTCACCCTCATCAGTTAGCGTTGGCTACTTCCTCACCCTCATCAGTTAGCGTTGGCTACTTACTAACCCTCATCAGTTAGCACTGGCTACTTCCTCACCCTCATCCGCTAGCGTTGGCTACGTCCTCGCCCTCAACAGTTAGCGTTGGCTACTTCCTCACCCTCATCAGTTAGCGTTGGCTACTTTCTCGCACTCATCAGTTAGCGCTGGCTACTTCCTCACCCTCATCAGTTAGCGTTGGCTACTTCCTCACCCTCATCAGTTAGCGTTGGCTACTTCCTCACCCTCATCAGTTAGCGTTGGCTACTTTCTCACCCTCATCAGTTAGCACTGGCTACTTCCTCACCCTCATCAGTTAGCGTTGGCTACTTCCTCACCCTCATCAGTTAGCGTTGGCTACTTCCTCACCCTCATCAGTTAGCGTTGGCTACTTCCTCACCCTCATCAGTTAGCGTTGGCTACTTTCTCACCCTCATCAGTTAGCGTTGGCTACTTCCCTGCCCTCATCAGTTAGCGTTGGCTACTTCCTCACCCTCATCAGTTAGCGTTGGCTCCCTCTTCACCCTCATCAGTTAGCGCTGGCTACTTTCTCGCCCTCATCAGTTAACGTTGGCTACTTCCTCACCCTCATCAGTTAGCGTTGGCTACTTCCTCACCCTCATCAGTTAGCGTTGGCTACTTCCTCACCCTCATCAGTTAGCACTGGCTACTTCCCTGCCCTCATCAGTTAGCGTTGGCTACTTTCTCGCCCTCATCAGTTAGCGTTGGCTACTCCCTCACCCTCATCAGTTAGCGTTGGCTACTTCCTCACCCTCATCAGTTAGCGTTGGCTACTTCCTCACCCTCATCAGTTAGCGTTGGCTACTTCCTCACCCTCATCATTTAGCGTTGGCTACTTCCCTGCCCTCATCAGTTAGCGTTGGCTACTTCCTCACCCTCATCAGTTAGCGTTGGCTACTTTCTCACCCTACTTCCTCACCCTCATCAGTTAGCGTTGGCTACTTCCTCACCCTCATCAGTTAGCACTGGCTACTTCCTCACCCTCATCAGTTAGCGTTGGCTACTTTCTCGCCCTCATCAGTTAGCGTTGGCTACTCCCTCACCCTCATCAGTTAGCGTTGGCTACTTCCTCACCCTCATCAGTTAGCACTGGCTACTTCCTCACCCTCATCAGTTAGCACTGGCTACTTCCTCACCCTCATCAGTTAGCGTTGGCTACTTTCTCACCCTACTTCTTCACCCTCATCAGTTAGCGTTGGCTACTTTCTCGCCCTCATCAGTTAGCGTTGGCTACTCCCTCACCCTCATCAGTTAGCACTGGCTACTTTTCTCGCCCTCATCAGTTAGCGTTGGCTACTTCCTCACCCTCATCAGTTAGCGTTGGCTACTTTCTCGCCTGCATCAGTTAGCGCTGGCTACTTCTCACCCTCATCAGTTAGCGTTGGCTACTTCCTCGCCCTCATCAGTTAGCGTTGGCTACTACCTCACCCTCATCAGTTAGCGTTGGCTGGTTACTCACCCTCATCAGTTAGCGTTGGGCTACTTTCTCGCCTCATCAGTTATCACTGGCTACTTCCTCACCCTCATCAGTTAGCGTTGGCTACTTTCTCGCCCTCATCAGTTAGCGTTGGCTACTTTCCCTCATCAGTTAGCGTTGGCTACTACCACGCCCTCATCAGTTAGCGTTGGCTACTTCCTCACCCTCATCAGTTAGCGTTGGCTACTTTCTCACCCTCATCAGTTAGCACTGGCTACTTCCCTGCCCTCATCAGTTAGCGTTGGCTACTTTCTCACCCTCATCAGTTAGCGTTGGCTACTTCCTCACCCTCATCAGTTAGCACTGGCTACTTCCCTGCCCTCATCAGTTAGCGTTGGCTACTTCCTCACCCTCATCAGTTAGCGTTGGCTACTTTCTCACCCTCATCAGTTAGCACTGGCTACTTCCCTGCCCTCATCAGTTAGCGTTGGCTACTTCCTCACCCTCATCAGTTAGCACTGGCTACTTTCTCACCCTACTTCTTCACCCTCATCAGTTAGCGTTGGTTACTTCCCCGCGCTCATCAGTTAGCGTTGGTCTCCAGGTCTCTATCTACTGCTACTGACCTCTCTCTCTCTCTCTCTGTGTTTCAGTATCTCTCACTTCTTCATTGGTCACTGTCAGGTGAACCACATCCAGGTGTCAATCTACCGCTACTGTCGCCCCACCCCATTCCAGGCACTGCCTACCTGTCGTCTCTACAAGCTCATGCGCTGGAACGTGGAAAGACTCCCGGAGCGAGGGATAGAGAGGGAGAGTGGAGGAGGGAGAGAGGAGAGAGAGAGAGGAGCCAGGAACAGCACTGAGTAGTAAGTAGGGAGAGAGAGAAAGAGAGAGAGAAAGAAAGAAAGGAGAGGGACCCTCAACCCTGAATTAGCCATTATGGAGGCTATCAACCCATAGCTCTGTTGTTTGGTGTTGCCCAGTGAAGAACAAGAAAAGTTGTTACAAAAAATCTTTGAACCTCAAACAGGCCTATAGGTGAAAGTTATACCAGGCAAGACTGCGATTTATGATGTCTGGAGCTCCCCCTAGAGGCGCAGATAGTAATGAGCCATTTCACCATTGAAGTGACTATGAAGCTGATAGATGAACCTAAAAACATCTACCTGGAGTGCCTTTAATAGACTCCAGACTATCACTGTAAGTCTTTGAGGGTTCAAGTGCTTAGAGGGACATTGAGATTCAGCCATTGACTTTTAAGTTCCCTTTAGTATGAGGAAGTAGAAACAGCCCAAACAGAAACAAAGAGCGAGCGAGTGAAAGAGAAATGAGACTCTGTTTCTGTGATCCCATTTCTATTTCTTTCATTACAGTTTTTATTGCATTGCTCCATTAAGTATTCAGATCATCCCAAAGGGACTTAAGGAGCTCACCCAACATTACAGTCAAAAGCAAACCCTCTTGTAAGCAAATGGAGTGTCTCAAATCTACTTGTTTGTGCAAGTATTATCATAAAGCCTTTTTAAGGTATTAAATAGATATAAACAGTCCAAAAAATCAGTCTTCAGCTTTTGGACAAGTGCGTTGGAGAGGAGTTTAATGCCTCTGGCCAATGACAGTCCTCCATGAAGATCATGTGACCAGTCTCCTCTTCCCTCTATTCCCTCCACCCCCATTTCCCAGCTACTTCCTGTGCTATGAGGAGGTCAGAAGAGAGGGCGAGTGGTCAGGAGAGGAGGAGGAGGAGGAGTATGGGAGCGAGGGAGAGAGAGGAGTGGAGAGGAGGAGGAGAGAGAGCGGAGGGAGAGAGGGCCAGGGGATGATGATGAAGATGTGGTCCATTGGACAGTGGGTCCAGACGTACCCTAACCCACAGACAGAAGACATCTACGAGTGGTGAGAACACACACACACACACACACACACACACACACACAGAGAGAGAGAGAGAGAGAGAGAGAGAGGTGAAAGTAAAACAAATATGTGTGTGTTGTAGGATCTTGTGTGGGATTCCTCAGGCGCAGTATCAGCAGCTGTTTTACCTTGGGGCTTCAGAGCCGTCTACCTGCAGTGCCACTGACTGCCTGCTGGGGGCGCTTTCTTACGACAACCAATGAGAGCACAGCGCTATGGCTTAAACAACCAATGAGAACACAATATCATGAATAAACCAGTCAGTCAGGGCATAGTGCTATGGCAACAGCAACCAAGCGGAACTGTGGCACTAAAACCTTTAACTGGCTTTGAAATGACCAAAGGTCACCAGAATGATTCTTTAGATGTTAAGGATATATTTAGGTTTGTGAAGGGTGTGTTTACTGATGTTACTGACTAAGCTGGGTAACTGAGGGACTAACCACTGATCTCTAAAAGAACACTTTGTGTTGTTTGACATCAGCCGTTACTCCTCAACTTACCTGGGTAAACCTGTTACCTTGTGTCCTTGCTCACCTCTCAGGTGTGTTCCAGATCTGTGTGTTTGTGTGTTTAGGATTTGTTTGCGGGTTAGGAGACAAGGACTCTGTTCTTGTGTGCTCACTGTTCCTGGAGGGGTGTCTTATCTAGGAAGCTGAGCACTTAGCTATTCAAAGGCAGTTTAAATATGCCAGTCTGAACAGACAGCTGAATGGAACACGCTGCTGAGACTGGAGGAGAATTCTACAGGGAGTTCCGATTCCACTGTTCCATTGTTCCGTCTCAGGGAATCTAAAACACTGTGGAGGTGATCTAGGCAGTATTTTAGTTTTATACAAATCACTTCAGCAAAGCTGCTCTCTTTATCTGTTTAATGTCTCTCTTTGTTGTAATTGGAAACACTTCATTGGTAATGCTTTGGTTGAGCTTGTGGCCAGTTAAACACATTCTTATTGACTCAGTGTTGCTATATTGTTTGGGGCTAAACATCTCTGCTAGTGTAGCTATGTTTTAAAGGCTATACATTTCTTTAATCACCATCACCAAAAAAAAAAAAAAAAGGTTTCATTGACTAAATGTTTGAAGTTGTCTGCTTTCACAATAAAGCACTGCTTTTTTCATTGTGATGTTTTGGTGTCTGACTCACTGTTCATTATCGTGTTTCGGAGGCTCCAACTACTCAGACTAGAAGGGACAGCCCCCAGTTTTAGGTAGACGGTGAATGGACCATAAACCTTTGGACATTAGCAACATTAGTGTGACTAAAGTTCTCACATAACAAACCACCCAACAGAGAGTTTGAAAAAAGTTGTTTTTATTTGCAATAGACACATTTGAAAAATGAAAGATGAACAGGTCACAACATTTTGGGATTTCACAATGAGCTCCATACTTCATACACACACACTAGGCTCAGATCAGAGGTGTGTGTGTGTGGGGGGGTGTAGAAGTCAGACATAGAGAGCAGGGCCTTCCCTTGCTCAGGTCAAGTCACATAAGATAGAACACGTGTTGTTTCATGCTGGGGGGTAGAGTCAAATCAATTCGATAGAATCAAATAAAAATATAAATTAAATAAAACACTCAAGTCCTTCACCATTACAAAATTCCCAAACTATAAAAACAAAACATGTTGAGATCACATGAGAAAAGAATCCATCCCTTATGACAGCCCAGACAGCTCAAAAACAACTCTGGAGCACCTCAGGGTCAGACCCAGCCCCATTTCTGGGCCATGTCAGTGCCAGACTCCAGCACTGCTGAACAGCTGTAGCTTTTAGCTTCTCCCTAAATAACTACATTACCCATCGTGCCCCATTGACTACAGAGGATTTAGGACATTACAATATGAACAATTCATAAGTTTAAGATATTTAAGCAAGATATTTCAACTGTATCTTCCTCCCTCCCGCTCTCAACATCAGCAGGGTTTGGGGGTCATTTGAGAGCCAGTCAAGTGTTGACTAGACGCCCATCTAGAGAGAGCAGATAGATCAACTCACTAATAGTTCAGAGGGAAGGGAGGGAGGTTATCCGAGCAGATGGACCACTACAGACCAGCAACGAGCTGTTCAGGATCGATCAAACACAAACACACCGTCCCCCCTTAGACAGAACAGCAACATTTCAGAATGGAGGCTCTTGCTTGTCTAACTCCCAGTGCTCCAGTGCTTCACATTACCCTTCTTACTAAGCAATTTACAGTAGTTTTCTAATGGACCACATGAGGCATCAATGGCCCAGTCACACACACATACTGGCTTATTTTGCCCACCCACAGTGGTCCCATATGCAATATCAAGATCTGTGTATGTATACATGTATGTATATATAGTGGTCTATGGGTGATGTAAATGAATGAACATAACTAAGATCAATATGGTCGTATGGATCCTAATCCTTTATCAATCTGTATAGTCATATTCATCCAAGTCCTTCATTGTTTGATATGATCATATTTCATATTTAATTTAAATTTTATAATTCTTCACAGATTTCTCCTTATTTATACACAGTGATCAATCCCTTCATAACTAATGTAGTAATAATCAATCAATCAAATCACAGTGTATTTGGTGACCAGTGCAAGAACTCAACCTTAGATGAGACAGTGCCAAACTGGACACCCGAGCCAATCACAGAACACCACAAACAAACAAACAAACACACATGACTAAAAAGGTTATATAGATCAGTGCACATACAATGACCTGAACCTGATCGGATTAGCATCACACTTTAATAGGCCACATGGTTAACACATACACACACTCATTGCGCACACGCATGCACGAACACACACACACTTTTGCACACCAACATACAGCACACACGCTTACTTATTCAACTTACTTATTTCCAAGACTTACTAGCAGAGGTAAAGAACACAGTGCTTTCTTCACGTTACAGAACGGTCTGCATATACCTCAAAAAGGGGAAATATATATATATATATATATATATATTCAAACACATATACACGTATCCATCTGTGATTTACTTGTGCAGTTTAGTCTGTGCTTGTCTAACACTGGAACTGCTTTGCATAAGGACACACCATTTCTACATTCTACCTTTTTTCATCTTTTCAAACAGTGACTAAAATCATGACGAGACAGAATATTCCAGAACACCTAACTTGGACCTGACTCAGAAAACATTCCAGAACACCCAACTCAGATATTCTAGAACACCTAACTTGGACCTGATCATTACTTCCAGACACTTAGGAGAAAAACATTACGAACAAATAAAGAATAATAAAAAAAAAATCTTGACATCACAATGCCCTTTAAAGTCATACAGTCAAACTCGTGGCCAGTGAGAAGGGCTGAAATCCTCTACAGTAGTGCCTCATGGCCACGACAGGCATGGCTCTCTTTCCACCAACAGCAGTACCAAAGCATAAATATATTTTCCCCAATAGCATAGAAGCTTCTAGGCCTGTGGATGTGTGTATTTCAATACACGTCATAAACATCACTAAAAACATCTCTCTCAAACACCTTCTGAATACCTAAGACCAAAGACATAAGGTGGACAAAACACTACAGATCACATCGGCTTTAAAAGAACTACACCAAAAACAAAAAAAAGAAATGAAACTAAACATACAAACTGAAATCCTTCCATTCTTCAGAATGTCAGTGTACATCAGGTCAGGTCAACTCCAGACAAACACAAGAACACAACATGCAAAGGACTAAAGAAGTACTAAAAACAAAAACCCACATACACTTCAAAGCGACAACACTGACAAGATTTCACAATATTTCAATCACAAGAGCAACAGGACACAAGTTGCCCTAATTACAATTGCTGGGAAGGTGTATTTCTCACTCTTTCCACCAGGGGGCAAGATAGTGCAGCTGTAAAAGCCACCAAGTCACAGAACTCACTAAAACCTGCAGATCTGAGCAGCTGTACTTCAATGTCCGTTATGTCAGTATTGACAACAAGCAAAATGGCCCATTAAAAAAACAATAAATAAAATCATTACATTAAAGAAATTAACAAAAATCTAATGAAATCACATAAATAACAGAGAGACACTGAAGGTGGATTAAACGGATTGTGTGCCAACATCACCTGTTGCTTCCCCTTTCCCCAGTACAAAACCCAGACTTTATTCAAAGCTGATCACCGTTTTTTTTCTCCCTTTAGACCCTTCCATTGCCTCTGCGTCAAACTGTTAAAGACCAAGGACCTGTCCACCTGACCAGCGCTGACCCTATGACCTCTGCAGCTGTCCGACAGCTTTGGGTCCATGGCTCCCTAATGCCCTTTGACAAATTCAAGGTCATTCTGATGTCTAATGTTAAGGGTAAAGAGTCTCAAAGAGTAAACATGACCTTGACATGGCCTGGCTCAAGGTCAAAGCAAACAGGGGTCAAACAATCCATCCTTGAGTCTTTAACTAGGGAGGACAACAGAGGCAGTGATACAGCTGTGTGTGTGTGTGTGTGTGTGTGTGTGTGTGTGTGTGAGAGTCTGCTAAGTCTAGTATGTCTCTGCTGGTGTTTCTTTTGGTAGAAATTTCTTATTGCAATTACACTTGATGTCATATTAGCCAAATTATTCTAATGGATGTTTTTTGCAGTGCTGAGTTCACTGGTGGGCAGTTGGGTAGTAGGAAAGTATTGCTTTGAACATCAGAGAGAAAGAGAGAGAGAGAGAAAGATAGAGAGAGAAAGAAAGAGTGTGCATGTGTCTTGTCAGTGGTGCGTCTCCACCTCCACCACTGTCCACTCCCCCTGAGGGGCGGAGCTTCCCTGCGTCTCTGGGGCGTAGCTGCTGACTGCAGTGACTGTGGCAGTGACGGTGGGCGAGGCGTTGGGGGTGGTGTTGGGGGGCAGGAGCATCTGGGGCCAGAGGCTGCTCTCTAGCGGGCTGAGGGTGCCACAGCCCCCCCCAGGAACCGGCCCCGGGCCCCCGGCTGACACCGCTGCTGCCCCCTTCAGGAGAAGTAGGGGAGAGCAGCGCTGGCCCCTCAGCCACAGAGTCTGGCTAATCAGCTGCTGCACCAGCCCCGCCTTGCTGTCCCAGTCCAGCTCCCCCGGCGATGACATCACTTCCTCTTCCTGTGACATCACGTCCTGGTCCTGGACTTGCTGGAGACGCTCGTGGTCCGTGCCGCTGCCATTGTAGTCAAGGCTGTCGGGCTTGTGGTCGTTGTTGTCGCAGTCCTGTTCAGGTGAGCTGGGGCTGGCTGTGTCTGTGAGCATGGAATTCTGGGAGCTGTAGTCTTGCTCTGGTGGGGGCGTGGCCATGCTAGACTCTGCCTCCATGCGCTCGCTAATTTGTTCCCTCTCCTCCTCTTCCTTCACTCCTTCCACCCCTCTCTCCTTCTCCTCCTCCTCTTCTCCCTCGCTCTCCAGGGCCTCGTAGATGGTGCACAGGGCCGAGGAGGCCGAGGGCGAGAGCCCTGGCGCTGTGGGTGATGACGTGTTGGTCGGCACCGGTGCCGGCTGAGTTCTGGCCTGAGCCCGGTCCTGTTCCTCCAGCTCCTGCTGCCATAGGCGGATCTGCTGCCTCTGGGACAACTGCTCCTGTTCCTGTTTACCAGTCTGTTTGTGTTGTTGTTGTTGTTGTTGTTGCCACTGCTGGAGCTCCTGGCGCTGCTGCTGGAGCTGAAGGGTGAGCATGTCTCTCCTCTGCTCCTCCAGCACCTCCTCAGTGCTCTTCACCTCCTCTTTCGGCTCCACTCTCTCCTCACTCCCCTCCCTCCCCACCTCCTGCCCCCCCTCTTTCTTCCCCTCATTTACCTCAGATTCACGCTCGAGGTTTTTTTTTTTCCCCAGCTCTGCCTCTTCCTGGTCCAGTAACGACGCCGTTGACGACGCCGTTCCGTCTCCTCGGACTCTCTCCTGGCGCTCCCTGCGGAGACGCTCCATCTCCTCCAGGTGGCGCTGGTGCTCCTGCAGACGGCGGAGCTGCACGTTGGGCTCGCCCCGCTGCAGGCGCGGGGGAAGGTCGCCCGTCGGGAGTCGAGCAAGAGGGGAGGGGGAGCCTGAGGGTGCCGAAGGCTGCGATGATGATGATGATGATGTTACCGGGGTCTGATTGGAGCAGCGAGAGCTGCGGAGGCGGGGTCTGGGCATCGCCATGACAACGTCCCATCCTGAGCAAGAGAGAAAGAAAGAGAAAGAAAGAAAGAAAGAAAGAAGGCAAAAGGGAAGGAGAGAAGAAAGAGGTTGAAGAAAAAAGGACAAAAAGAAAGAAAGGATTGAAGAGAGAAGAGAATAAAAACGTTAGTAAACAAGTGTCAAGTTACAACCCTGAGCCAAGCATAACTGACAACTTGGGATGACTGAGGGGGTGAAGCAGTGAAGGGCGGCGATGGAGAGAGAGAGAGAGAGAGGAGGAGAGGAGAGGAGGGCAGCAGTGAGTCAACCAAGACCAGAACAGGAGCCTCACTCATAGGAGCGTGGAGAAGTGGGGTGACGTGGGTAATGGAGACTGCAGGAAGAATCCAAAGTCAGAGCAGATGAGTTAAGAGTGAGTGAGAGTGTTGGTGACAACTGAGGAGTGAAAGCAGCCAATACCAGCAAAAAGAGAGAGAGAGAGAAAGAGAGAAAGAGAGAAAGAGAAAAAGAGAGAGAGAGAGAAAGAGAAAAAGAAAGAGAGAGAGAGAAAGAGAAAGAAAGAGCGAGAAAGATAGAAAGAGAGAGATCTAGTCCCTGTAACGTTTGTGCTCAATACAACACAATTAAACAGCCACATCCTGCATGTGCAATAACCGCAGTGCTCAAATAAACAATAAGAAGCTTGTGAGTAAAACAAACAAACACACAGGTAAACAAACAAACAACCCTTTCCAGTGTGGCAGTGACAACATGCTCACGGACAGATATACAAGAGAGCTCAACCCATGCAGATGACTGTCAGTCAGTGAGTGGGTGCTGCCCTATGCACCAAGGTGACGTGGGTAGTGTAGTCTTTCAGACTGTGGAGGGAAGCCAGAGCATACAGTGAATCAAACCACAACAGTCTTTAGCTTTAGCCACATGCCATGCTTCCCTTGTAGTTTGAGATGGAAGGAGAATGCCTAAGGTTTGAAGAAAGGGCTGAACACACACACACACTCAAAACACACACACACACTCAACCTCATCCCTCTATCCAGCTTTCAGTGGTCACAAGGAAAGCTTGAATGCTCAAGAGAAAAATGGATCATAATTGAGTTGAGAAATCAAATTATGTCTTTCCTGTTTATCAGAGTCTCAGATTCCCTTCTGATCTGACTGACATGAATCCAATTAAGAAATGACAACTGCTGCTGGATTAGAGGATCTAACCATGGGTTGAGAGAGAGAGAGAGAGAGAGAGATGGAGGAGATGAGGGGGAAGAGGAAGAAAGAAAAGATAGAAAGAGATGGGCTAAGGAGGAGAGAAGGAGATGAGAAAGAGAAAGTGTAATAAGAAAGAAAAGAAAGACAGAGACACACACACACTCACAGACACATGGGGGGTGAAGGTAAAGAGTGGCACCTTGCTTCAGAGCCATCCACACACACACACACACACACACATACACATACACGGGGGTGGTTGGGGTGGCACCTTGCTTCAGAGCCATCCACACTGATGCTGTTGCTGTAGAGGTGAACTTCCTGTTCCTCATCCGACTCCAAGAGCGAGGGATGAGGAGGGGAACAGCCAGAGAAAAACAGAGCAATGCACACGCAAACAAACACACATGCAAACACACACACACACACACACACACACACACACACACACACACACAGGCTTCCAAACCCTCAGTCCTGAGCAGTTAAGTCTAGGAGTGTTCAGGGCTTAGGAAGGACAATGGGATTTAGCCATCCAAAACTTAGTAGAGCGTGTGTGTGTTTCTGTCTTTTATATGCATCTCAAACACACCCACAGAAGTTAACTGGAAAGACATGAGGTTGTCAACCACAGGCACAATTCACAACAGCTCAATAGATTAGGGTCTCACTCACTCACACACACACAATCCAAACTTTACGGTAGCTGCAAACAGTCTGCAAGAAAAATCAATTTGATTTGATGTAGTCAGCACATACTTGATCAGACATGCTGCATCACACTCCATTACTGTCTGGGGGGATAATGGTGTGTGAGTGTGTGGTACATGATTGTGAAACGTGATAGTCCAGAGTACATGGCTCCATTAATTGTGCGTTATCTGTAATGTAATAGCCAAGCTCAAATGCTTTCTGAGGTAGGAGCGGTGGGAGCGTAGCGGTTAAGGAACATGACTAGCGTGAAAGCAGCCGGAAAAATCCCAGTTGAATCCCAGCTGCCATCGCTGTGCCCTTGAGCACTTAACCCCAAGTTGCTCTAGGGGAGACTGTGTAGCATTGGAGTGGTGATAGATATTCAGTATTCAGATTATTTTTCTGTGTGTGTGTGTGTGTGTGTGTGCGTGCATGCGGTCAAGGAACCTGACTAGCGTGCAAGTAGCCTGAAAAAGTTGTGGGTTTGAATCCCAGTTTCCACCGTTGAGTCCGAGTAAGGCACTTGAGGGGACACTGTGTAGCATTGGAGTGGTGATAGATATTCAGTATTCAGATTATTTTTCTGTGTGTGTGTGTGTGTGTGTGTGTGTGTGTGCGGTTAAGGAACCTGACTAGCGTGCAAGTAGCCTGTTGTGTCCGAGTAAGGCACTTGAGGGGAGACTGGCCCTGAACAACTGCTAAAAAAATGTAAGTCACTTTGGATAAAAGCATGTGCTAAATGCATAAATGTAATGTAAATGTTCTGTAATAGTGTGTCTGTGTATGTGAGAGAGAGAGTGAAGTAAACTTCTTAGAAGGCCACATGCTAAACACTTTATTTAAATCTTTATTATTTAATTTCACGTTTGTTATTATTTGATATAATGTCTCTTCATTATCATCACACGCAAGGAAGACATCAATACAGACCAGCAGATGACATCGTAAAAGAGTGTGTGTGTACCTGGGTGTGCTTGCATCTGGCTGTGTGTACGTGTGTGTGAGTGTATAAACATGTAAGTATGTATGCCTGTGTGTTGGGGGTGGTGATTTAAAGTGCAAAAGGGACATCTGGAGTTAGGAGGTCATCATTTGTGCAAAGTTCAGCAACATCCATCACTTCAGATCAGATCAGTTGAGCTGAGCATCCCTACCCATCCCCCACACACACACACACACACACACACACACACACACACACAAAAGTGCTGTCTGCATGGAACATTCTGTATAAAAGATAAACAAACACATACTAACAAAAACACACAACAAGCAAGTAAGTAAACCACACACACACCCACACACACACAATCCTAAGAGTTTACTGCAGCCATTGCACACACAGGACTGAGTAGCCATAGTGCTGGAAGCCCCAGTCAGCGCATGTGGTTTGACCCATAAACAAATAAACAAAAGAACAGAACAGCTGGGTTTAGTCTTTCATCTCTTCACCTCTTCTGTTTTTCTCTCTCTCTCTCTCTCACTCACTCACTCTCGCTTTTCAGATTCTCTCTGTGACCAAAGAGAGAGAGAGAGGGAAGTAAACACATACATTGATGAGGACATAATACTCGATGTGTGTGTGTGTGTGTGTGTGTGTGTGTGTGTGTGTGTGTGTGTGTGTGTCTGTGTGAGCGAGTGCGACATCAAGACAGAAGAGAATAATGCTGCAAGCTTCAGCTTGGTGGGGTAGGTCAGCCTCTCAGTTAAAATCAGGTTGTAAGACATGTCTGTGTGAGTGAGTCTGTGTGTCACACGTTACCTGCCAGCGAGTCGTCGCTCTTCTCGCTGAAGGTGGTGAAGTAGGGTTGGGACGCGGAGCCGTCAGGGCCGTCCTCAAAGGGGTGTGGCTTGAGGAAGGAGGCGGTAGAGGAGGCGGAGTTTAGGGAGGGGGCAGGGCAGAGCTGGAGAAATCCTTCCAATCCTGCCCCAGGCTCCAGAGGCGGATCCTCCCCCTCTCCTCCTTCCTTCTCCAGGCCGCTCATCCCCCCGACCGCCGGCCCCTTCTCCTTCCCCAGCGAGGGCTGCTCCATGTCGGGAAGGCCGCACTGCATGTAGCCTTCCTGCTCCAGACCCACTGAGCTATTCTCCTCCACGCCACTAGGGGCGCTCTTGATCTCCTCGTTAGCTGGTTCTTCCAGGGAAAGGAGCCCAGGGCTGCGGGGGGCGCTGGCGAGCTCGGCCAGCGGGGACGGGGCGGGGGAGGGGGCGCTGCCCAGGCCGGAGGAGGGTGCTGTGGCGGAGCGGGGCGGTGTCGTCTCTTCGTCCTCGCAGGCGCCGGGGGTCGGCGGCAGCTCTTCGCTCTCCTCCAGAATAGGCAGAGGTGGCGCCTCTGCCTTCTTTTCCATAGCAACAGTCTCCGGGGCGACCGGGTCGTCCAGCAGCATCTCACCCTCAGTGTCGCTAGCCTCGTCCTCGGTCGCCGAGGAGACGGGCGAGCCGTGGGTCATCGCGGCCGCCTCTGCGTCCGCCGGTCGTTGGAGCGGCTCCCGCCAGGAGGGGCTGGTTGCCGGGACGATGTCAGGAAGCACAGAGGGGGTTGTGGGAGACACGGCTTCTGCCACCATCACTGACTCACCCTCCCGGGAACTGTGAGCAGATAAGCGGCTAAGGTCTGGAGGAGGGAGGCTGGCGCCCTCCGGCTGGAACCCCAAGGACAGGCACTCATGGCTGGCAACAGCGGAGAAGGCAGGGGGGTCAGCCTGGAGCTCCAGTCCCTGAAGGAAGAGGAAGACGGAGTGGGTATGAGGTGCAAATGCTCTCCGTTTCCTTGCCGTCCATTATGACATCAGCAAACAGAACGGTCATTTGGTAACATTCTAATTGCATTAGGAATGCTCAATTATAAAATAAACTATAATCAAGACGATTTGATCAATACTGAATTTACAATTATTTTGCACAATTATTTATTAACTTTGGGAACATGCTGCATTTATTTAACTCAAAAAAAAATTGGACTTTGACTTTTTATATGATATTCCCACACATTTCCTTTCGTACAATTTGTGTGTGTGTGTGTGTGAGAAAATGAGTGAGTGTTTAGGGTTAGTTAACCCTAGGTTAGACTGTTTGACCCCACTCCACCTGTGCATAGTCCATAGTGACTGCGGGCAGTGCAGAGGGCAATGGGGAGCTTGTGTGTGTGTGTGTGTGTACCTGTGCCATAGTGACTGTAGGTTGTGCAGAGTTGCGTAGAGCAGCAGGGAGCTCGTGTGTGGGGGTGGGGGACTCCTGGGCATCCGGACTGGGGGAGCTGGACTGGTCAGGGGGGTGGGTCTGGGACAGGGGATAACCAAGATGGAAATCACAGCCATTCACACAAACAATTACTTGTTACACCTATCCATCTCTTACAATTACTTGTTACACCTATCTATATTTGTGTGATGTGAGTGAGTACGTAAAGAGTCTCATAAAATGCTTTCATTTAAGTTCTACAACCAAGAATAGTGGTGTGCGTGTGTATATATATATATGTGTATATATATATATATATATATATATATATATATTGCTTTCTTTGAGTTTAACATGTCCTCTTCTTCCCCATATACACACACACCTACATCTTGCCCATCACTTCCCCCTTCCTGAGCCCTACCTGGGAGAGGCTGTGTGCTTGTGCCCATGGGCTGGGGAAAGGATCCCAAGGATGGGATGGGAGCTGTTGCTCCAGGTTGTCAAGGTGATCGTCGTCAGGGAAGTCCTGGTCGTCGTCCTCCACATCTACATCGTTGCCGTAGCTTTCCAGACCGCTCTCGGTCACGGCCTCGCTGGCCATCTCTACATCTTCATCATCCTCCTCGTCATCATCACCTCTTCGTCTCGCAGGTGCGTCGGCACGCTCAGAACCAACCTCCATGTCACACACACGGTCGTCATCATCTTCGTCATCGTCATCCTCCTCCTCGTCCTCCTCTTCGTCTTCCTCATCGCCGTGGATGTCGGGCACCCTCTCGGAGTCGGGGGAGCCGGCGGAGGGCGCGAGGTCAACGAGGTCAGCGAGGTCGTCGGGACCCTTGAGGCTGGCGTCGGCTCCCAGCTCGTCCGTGCTCTCAGTGCCCTCCAGCACCCCCTGCTGACTGCAGCTGCCGTCCTCCGAGTCCAGCGCAGACGCCGCCGACACGCCCCCCCCCGCCCCGGCCACAGCCGCCCCACGCCACAGGGATGAGCCGGGGCGAGACCCGTCAGCGTCCTCGGTGGGCTGTGTTCCGCTCATGTCCGACAACGACACTTGTTGGCTGCCGCCTTCCTCCTCCTCTTCCAGGTCGTTATGGTTACTGCTGGTGGCAGACGAGAGGTCAGGCTGATCACGGACTACAGGCAGGAAGTCACCGGCAGCTCTGCTCAAAGGGTCAAAGGTCAAGGCTGCGGGAGTCACAGAGGCATCTTCCACAACAGCCACTGGTTCTTGGATCAGAGAAGGCTTTTCATCAGCCTGCAGTTCTTGGGTCAGGGATGCACCCTCAACAGTTTCCTGTGTCTGAGATAAGGATGGATCCTCACTAGGATGAACACTCTGAGGCAAGGATGCTCCCTTCACAGTCTGGGAAGCGTCTATTTGCTGCCCTTTTGGCTCCTCTCTCTCGGCCTCTGGAGTGCTGGAAGATTCCAGAGCCAGGCCAGAACTAGGAGTGCCAGAGATGGTGCCCGCAGTTGCTGCTGCTTCAGCTCCAGTAGAGTTGAGGGTGGTGGAGCCCTCTGGTGGTGGTTCTGCAGACGGCACCTCAGCAGGAGTCTTTTCCACAACCAGTGAAGCAGCGGTTGCTGTTGTTGTTACGGCTGCTGTCGCTACGGCAGTGCTCGTCACCGCAGCAGCAGCAGTCGTGGTCTCTGCGACGGGTGCAGCCGAAGCTGAAGGGGCCTTGGGGTCAGTGCGGGCGGGCCTCTTCCCCGCAGGCTTCCCGTTGAGTGACAGCGGAGGTACCTGCTGGGTGGGCTTGACTCTCTGCTTGCTGGAGGCAGCCAATGAGGAAGAAGCAGAAGGACCCGCCCCTTTGGAGGCAGCCAATGAGGTGGTGCGAGGACTCGCTTGGACCCGCCTCTGGGGTGTGTTGCCCTGTGGTCTAGGGCTTGGCTTAGTGGGAGTGGCTTTGGCAGAAGAGCCAATACCTGAGTGAGCCACCTTAGCAGAAGTGGAGCCTGTTGCTATAGAAACTGCCCTGGAGGCAGAGCTACCAGAGGTAGGGGCTTTAGAAGAGACAGAACCTGTTGCTGCAGTTCTGGAAGCAGAACCAGCAACGCCCGCGGTTCTAGAAGCAGTAGAGTTCAGAGGAGCAGTTCTAGCATTAGTCTTGGTCTGGGCAGTGGTGGCTCGAGATGAGGAGGAGGAGGAGGTGGTCGGCATGACCTTCGACCCAGAAGTGTTTCGAGAGGCAGCGGCTGTGGTGATGGTGGGCCTGGATGAGGCAGGGACGCGCGAGGAGGGAGCAGGAGCAGCTGCAGAAGGAGCTCGTCTGGCAGCAGAGGTGGCTGGTCTGGTGCCATCTACAGGGAGGGAGGGAAGGAACAGGAGAAGGCACAGCAGTATAAACAATGCTTTCAACAGTATAAACAATGCTGTATGGCTTTGAGTTGTAAAGACACAGACACACACACACACACACACACACACACACACACACACACACCAGAGGGATCTGGTATCAGTTTCTAATAACACACACATACACACACATCCTACCTTTCTTGGGTCCAGCTGCTCCTGATGTTGAGCTGCCACCAGAGGGAGCTGAAGGGCCAGTCGGTTTTGTTGCCACGGCAGCTGGTCTCCCAGACGACGCTGTGGAAGTGGGGCGAGAGGCAGTTGCCCCTGTGGGCCTGGGGACAAATAACAAACAAACACACAGAAAGAAACAAACAAACAAATAAGACTGCAATTCATCATCTTAGATTTGTGTTTATGGATTAAAAGTGTTGGGGAGCATCAGTGGTGCCATCAGTATTCTAGCACAGATGGTTAGATCAAGATTTCTACTGTATTCTAGCACAGATGGTTGGATCAAGATTTCTACTGTATTCTAGAACAGATGGTTGGATCAAGATTTCTACTGTATTCTAGCACAGATGATTGGATCAAGATTTCTACTGTATTCTAGCACAGATGGTTGGATCAAGATTTCTACTGTATTCTAGCACAGATGGTTGGATCAAGATTTCTACTGTAATGGAGATTGAATGTTGCATGCTCTCAGACGTCTGCATAAATGTAAAATACAGTAGGCTAAAAACTATCTGACAGCCACTGACAACAAATGAGTTCAGGAAAGACAACAGTGTGGAAGACAGACAGACAGAAAGATAAAGAAAGAAAGAAAGAAAGGCAGAAAGAAAGAAAGAATGAAGACTTCAAAGGGCAACGACAAACAAAGAGTGAATGACTCATGACAAAAGAGCAAGAGGGGAAGAATGAGTGCAGAGAGAAAGAATAAAGGAAGAGAGACAGAATAAAGGAAGGGAGATGGTCATAGAGCCCCCCACACACACACACACACAGACATTCAAACATTCAAGGGTGTGTGTGTGTGTGTGTATATATATATATATATATATGATCTTAATGTGTATGTGAACATCTTCAATGAAACTTTGTTGAGAACTAAAGAGATCTTGAAAAGGTCAACCAAAATCTGACTCACGCGCATGCAGTCACACACACACACACACACAAAGTAATAAACAGTACCTCAGTTGACCTGAGGACTGGCAGTAATCCAGTTACATGGAAGATTCAACACACACACACACACGCACAGAGAGAGATAAGGTACAAAGTCATACACTCCGAGACACAAAGTACAGTTTTTCCAAAACAGATAAGACACAACACAAGACAAAGAGAGAGAAACTATCCAACACACACAGACACACACACAGACACACACAGACAAACACACACACAGAAAATCCAAACTGAGAAAGCCAGTACATGGACATGGACGGATAGACACACACACACAACCACGCACGCACGGCCTTGTCAACGTCTTTTATGGAGCAGAGGAGAGAAAGAACACCACAACAGCACACACACACACACACACACACACACACACACACACACACACACACACACACACACACATACAGACACACACACACACACACACACATACAGACACACACACACACACACACACACACACACACACACACACACACACACACACACACACACACTGCAGCAGCAAAAATTGGGGAGGCAGAAAGTGGGAAGAGTGAAGGAGTGAAAGAATAAAAAGAAAAAAGGGAAGAATTGAGAGAGAGCAAATTAGAGATTTAGACGCAGAGAAATTGAGAGATGGAGTGTGTGTGTGTGTGTGTGTGTGTATGTGTGTGTGCTCAGTGCAACAGATTTCTTTTCCTAGGCCTGGGGCATTGAGCTCATCGGTATTCCACTCAAGAACAGAGCATCTTAGAAACACTCCAACACGCACACACACACGCACGCACACGCACACACACGCACACACACACACACACACAAATGAAACAAATGAAACCATCCTTCCCGTCAGACTCAGAACAATGAAAACCAGTCCCTTGTTCTCCTAGACACACACACACACACACACACACACACACACACACACACACACACACACACACACACACACACACACAGCTTGCCAGTACCATCTATCTCTCTCCCTCTTTCTCTCTTTCCCTCCCTCTCCCCATCTCTCTCTTCTCCCTCTTCAGTGGATCACATTCCCTCTCAGTTATTAGGCAGGCACACACACACACACACACACACACACACACACACACACACACACACACACACACATGGTCCAATGGACATGGTCCATTTTCTCTCCTGCTCATCAGACACACACACACACACACCACTGGTCCACATTCTCCCCATCCTCCATCAGTAGCCCACACACACTCTAATATGCTTCCTACACACACCCTCTGACATTCACAACTAATCATCTCACTGCACACACAGATACATTCTGACCCCCATCTCACACACACACACAGGTTCCACACAGTCTCACACACATACCACTCTTCTCTCCTTCATCCCTCTTTCCCCATCATACTCTTCTTCCCCCACTCTCTATCCCACTCTCTATCCCTTTCTCTCTATCTCTCTTTCTATCTCTTTCTATCTCTCTCTCCCCTCCCAGGTTACTCCTCCAACCATAAAGTCATTTAGTCATTTTTTTTCCTCACTTCTACCTCCTCTGGTCTCTATCCCCCCCATCAAACTACACCTCTCCTCCTCTACCTTTTCTCTCCACCCCTCTCTCAAGCTACACCTCTCTTCCACCTTATGATCCTAGGCACACACACACACGAATGGCTGAACAGGCCCACACACACACACCTTTTTGTAAAGCACAACAAGAACAGTCGAGCCAACAGAAACTTCACACTCATACACACACACACAAAGAGGCCTTTAATTAACCTGCAACCTGAGAGAGACGAGTCACTGGTGCGCACACACACACAAACAGAGTAATATCCTGCGTGCACGCGCGCACACACACACACACACACACAGCGGATTAGTCTAGGCTGGATATTGCAGTAAGACACCAAAAGACTCATGCCATAATCTAAAACACACACACCTGGTTTTGCAATATCCTGCATACACAAACACACACACACACAGAGTAATGTAGGGGGTACACACATGCACACACACATGCAGGCATCCTGGCATTCCCCAGAACAGGCTGGTCCAGCTGCAGCATAGTCAGCATTTCCCTCTTCTGTCCACACACACACACACACACACACACACACACACACACACTCTCCCCCTCGCTCTTTCTCTCTAATATTTTGACTCCTCCTCCCCCCCCCCCCATCAGTCTCTCTCTCTCTCTCTCCCCCTCTTTCTCTCTGTACTCCCCCTCTCTCTCAGCCCCCCCCCCCCTCATTCTCTCTCTCTCCAACTCTTTTCCAATGTTCTGCTTTCAACAAATCTCTTAAGAAAACAATGCTGAGTGCACTGTAGGGGACCTGTGTGTGTGTGGGTGTGTGTGTGTGTGTGCCTCTGAGTTTAACAGCCTTCACCAAGACACTACTGTTTCTCTTTGGCAAAATGGACTTATATACAAAACATGCCCAAGACACACACAAACACACACTTTTCCTCAGACAGCTTGTGTGTGTGTTTTTCTCTGTGTGCGTCTCTCTCTCCCTGCAACTCACTCAATGGAATCTCTCTGTCTCTCAGCCAGATTTCTCCAGTCTCTGCTGGTGGGGTGGAATATGATGAGGCTGACAAACTCCATTTTACATTTACATCTCTATCTCTCACACACACACACACAAATTATCCCAAGTCAGGAGTGTGTGGGTCTTTCCTCACCTGGCTGACCTGGTGGTAGCTGTGGGTTTAGCAGCAGAGGTAGACGCTGGTCTTGAAGTGGAAGCTAGAGAGAGACAAACAGACAGAGAGAGAGAGAGAGAGAGAGAGAGAGAGACAGACAGACAGAGAAAAAACAAGAGTGAGATTAAGTAGAATGCAATTATTGTGAGTATACATAGGTGACATAGCAACACACACACATACATTCCCACTCACCTCTGTCTCACCTGCGGGTTTCAGACGTGCTCAGGCCTCTCTCTCACACACACACACACACACACACACACACAGACTCACCCAAGCATGTTTCAGACATGCTTGGGCCTCTCTCTCTCACACACACAGGTTCACCTCAGGCCTCTTTCTCACACACACACTCCCACTCCCTAGTGGCTCACCTGCGGGTTTCAGACATGCTCGGGCCTCTGACACACACACACACACACACACACACAACAGGCTCACCTCAGGCCTCTGTCTTACACACACACACACACACACACACACTCCCACTCCCTAGTGGCTCATCTGCGGGTTTCAGACGTGCTCGGGCCTCTGACACACACACACACACACACACACACACACACACACACACACACACACACACACACACACACACACACACACACACTCCCACTCCCTAGTGGCTCACCTGCGGGTTTCAGACGTGCTCGGGCCTCTCACACACACACACAGGCTCACCTCAGGCCTCTGTCTTTCACACACACACACACACACACTCCCACTCCCTAGTGGCTCACCTGCGGGTTTCAGACGTGCTCGGGCCTCTCACACACACGCTCACCTGTGGGTTTCAGACATGCTCTGGCCCCACACACACACACACACGCTCACCTGTGGGCTTCAGACGTGCTCGGGCCTCATTGCTGGGTGCAGGTGCGGACGCTGCTCTGCGTGTTGCCGTCATGGCCGACGCCCCTGCGCCATTGGCCGTACGTACTCCGTTGGCTGCCATGGTAGCAGGCCTGGATGTCGTCGTGGTGATGAGCCGCCTCTCGGCCACTCTGCTCTGGGGGGCGGGGCCTCGAGAGGGTGCGGTCACGGTGCGTTGTGTCGGGGCTACTTTTGCCATGGCAACAGCAGCCTTCTTCTTCACAGGGCCCTTGGAATCAAGAGAGCAGATTTCAGTTACACACACACACACACACACACATACGTACGTTCTCACAGCTCGGGGAAACAAGAGAACAGCTTTCACTTCCAGGTGTACAGAATTCACTCACTTACACACACATCTACCTGCGCACACACGCTTCCAAATTTATGGAATTCACACACACAAAGAATATTAATCGCTTGATTGCCCTTGTAGGCATAATGTATTCACACGTGTGTATGTGTGTGTGTGTGTGTGTTCCAATTACCTGTGTCGCTGTTTGATTTGTGGCCGCATCTCTGGGAGGAGGCGGAGCTTTAGGAGACCTCTGTTCTTGCCCCTCCCCCTGAGGCTTTGTCACTTCCTTGTTTGAAGTAAGTTCCTCCCCCTGCTGTTGCTCAGCTTCCTGTTCAGGGGGCGTGTCCACATGTCCCTCCCCCTGTTCTTCCATTGGTTCCTCTGTTGACGGGCTGACCTCATCAGGCTTCATGACCTCTGATCTGTGGGCTAGATGCCCTGCGAAGAGAAGACAGACAGAGAGAGAGATAGAGAGAGAGAGAGAGAGAGAGAGAGAGAGAAGCAAAAGAGGAAAAAAAAGAAAGGAAAAACAAAGAGAATATTAATCTTACTGAACACTCCTTTTCACTTTGGAACCTGATACATTCCAGGGACTGAAATTCTAAATTCATTGCAGGTCAAGTAGTGTGAAAGCAAGTGTATTATCTGCCTAAAGCCCTGTTCCCCAGTTGGGGGAGAGTAAAGCCCTCAGTAGCCTAAGAAAACTATGAAACGTTAGCATGATACTGACATGAGTACTATGAAACGTTAGCATGACACTGACATGAGTACTATGAAATGTTAGCATGACACTGACATGAGTACTATGAAGCGTTAGTATGACACTGACATGAGTACTATGAAGCGTTAGCATGACACTGACATGAGTACTATGAAACGTTAGCATGACACTGACATGAGTACTATGAAACGTTAGCATGACACTGACATGAGTACTATGAAACGTTAGCATGACACTGACATGAGTACTATGAAACGTTAGCATGAGACTGACATGAGTACTATGAAACGTTAGCATGACACTGACATGAGTACTATGAAACGTTAGCATGAGACTGACATGAGTACTATGAAACGTTAGCATGAGACTGACATGAGTACTATGAAACGTTAGCATGACACTGACATCAACTAAAGCGTTGTTAAACGGAGGGTTGCACTTGAGACATTTACATTTATGCATTTAGCAGACGCTTTTATCCAAAGCAACTTACAACTTTGTCAACTATCAATTGTTCAGGGCCAGTCTCCCCTAGAGCAAAAGGGCACAACGGTGACAGCTGGGATTCGAAAACTTTTCAGGCTATTTGCACGCTAGCCAAATTCCTTAACCACTATGCTACCACCAGGATGGATTTGACTTTGACTTCACACTGAGCACACCTCGGCTCTGACACCAGGGTCCAAGGTGGGGCGTGTGGACCCTGTGTGTGTGTCGGTCAGTGTGTGAAATTCGGGTGCCTCTCGGGGGGGGGGATGATTCTGCAGTGTGACAGGCCTAATGACATTTCTAGAAGAAAGCAGACAATTCCTCTCGTTAGCTCATAAGATTGGTGTAAAATAAATAAATAAATAAATTCAGCCTCAGATGCCTGAGCACATGTATGAGTGTGTTCAACTCTCTTCTTGCCCGATACAAATGAAGCGAGAGTGTGTGTGTGTGTGTGTGTGTGTGTGTGTGTGTGTGTGTGTGTGCGCGTGTGTGTCCGTCCCACCCTCCTCCTCGCCCACAGAAAAGAAGGGTCAGAAGCCAGGAACAAAACAGGAAGAGCAAAACCGCAGCAGCCAAAAACATCTACACACACACACACACACACAAACATTTCCTCCTTCTCATGCAAGTACATGTGCACAGTGTCACACACACACACACAGAGTGAGAGACATGTGCACACAGTCTTACACACACAGAGTGAGACATGTACACACAGTCTTACACACACAGAGTCTCTGTGATATTTTGACTCCTCTCAGTCACCCCCCCCCCTCCACACACACACACACGTTCCACACAAACACACACACAGCCTTTTCCAGTCCGACACAAGAGATCTATCTCCCCACATCAACTTTGTAAAGACACGCACACACCACACACACACATTCACAGCACATCAACAGGACCATTCACTCTTAATGTCTTGTCTCAGCTAGTCGATACTCAGCTTCCTTTCAGAATTCGGCACACACATTCGCATCTGTAATGGGGCATCAATACTCACACACACACACACACACACACACACACACACACACACACACACACACACACACACACACAAACAAACAATATACCACAGCCTCTCCTACAATGGCCTTCGTGCTTCCCTTTCCACAAGAATAAACAAGCAACAGGGAACCCAGTACCATAGAAGTATGAAGGGACAGAGAGGGGGAGAAAGAGAGAGAGGGGGGAGAAAGAGAGAGGGGGGGGGGTGAGAAAGAGAGAGGGGGGGGAGAAAGAGAGAGAGGGGGGGGGAAGAGAGGGGGGGGGGTGAGAAAGAGAGAGAGGGGGGAAGAAAGAGAGAGAGAGAGAGGGGGAGAAAGAGAGAGAGGGGGGAGAAAGAGAGAGAGAGGGGGGGGAGAGTATGAAGGGACAGAGAGGGGGAGAAAGAGAGAGGGGGGGGAGAGGGGGGGAAGAAAGAGAGAGAGAGAGAGGGAGAAAGAGAGAGGGGGGGGGAGAAAGAGGGGGGGGAGAGGGGGGGGAAGAGAGAGAGAGAGGGGGAGAAAGAGGGGGGGGGAGA
Organism: Tenualosa thibaudeaui; assembly: GCA_027481765.1. NCBI lineage: Eukaryota > Metazoa > Chordata > Actinopteri > Clupeiformes > Clupeidae > Tenualosa > Tenualosa thibaudeaui. Next base: position 223,295 of record JAIFZK010000177.1, on the reverse strand, counting down.
GGGGGGGGAGAGTGGGGAGAAAGAGAGGAATGACTAGTCACTCAACAATGAAGATGAATGAGGCTCACTACTCTTTAAACCAAACACCCCCATCCCATACACACCCACACAGTCCTTCTCTGTCTACCCGTTTCTTATTTTAGTAACTCTACCCTTTCTTTCTTTCACAAGTTCTCACGCTTGGAGAGTCTGTGGAAACAGGAAGCTGCCATCAGTCGCTCGTTCACTCACACACACATTCATTTCTTCTCTCGTTCACTCAGACATACATCTATTCACCTGCTCACTCACATTCATCCATTCATTCAGATGTGGATTAAGCCACACACTGACCACTCCTACAATCACCGCTTCTTTCTAAGAACAACACACACACACACACTCACACACACTCTACTGATTGTGATTTTACCAGACTTTCATGGCCTGCGCGGGTTCTATTTGACCGGGTCAGCCCAAAAGGATGACATTTCAGGAACCAAACGAACTTTGGGTTATGAACGGGAACCAAACGGCCTGAGCTCAGCGGGGATGATGTTTTCTTAGACACGACACAGTCTAGCGGAACAAGCGAGATGGTCCACTGGGAGCAACAGTAGCCTGTTTTTGTTGCGTTAATAAATTATGGAGACATCAACACTGTAAATTCAATGTTGCTGGCGATTGTTTAACATTAAATTCAAGTGAGAAGGTAACTGAAGCTGGCCAGAGCTAAATAGCTCCAGCTAACAAACTAAAATCCAGAGGGACAGACTTTGGGTTACGCGTCTGAGGGGACAGACTTTGGGTTACGCGTCTGAGGGGACAGACTTTGGGTTACGCGTCTGAGGGGACAGACTTTGGGTTACGCGTCTGAATCTGCAGGTACAGCCTACAGCTACTGATACATCTTATGGATTACGAAATACAAAGTCAGTATGTTGAACTCTCTTCGGCAAGGGCCTGACTTGATTAGGCTACAAGACATGCTGTTTTCTGCTCAAGTTAGGTTAAGGAATAGTACAACTGCCCTCTAGAAGCCCAATCCCCCACCCCCCACAGACACGGCCCTCTATACCAGCCAAACCATCCCACCCCCCCCCCCACCCACACACACACACACACTGCCCTTTATACCATCCACCTCCACAATACCCCCGCAGCCCAGCAGTTCCATTGTGTTCCAGACAATAACAGTGTGTGTGTGTGTGTGTGTGTGTGTGTGTGTGTGTGCATGTATAGGAAGAGAGTCTAGTCCACTGTACAGACAACACCACTGTGCACAGTAGTTCTCAATTCTGTCTTCATAGAAGTGTGTGAGAACAGAAGAATAACACTGTGTGAGTGCAAGTGTGCGTGTGTGTGTGTGTGTGTGTGTGTAATAGCTGGAGTAGGGGACAAGAATGTGTGTGTGAGTAGGGGAACAACAGTGTGTGTGCATGTGTGGAGCAGGGAAACAACAGTGTGTGTGTATGTGTGTGTGTGGAGTAGGGGAACAAGAGTGTGTGTGGAATAGCTGGAGTAGGGGACAAGAGTGTGTGTGTGTGTGTGTGTGTGTGTGTGTGTCTAGGGGAATAAGAGTCTTAGCTCAGAGGCCAAGCAAGGGGCCTGACTTGTTGTTGACTTTTCCTCAACATATCAGCCCAGTTTGAGGAATGGTTGGTATTGGGGTGTGTGTGTGTGTGTGTGTGTGTGTGTGTGTGTGTGTGTGTGTGTGTGTGTGTGTCTCACCACAACTGCACAACAAGCAGAAAAGACCAGCAGCTGTTGACACGAGAGCAAAAACCTTCTAAATTCACACTTCCCCCTCCGCCAGACACACTACCCACACCCCCATCCCCCAGACACACTGCTTTCCATCTCTCTCTCCCCTCTCCTCTCTTCCTCCATCTCTCTCTCTCATCTGTTGGCTCATTTCTTTGTTGTTTTGGACTTCAAGTGGATTAAACAAACCCTCTCCATCATGCACCCCCCCCCCCCATCACTAAGATTTAAGAGTCTGGTCCAGTTTTACTGCACTCAGTACCACTACTCTTCTGCTTCCTTTGTATTTCTCCTCCAACTTCACACCCTCTCTCCCCTTTTCTCCACTACCCTGCTCTCCCTTCCCTCTCTGCCCTTCTCTCTCTCTCTCTCTCTCTCTCTCTCTCTGTCTCTCTCTCTGTCTCTCTCTCTGTCTCTCTCTCTGTCTCTCTCTCTGTCTCTCTCTCTGTCTCTCTCTCTGTCTCTCTCATAAAACATGTAGCAGACAGGTTTACCAAATGAGGGAAAACAGACAGACAGACAGACACACACAGAGACAGACAGACAGACAGGCCTCATAAAAACTGTCTGTAAGCCTACATGACTCCTGGCTTTGGTTAACCTTTAACTACACAGGCACTGAAGTTGATGTGTGCAAGTTATTGGTTAATGTTTTTCATGTTCTAAATGTGTGTGCATGTATATGTATGCCTTTTAATTGACATTAAACTGGTGGCACTGAAGTTCAAGAGGCTAGCTAAGAGAATCGTGTAGGAAGATAGCACTGTGCTAGTGTACAGTATGGACACAAGAAGATAGCACAATGCTAGCCTACAGCATGGGTAGGAAGATAGCTCAGTGCTAGCCTAGAGTACGGGTAGAAAGATAGCACAGTGCTAGTCTAGAGTATGCGTAGGAAGTCAGCACAGTGCTAGTCTAGAGTATGCAGACAAGACAATGGCACAGTGCTAGCCTAGCCTAGAGTAGAGTAGCCTAAAGTAGTGCTAGCCTAAACAGACACAGGAAGATAGCTCTGTGCTACCAAAAAGTATAACAGAAAGATAGCACAGTGCTAGTCTAGAACTAGAAGTAAGATAACACAGTGGTTTTATATAACCTAAGAGGGAGTAGGGGTGGGAATTGATAGGAATTTATTTATATTGATTCTGCTCGTCGGTCCAATTCTTTTTTAATTCTCTTATTAATTCCTTACTGTTTAGAAGGTAGCCTATACAGATTTTAAGTATTAGCACATAGGCCTATAATGTAGCCTATACTACTACAGTGGCCATAATGGCTTGAATGACGTAAACAACGTAGAACTGCGTTGTTCTGTAATTTCAAATCCTATGTGTGCAACCTGTAAATATGGCTTTTGACATGGCTTTTTTTGACATGGCTTTGACTTTGTTTATTTCAATGTTGTTTTCAGAAACCATGACCATGACCTGAAAACCTTCCAGCATTGATAAGAGGACATGATGAACCCAATAGCCTGTTTGAGCCTGGGGTGGGCGGGGCTGAATCAGAGAACACAGGGAAAACAGACAGGCAGACAGACAGACACACACAGAGACAGACAGACAGGCCTCATAAAAACTGTCTATCTGTAAGCCTATATGACTCCAGGCTTTGGTTAACCTTTAACCACACAGGCACTGAAGTTCATGTGTGCTAGTCATTGGTTAATGTTTTTCATGTTCTACATGTGTGTACATGTGTATATGAAAGTGTGTGTGTTTTGTGTGTGTTTTGGTCAGGATTAGTGAGCTGTGATGACCTGCTTTTTGGCAGGGCACAAGATAGATTTGGGCAAAAGATCTACACTGGTGCACAGGCTCAGCTACTGATGCCCACAGCTTATGCGTGTGCACACACACACACACACACACACACACACACACACAGATTTCTAACATTAAACCACATCAAACACAGCCTGTTGGCAAACCAGACAGGTCCCTGGATACATACAAACACAGTTATACCCCCTTCTCAAAACACACACAGACAGCAATACCCCCCTCATACATAGACACACACACACACACACACACACGGTCTGATCCCAACTGCTGTTTTTTAATGTGCCCATCTGTTTAAATGGGTCACTGTAACACACCTCCTTATACTCTCTCTCCCCTCCATACACACACACACACACTTTACTGCTTACATGGTCCACATGCAGGAATGGGGTGTGTGTATGTGTGTTTATGAGGATTCTAAGTAGGGATAGTGTGAGTTGCTTACATGGTCCCATGCGTGTGTGAGATGAGTGTGTGTGTGTGTGTGTGAGGATGTATATGTGTGTGTATGTGTGTGTGAGAGAGAGATGAGTGTGTGTGTGTGTGTGAGAGAGAGATGAGTGTGTGTGGGGGGTGGTGTATCTGTGTGTGTGTGTGTGTGTGAGAGAGATAAGTGAGTGTGTGTGTGTGTGTGTGTGTGTGTGTGAGATGAGTGTGTGGGGGGGGGTGATGTATCTGTGTGTGTGTGTGTGAGAGAGAGATGAGTGTGTGTGTGTGTGAGAGAGAGATGAGTGTGTGTGTGTGTGTGTGTGTGAGAGATGAGTGTGTGTGGGGGGTGGTGTATCTGTGTGTGTGAGAGATGAGTGTGTATCTGTGTGTGTGTGTGTGTGTGTGTGAGTGTGTAAGTAAATCACCCATTCTACATTCCTTCCTGCCACAACACCAACAGCTGTCAGGACAGACTTGAACTTCTGTGTGTGTGTGTGTGTGTAAGTGTGTGTGAGAGAGAGAGAACAAATATTAATGGACATTTGCAGATCTTGTTAATGGCTCAAACACATAACAGTCCCACAAGTTATGCATAATCATCTGATCCAACAAAGAGAGAAGAACAAACAGATACAAAGTCAGAGAGAGAGGGAGAGAGAGAAACCAATAGAAAGTCAGAGGGAGGGGTGGGGGGGTGGGGGGGAGTTTCCATCCCAAGACAGCAGTAAACAGACAACCACTGTAAAGAACCCAACCAACACCGCAAAATACAGAATGGAACTTGGGGGCGGGGGGGAATGAAGCAAGTGTGTGTGTGTGTGTGTGTGTGTGTGTGTGTGTGTGTGTGTGTGTCAGGGAGAGAGAAACAAACATTAGTGTGTGTGTGTCAGGAAGGGGAAGAAACAAACATTAGTGGACCAGAGTTTGGGCCTGGGGGACAGTGCAAGTGTGTGTGTCAGAGAAAGAAACAGAGAATCACAGTATGGAGTTTAGGATCTGTTGGGGATCAGAGAGTGAGAATCACAGTATGGAGTTTAGGATCTGTTGGGGATCAGAGAGTGAGAATCACAGTATGGAGTTTAGGATCTGTTGGGGATCAGAGAGTGAGAATCACAGTATGGAGTTTAGGATCTGTTGGGGATCAGAGAGTGAGAATCACAGTATGGAGTTTAGGATCTGTTGGGGATCAGAGAGTGAGAATCTTACCATTTGCCCAAACTAGGCGCGTCTTGAATTACCTCGCTGGAACACTCGCTGCAGCAGTCCCTACCAGCCCCCACACACACACACATACACACATCTGCAGATGAAACAACTGTTCCTTTCCGTTAACTGGGCCAAAGCATGCCTTTCATCTCCAATTACATCCACTGGTTAATACTACTCAGAGTGTGTGTGTGTCCACCCCATTAAATCCACCAGTTAATACCACACCATGTGTGTGCATGCGCCAGTGTGTGTGTGTGTGTGTATCTCTACCCCATTACGTCCAACCGTTAATGTGTTTGTGTGCGCACATCTGTGTGTGTGTGTGTCTATCCCATTCCACACACTAGTTCTAGTTAATGTCACAGCACTCTGCATGGTTGTATGTGTTCAGTAGAGGTCTGCGTCAGTGTGTGTGTGAATGCAATACCATCCGCCTGCAAGTTCACCATGGATGTGTGTGTTCCTAAAAGAGGTGTGTGTGTACTGTATATCACTAATGCATAGGTGTGTCCTAGCGTGTGTGTTCCCCAGTGAGTTATGCATCCTCATGGAAGCATCATCATTGCATCGCATCACACACACACACACACACACACACCCTGCTAAGTAGAGGTGACATCACACACTAATAGCTACTAAGTCTCAAGGTGATGGGTTAGTCAGGGGCAATTTAGCCAATTAGAGTGTGTGTGTGTGTGTGTGTGTGTGTGTGCGCGCACCAGGAAATAGAACTTGATATCTACAGCCACCAGACACATACACACTCGAGCACACACACACACACAAACTAAAATAATACATTCTCCCCAGAGGCATGTTCTGAGAACTGTCAGAGCACAGAACACTGGTGGGTGGGGGGTGGTGGGGGTGTTGGGTCGGACATTTGGGGGGCAGAGAGAGAAAAATAGAGCACAGAGTGAGAGATGGAGAGACGAAGGGAAAGAGAAAGAGAAAAAGGAAACTGCTGCACATACACACACACACACACACATCACTGTTGATGTTCTTTCCCATCAAAGGGTGTGTGTGTTGGGCAGACTGGCTGAAGTGCATCTGGTTGGAGAAATAAAAAGAGAATCTTCCTGATCTCTTACACTCATCTATCAGACACACAAACACACAAACACACACACACACACCTCCCTGGTCCAATTCACTCTCTTCCCTTCACCATCTCTCTCTCTCTCTCTCTCACTCACTCACACACACACACACTGAGTAAACACAGTGCCAAATCTGACCTCAGTGGTGTAGTATCAGGTGAGTAATCTGATGCAGACACGCACGCACGCACACACACACACACACATTAGGTGGGGTCAGATAGGTGCTGCCCATCAAGAGAAGAGCACCTGTTCTACCTGTACCACTCACTCACACTCACTGACTCACTCACTCACAGCTCATCTCGTTGAACACACACACTCATTAACAGTGCTTGGTCACACACACTCACACCCTATTTATCATCTCATCGAGTGGATACACACACACACACACACACAGGCACATGCGCACACACACACACACACACACACACACACACACAGACACAGGCACACACCTCATCTCACAGAGTTGAGCCACATGCATTTTTGCATGAATGATCATCCCATCGAGCGGGCACACACACACACACACACACACACACACACACACACACACACACACGGTCATCTAACAGCCAACTGCACCTGTTCCCAAAATCCTTTGCAAAAAGTGGTGACTGACTCCACAGCCTGTACCAATGACCAATGGCACTTGCTACCCAACACATTAACACACACATAATCACTGTCTGCATCTGTGTGTGTGCGCTTGTGTCCAAATGTAACACACACATAATGACTGACTGTGCATCTGTGACTACATAACCTGTGTGTGTGTGCCAGCGTGCATGTGGTGACTACATAACCTCTGTGTGTGTGTGTGTGTGTGTGTGTGACTACATAACCTGTGGGAGAGCAATGACTCTTGTTCCAGGCCCAGTAACAAACATACAGCCTAACTACAACATGGGCCAATAATGGACCAATACACATAGCTATCCTAACAAGATGCACACACACACTCTGCTAGAGTTCTATGTAGAATTCTCTACAGCGCGTTTGGACCAAGCTCTGGACCAGTGTCTTCTGCTGCTCGAATTCCAACAAGCATCACCCTCCATATAATCCACAGGATTGAGGACCCCCACAGAGACCGTGGCTTGGTGCTGGGGGGGGTGTTCAGACCAGATGCCCTCTCTCTGAACCTTTGTAGTTCATAGTTGCCAGAATGCAGATTACAATACTCAATGTAGACAACACACACACAGATGAATATCTGTGCAAATTTAATCTGACTATCTGCAGACTTCTTGGTGCTGGGCGTGTGTGTACAGTGGGCAGGCGGTAGCAGAGATAGAAATCTGGCGAGGGAGCCAGAAAGACCGACTAGGCTGCAGTGCACGTCTTGGCCTATAGGGGGAAACAGCGAAGAGAGAGGCTTTGCATGCTGGCAGCAGGTGCCTTTTAATAACGATGTTCAGAAAGAAAAGTTTGGGATTCTGTAGAAAAGAAAAATCTGATATGGCCAATCTGGCAGCAGTGAAATTCAATTCAAGGGAAATATTAACGCACTAAATCACCACTAGACTCCAAATAAAGCATGTTAAGGCTATTAATAACAAATATTGATAACAAATATATTGTTAGAATGCGTAATTTCTTCACTGCATTTTCCGACCGGTTAATTTAGAAAATTGCATTTCTAAAGCAGACGAGATGTCGTTTTTTTAGTTTCAGCCGAAGAGATGAATCCCAAATGTTACACGGCCTTTCGCGCGTTAAAAGTAGATGCAGTAGATCCAGCGCGGTTGTGTAAATTACATTTCAACTGTACCATGGAAGCAGGTTTGGTGGTCTCGAAAAGGACGGCCGAGAATGAATGATTGATTGAGGGGACGTCTATATTGAAACAATGACGGCTACAGCCAACAAGAGCTAACGCTTAGCCCATAAGGAACAAGCTAACGTTCTTTGCTGCCTAAGCACGGTCGGCTGGTAGACATCGAACCGTTTTACGTCTCCAATTACGCTAAACTAGAGGTGACAATTCAACACCTCTCGGTGCGATCTGCTGCTTCTCTGGCCAGCAATGGCTGGCCAATGGGCTCTAGGCTAACATTTCAGCGACACTTAAATTAAGGGATCTCATAAACAAAACGACTACATATTGACCAAACGATTCCGCCTAATCCCGTGTCCATGCTGAGAATGATTAGAAGCTATGATCGCTTGCTGAGACTCTAGCCCCTTTTATCACGCTAAAAAACACTGGGCACAGGGAAGGCGTCTTCAAAGAAAACAATGCACGCCGAACGTTAACGTTACCCTCCATGTGCTGCATCGCAGCAATATATTCGCGTTAACCTACCTTATCTTAAGTCCTTAATGAGTCGTTCAGTCTGCTGGAGATGTACCGTTGCTGTACGAATCGGGACCACGAAAATACTCGTTTCTCTCTCCTCTTCTCCGACGCTTGGAATCCGGAAAGTTCACATGAACCCTTTCAAATAACTGCGGTGGGAGAGACTGCTTCCAAATGGTATTGCAGGCGGGCGGGGCAGCAGGGTTAGGAGGTGGGGGCCGATATACACAGAGACGGGGGCATTATCCACAAAACCACCAAAAAAACATCTAGTGCCTTTCAGTGCGGCTCTGTCCAATCAAGGCGTGCAGATGGGATTCGCTGGGAGCGCCAGTGATGTCATTTCAATAAAGCCCTTCTTTTTTGCATAAAACCATCCCCTCCCTAATCGGCCGATACCCCATCGAGAAGCGTCCCTCTCTCACTCGCTCGCTCTCTCGCTGAGCAAACACTGGCTGCTCTCATTAACCCATATCCGGCGGCAGCTTGAAGCTCAATCGCCCCGGTTAATATTTAAACTCCTGAGTCAAAACACGATGCGTAGTCAACGTCGCCCTCGGAATGAACCCATGCCTGTTTTTGGAGTAGCAAAGATCCAGCGTTTCACCACCTGAGTTTCACAGGCCTCTGAAGGGTTTACATGATCCGTTGTTGCTGTCAGGTCGCGGGTTCGAGTCTCTGGCTGACTTATGTTACTATATCTGCTTCATGGGACATGAGAGAAAGAGAGAAGTCGGCCTCCTACTGTACATCTACATGACAAAAAGAGAGAGAAGCCAAAGTTCATCAAGCATACAGCTGGCGTGCGCACACACCCACACACAGGCCTAGCAGAGTCATGGTCAGTCGTGCACTGTGCATGTGTTAGGGGCCCTATAATTAGAAATGGTGGACAGACTATCTTCTTATGAAAGGAATCAGTGCAAACAGCATGAAGATATTGACTATTATAATGAAAGCCTATGTTTAAAGGCATATAGGCCTATTTCTGTTCAACAATCTGCCTAGGCTCCATATCTCCCTCTATCTCTCTCTCTACTCCTCCTTTCTGTCTGTTCTCTCTCTCTTCCCACTTTTCAGGATAAATAACTGATACACTCTCCTCTCATTCTCTCTCTCTCTCTGTCTCTTCTCTTCTCTCCCTCCCTATTCAGCCCCCCTGTGAGGCAGACGTGGCACCATTATTCCACCTCTCTCTATCCCTTTCTTCATCCCCATTCTGTCTGTTCTCTCAGGATAAATGAGCTATGCTGTTGCTGCTACTGTGGCCCAGTTTTGAGATCCATGCAGCGCGATACAGCAGGAGTCAGGGTACTCTGTCTGTCAACACACACACACACACACACACACAGATATACACATGCACATACGGATACACACACACACACACACACACACACACACACACACACACACACCACCACCACCAAAGTAAGTCATGGTCAGTTGGTTTCAAATCAGGATAAATCTTTGGCTGTGTTCATTCTTGATCAGGACAGTTAATATGAACTTAGTTGACGTTAAATAGAGCTAGTGTGAGAGCTAGTGTGTCTGTGTGCTCAGAATGACTAAGCAAATATTGACCTGTATGTATCAGTAATAACTTCCTGTTCTCTCCTGGTCTCTCTATCTCTCTCCCTAACGTAAATGACCTTCCATCTATTGTTGGAATTGGACTGAGAGATCAAAGTAGGCCTAATTTTCTCTTCCCCTCTCTCCCCCCATACACACACTTTCTCTCTCCCTCTCTCTGCCTATGACCCCCCCCCCCCCCCCCACACACACACACACCTCATCCATTTGTCTTTCCTGCTTCCTGTAGTGCTCATTATGCCTGTTAATCCAGTTAGTGTCATGATGTCTGATAACCTAAGCACACATCATCCACTTGGGCAGCTCCTAGATTCAATAAAAACAAAAAGAGATTTAACCCTTTAAAAGGGTTGGCTATTTGTCTTGTTTTTGCCAAGTCATTCCACAGCAGTATCTTGAATGTATTCTTCCACTTTATACCAATCACTACTATTTACACACTATCTGACAGAACTATTGTCATCATTGATCACACAATTACAGTTGGGATGGCCCCTTGAGCTGTGGATCGGCCCAAAGAGACCATCCTTGTTAATGACTGTAAAGTGCCTTGAGACGGTTCAATTTTACATGACAAGTTTTTTTTTTTTGTTGTTGTTGTTGTGTTCTTTCCTTTTTTCTTTTTTTGAGGGGGTGGGGGGGGGGGGCATATTTTGCTGCTGGTTTCAAATAGAACACATGCATTTAGTGCTCTCAGTTGAAAGGATACCTGGAAACATACCAGTACTACACACATAGGTCACACTGGACAGAGGAAGTCTCTGTGCCTCAGTCTCTTTAACTTCCGCATGGTCTCACTCTTGGCTTAACTTGGCTTAACCCTTGGTAGGTAACCATTGCTGTTAAGTGTAAATACAGCAGGTTGATTTTAGTGTGGGTGGGGGGAGGGGGGTGTTGATGACTTGGCTTAACTTCACCCACCCTCCCCAACTCTTACTTAAACCACCTGCAAATCTACCCAGTGATGTGAACAGCTTCCCCCCAGGTTAGTCCTAGTGTTTGAGGGTCATGTCTCTGTGATCTGGTCAGTGTGATACCTGGGAGTAAATGTCAGCTTAACTACTGGAAGTTATGTCTGAAAGCGACAACTGTCTAGCATCCGAACTGGGTGATCAGTGTACAGACAAAATCTTTGTTATCGGGATCTTCCCCTTTTTTCTGTCCTTTTTTATACAAAACCAAAAGAAAGTTGCCTTTGTAAGTCAAAAATAAAAGCAATCATTAAAAAAATGTTGCTGGTAATATGGATGGGTAACAAGGAAATTATGCCATATACACAACACTCAAATAGTTTTTTATTGTATTATTATTATTAGTAGTATTATTAATAATATATTATTATTAATAATAATATTAATACTAATACTAATACTACTAATAATAATAAAGTCAACGGGATTTATGCAACACGTACGTCTACGATGTAGCGACGTGGGGCAGCTAGATGCGCATTCGCATCGCAAAACTTTACCGATGTGACCGATCGTCTCAGGGGTGCTGTTAACTCGGGATAAATATTTGGACGTCATTATCTTCAATTAATGGGCTTGTTCGGAGTGCCTGGCGAAAGAACTAGACGAGTCAACTGTCATAACAGAGACAGACAGAAGGCATAGATCATAACGATTCCAGTCAAGTTAACAGCACAGTGTTTGCTGTGTTGAAGTTATTATATATTGTCATTATATATATAAATGTATATATATATATTTTTTTTTATTTATTTATATATATATATATTTATTTATAATGACAAATAATATATATATTTTCCCCAAGTATTCCAAGATACCCATCAAGATCCGCTTGCACTGGAATTGCACTAACCACCACCAATGTGTATAGCACCCACCTGGGTGATGCACGGCAGCCATTATAAGCCAGAACACTAGCCATACACCAGCTTACGGTGGAGAGGGAGGGAATGGACGAATGCGTCAATTACAGTGAGGGATGAGTAGAGGGGCCAGATTGAATGAGCCAGGTTAAGACTTTGGCCAGGACACCGGCGAATCCCCTGCTCTTTGCGACAAGTGCCATGGGTCTTTTATGACTACTGTGAGTCAATACTTCAGTTTAACATCTCATCCGAAAGACGGGCTCTCCTACAGCAGTGTCCCCGTCACTGCACTGGGGCACTGGCATTGATCTTAGGCGAGAGGAAAGAGTGCCACCTACTGGCTTTTAATTAAGGCTATCCATAATGATCCACCTTCATGCCAAGGTTCCATTTTTAGAACCAGTGACCCAATCATCAGTAACTTAATACAATAGAAATACAATAGTGTATTATAGTATGTATCGAATCTCCCCTGATAGCTTTCTTGTGTGTTTCGTAGGTGTCGCACCAAATACACCCATGGTAAACATCTGGAAGGGACTCGGCGTATGAGTGTTCCCACTGTGGTGGCAATAAAGCATGGCCCTGGAAGATAAGATAGATCTAAAAGATAGATAGATAGATAGATAGATAGATAGATAGATAGATGAGAATGACTTGACAGGCTAGCCTGACTGTCTGGCAATAAGGCTTTTTCTCTAGACAAATATAAGTGATGTTTCTGACAGCCAAAGAGTATAGAAATATAGTAAGGGAAAGTGAAACACGTCGATCCTAGCGGTAGCACTCCTAACCCGAGAGTCATGTTATTGAAAATCCCATAGACCCGATTTTTTTAAAACTCACACAGAGACATGACATCAAACTTGTACACAAAAGCATTTTTCATTGTGTATATTGGGATAATCTATAAACTGTTAAAGTGTAACGTGAAAATCTAAATGGTCCAATCCTGTCAAAAATTAACTACACGATTAGCTGTTCACTGTTTACTAGCATGATTAGCTTTAACTATGACTACAAAACGACATACCAGCAATTAATTCTATAAGTAGTACCTCAATAACAATTGCTGTAACACATAGGTTATAATTCAACGACATAATTCCATTTCCTTACAAAAAAAATTTCGGTGAGTCTATCAACTCGATGTTTTGAATTACAAATGGAAGAGGCAACTAAACCCGCATTACCTGCTTCCGGTGTAGTTCCCTACACCGCGTTATAACAAAATCGAAATAATTAAAACAGGGGAGAAAAATTAAGTATGATAACCAATTGCCAGACATACATATCATATGGAAGCCACTGCTTTAACACCGGAGTGTGAATCGAAATACAATTTTTTGAAAAGAAATTCCCATTCATTTCGCCATAGAGGTTGCAACGTTTCCAGCAGGGGGCGCTGAGATTACGTAGGGTGATATTTTGCTCAACGAAAAAGTCCCACCCACTTTCCGGGGTCGAACGGGCCCCTTTTCCTAGTGCAACCAATCGCTTTTTAGATTTGGTCGTTTGGTCGTGACGTGGGTAAAGCGCCGGAACCGCCGACTGTCCACAGACAGTAAAATAGCAGAGAATTCTTAATTTTTAATAGAGGCTCTCTTGTTTTACTGTCCATGGGCTCAAGCTGTAAACACCATTGCAATGGAGTTCCATACTGCAGAAATGTCAGTGAACGACAGCTGCCGACTTTGTGACAGAAATTTACGGACTGATGGGAAAATCGGCAATTCAATGCTAATATTTGACCGTAAGGATAAATATGGCTATATATATGATCAGTTGTCGAAACTAGGTTTAGTTCTCGATAACACGCCGCTTCGGTCTTCTAGAATCTGTCGCAAATGCTTTACAGTGATTGCCAGGTTACAGCGTGATAAAGAAGTCATTGACGAGTGGAGAAAACAAGAGAATCTGGAGACCTGTCAGGAGTCATGTGTGAGTTCAACAGATGATCACACACCCTCTGAAACCACTGAACCCAAATCCACTGACAAAACGTTACCATCGCGGAGCACTGTGACAGAGGTGAGTGAAACAGCGCAATACGTTAGTTTTGTTGTCGGTTGCAGGCAACACGTATAGTCCATAAAATTGTTTGTTATACGGCTTAAGAAATATTTGGTACATGTTTATTTATTTATTTTTGCCGTCAACATCTAACTTTTAATTATGGGAGAAGTGCGACTAGACCAGCCTCTTTGATTATTGCTTCTGCAGAAGCCTTACGGATGCCCAGACTGCAACAAGAGTTTCAGAAAGGCAGTGTTACTCCGGAGACACCAGCGACTTCACACGGGGGAAAATGTCCTCCGATGCCCCCAGTGCGACAGACCTTTTACTCTGGCTGCTCAGCTGGAGAGGCACCTGAGGGCACACACGCGCCCACCTAAGTCTCTCAAGTGTTCACAGTGTGAGAAGCCGTTCACGAGCCTGTATTACCTGCACGTGCACCAGAACAAGCTGAACAACGTCAAGCCCACCCAGTGTCCACACTGCGACATAGTAAGATTGTATATAATTAAAACGTTTGTATATGAACATCTCAATAACTGTCATCATGTCAGTAAAAGTCCAGTTAATGATGCTGTACGAAATCCTTTTGTTGTCGTTTGTTTAGTAGTGTTTTGGTACTCAAGTCCGTTGTGACAGATTCTCTTCTCATAATAACATCCACATTTGGAAGTACACATTTGATGGGCTTGTTGGGGCTTGTTGAGGCGGTTTGGCTGGCTGGCGGAAAGGAATACATTTTGATGTGAATCATGGAATTATATCCACTGAAAAGATTCAATTCAATCAGAAATAAAATAAAACAAAAAATATACTAAAATTTAGCATGCATTACTGTAAATGAACTCAAACAAGGTCAGTTTTACCCTAAATGCAGCTTAGGCATAATTCAACAAGATCACCTCGAGTGCTGTATAAAATGTTTTATAGTCTTTTTTTGCTAACATAGTGTCCTTGTTTGTTTACTTAAGAAAGTGCATAATTTCATTGAATTGCAGTGTTTTGAAACTGCATTTAGCAAGGTAAATTGAACTGCTTCTGCATGCACATGAGGGCGCAGAGATGTTCATTGATGTTTCTCCCCAGTTAAAGGCGAAATATGGTCTGAGTCAGTCAATAGCCCTGTTGTTCGAGGTCACCAAGTGCAGTCTGAAAAACAAAAGCAACAGGAAATTTGATACAACATAGACCATGATGGCAAACCAGGAGCTACATTAACTGAATGGGGCATAGGAAAATGAAGCTGAACGTGAGTTCCTATGCCCCATTCAGTTAGCAGCCAGTTCACTATTCGCTCTTGTGTTATTTCAAGTTTACTTGTTCTAATTCCTACCAACAGCACTTGGTAACCTTGAACCCTGATTCACATCAGATTTCTCCTTTAACAAGCATCCCTAGAAGATCCACAACTGTTTAACATTTCTGACTGTACATTTACCTGATTGTTGTATGTTGAACAGATGCCCAATGTTTGATTATTACATTTTGTTATACTCACTCAACCTTTGTAGGTGTTGAGTCGCACCACGTGCATCAGTTATCACCGTGGGAAACATCTGGAAGGGACTCAGCAGTACGAGTGTTCCCACTGCGGGAAGCTGTTGAGCAGCGCCACCAAGCTCAAGGACCACCAGAGAATCCACGGAGAGAAGCCGTACAAGTGCCCGCTGTGCCACGCTGCGTTCCTGCGCCCATCGTCGCTTGCGACTCATCAGCTCAAGCACACGGGCGAGACGCCTTTCAGGTGCTGCCAGTGCAACCAATCATTCAGCCGCAAGATGTCGCTAAAGAACCACAAAAGGACGCACGATGATGATGTCGGAGGGCAGCTGTGCCGCTGCGCCCAGTGTGAGAAGATTTTTGCTCCGCCCACTCGGCTCACATCCCTGGAGAAGCGACGTCACAAATGCGCGGAGTGTGGGAAAGCATTTGAGCGCCTGACATACCTGCGGTTCCACCTGAGGACTCATGCAAGGGCAAAGCCTAAGGGTGAGCGTTGGGAACTGGGAATTCAGTAGAACTAAGAATTGAAGGCTTTAGTTCACTGGAATTGTATCCCTCTGACATTATCAGTTCCCCTTATCAGTGCCAGCATGTTTTTCAGACTGTGGTGAATGGATCTTTCTGAATATTAAAATAGGTAACACAGTTCTACATGGTTTCCTTCATAATAAGCTGCTGTGGTCACATTAGTAGTGTAGACTACACTGTAGGCCTGTGTGCTGATACTGAAAACCTGTGTAGAATACCTTCGTAACACTAAGGAATTAATAAGAAAATCGATAAAGAATTATATTGATAATCAGAATGGGCAACGACATTGATATTGATAAAATCCTATTGATTCCTACCTCTAGGTAAGCCCTTCAGATGTGGCCAGTGTGACATGGAGTTCTCGAGTACCTCGCTGCTGAAGAAACATCAGAAGAAGCACCAGAAAGCTTCAGCGCGTGTCGGCCATAGTCATGGGCGCGGTCCCCCTGGTAGCTACCGTTGCTGTCAGTGCGACCGGGTCTTTGACTACAAGAGGCCGCTCCGAGCTCACAAGAAGGAGGCACACCCTGAAGCAGAGCTTTGTGACTGCCCTCTGTGTCGGATTATCTTTGCGCCTCACGAGTGTGTCGATTGTGGCAAGACCTTTAGTTGCCTGTCAGCACTGCTCCGTCACGAGCGCACGCACACCGGTGAGAAGCCCTTCCTGTGCTCGGTGTGCGGCAGGAGCTTTGCTCAACGCACGGGCCTCATCCAGCACGAGAGTGTCCACTCGGGTGAGAGACCTTACCGGTGCCCGTCATGTGGACGGGCATTCGCAAACATAACAGACCTCGATGGGCACCAATGCCGACCCGAGGGCATTCAAGATGGCGCAGGCTCCACAGGGAGAAACCTTACAGGTGCACGCTCAGGTGAGCTCTCAGGCGCAGGAAGGCGTCCATACCAAAGAAGGACTACAGAGAAAGTACACAGGAGAACAGGTGTACACAGGTCTGGAGCTAGCCTTGTAGGCTACATATGACCTTGATTAGGCTACAGGCTAGACAACTATTCAATTCAATTCAATTTGATTTATACAGCGCCTTTTACAATAGTATTGTCTCGTGGCGCTTCACAAAAGGAGCACCCAAGAGCAACAGGGGCAAGGAAAAACTCAGTTAATCTAGGAAGAAACCTTGGGCAGATCCACAACTCAAGGGGCTGACCCAACTGCCGGGGGTCATGCAGAAGAATTACAATCAGTGGTAACCATGACTGACTACAAGTTGCCTATGGATTTAGCTAAGGTTCATTAAAGTTCATAATGGAGTGTTATCCCACTTTACATTATATTGTAGTCAGTCTATAGGTGGTTATCAGGAATTGACAACGTAGCAGCGGCCAGACATAGTGTCAACTCAAAGGAGTGAGATGGGTCATGGGGGTAACAGTAAGGGTCCATTTGACAGTGCCATTGTGAGGGAGGACAATCACAAAGCCTCAAGGAAGGGGAGACGGGCCTAGCATGGGCGTCCAGGAAGGGCCTCTAAGGTATGATGCGTGGCAACCCAGCACCACTGCAGGGATGGTCAGTGTCCGCCATGCCTTGCAACTCTGGGCAGCAGCAGAGGCAGTCCCTCGCAAAAGACCCATGAGAAGTGATGATTTGCCACGCACCATCCCTAACTATGGGAAACAGTAAAGAGGAAGGTTTTAAGTCTAGACTTAAAGGTATTGAGAGTGTCCGCTTGTCGAATGTGTGGGGGGGGAGATTATTGCACAGGAGGGGTGCACGGTAACAAAAGGCTCTTCCTCCTATCGTAGATTTTGATATTCTTGGGATTACAAGGAGACCAGCATTTTGGGATCTTAGGGTTCTAAGAGGGTGGTAAGGGACAAGTAAGTCTTTAATATATGTTGGTGCATCGCCCTTGAGAGCTTTGTAGGTTAGGAGGAGTATTTTAAAATCAATTCGACTTTTAATAGGGAGCCAATGTAAGGAAGCAAGGATAGGAGAGATATGTTCATATTTTTTAGTCCTGGTCAGTGTTTGGGCTGCAGCATTTTGTGTTAGTTGTAGGTTTTTGATACAGGTATTATTACACCCAGAGAACAGAGCATTGCAATCGACCCTGGAAGAAATAAATGTGTGTATTAATTTTTCAGCATCCTCAAAGGATAGGAACTTTCTAACCTTAGCAATACCACCGATATTTCGTAGGTGGAAAAAAGATGTTTTTGAAATGTGTTTTACATGACTATTTAGAGTGAGGTCCTGGTCAATAATTACCCAGAGGTCTTTAACTTTTGCGGTGCATGACGGTGACAGGCCACTGAGTAAGTTTTGGTGAAGGGGTAGAGTGTTGGTCAGCTGTTTAGGGCCAATCATCATAACTTCAGTTTTATCAGAATTTAAACATAGGAAATTATTAGTCATCCAGGTTTTTATGTCTAGGAGACAGACCACAACTAGGCTACATATGACCCTGACTAGCCGACAGGCCAGGTAACTAGGCTACATATGACCCTTACTAGCCTACAGGCTAGACTACTAGGCTATATATGACCCTGGCTAGGCCACAGGCTAGACTACTAGGCTACATATGACCCTAACTAGGCCACAGGCTAGACCACTAGGCTACATATGACCCTTACTAGACCACACACATGTGTAAACATGTTCTGTTTATTTAACTGTAAAGAACATAAGGGAATTAACTTGTACACATTCCCCTTCATTCAGTGTCATTCAATAAACAACTCAGAGTAGAAATCTCTTAGTCTGGGCCTACGTTTAACAAATTAATTGACACACACCCTGTTAGCTAATCAGAAATCAGTATTCCATTTTTTCTGGTGATGGTAAGACAAATGAATTGTTTCTTTCCTGATTCTGTGATCTCATTGGGAGGCATAACTGCAACTGTATCTGTGGTCAAACACCTTCACTCCTCAGAATGTTGATGTTTTCAACATGTCCATGGTAGGTTAGGACTGTATCTGTGGTCAAACACCTTCACTCCTCAGAATGTTGGTTAGGACTGCTCACACCCTCTTGTTTTTGCTTCAGCAGAAGAGAAAGCCCTGGCACAGCCCAAACCCAGGCCTCATGAATGCCCAGACTGCAACAAGAGTTTCAGATATGCTGTCTTACTCCGGAGACACCAGCGACTTCACACGGGGGAAAATGTGTTCCGTTGTCCCCAGTGCAACAAGCCCTTCATACTGCTGACTGAGCTGGAGATGCATCTGAGGACACGCTCACACACACCCAAGTCTTTCAAGTGCTCACAGTGTGAGATGCCATTCACTCGCCTGCGTGACTTGTGGACACATCAGAACAAGCTGAAAGATGTCAAGCCCTCCCAGTGTCCACACTGTAAGAAGGTATATATTAATGTAAGGAATGCTCCCAGTGTCCACACTGTAAGAAGGTATATATTAATGTGAGGAATGCACCCAGTGTCCACACTGTAAGAAGGTATATATTAATGTAAGGAATGCTCCCAGTGTCCACACTGTAAGAAGGTATATATTAATGTAAGGAATGCACTGATCCGATATTTGGATCGGATATCGCTCCCAATATAGAAAAAAATACGTTGAACAGGTATCGGAAAAATTTGCCAATCCATGGTGCTATTAATAAACCATAAAATTTATTTAACCATAAAACATTATTATAAAAATAATGTCATTTGCTGTACGTTTTAATGAACAACCTGCAGATGTTTAACCTGAATGTTTCCTGTTAGCGAACTTGGCTCATGTTGAGTCTGCTTGTAAGTAATGCCTACATTACTCTTTAAATGGATAACAGAAATTGCATATTGCAGGATAATTCTTTCCAATAATAATCCAGTGAAGATTATACTTAAGTTGTCTCTGAATATTTATTTAAACTTACTTAATCCTTATGCAATATAAAACATAATCAACATCTGCAGCAGCCTACTGATTTCCAAGTGCACCTTGCATAGAAACAAAGTTTGTTTCACCGAAGTCCTGTAGCATTAGGTTCATGCTGAAGAATTTAAAGTGACAGGCACCTAACTTAGAGCTAGGCAAACATGATATACAGTGTCATGACACTGGCCCACACTTGTTTATTTTTAATTATATTCTAAAGAACAAATTATTGTATTTATACCTATGTTACTTCGTTCTTTTTTTGTCGGCTTGGAAAATAGTGCCCAGTTCAGAGAGTAGGGTAAAAAAAAGCTAAGGATGATTCCTATATCTTAATTCAATGGGGATATCGGATTAGTATCAGGTATCGACTGATATGCAAAACCCTTGTATTGGAATCAGTATCGGAACAAAAAAAAGTTGGCTTGTTGCATCCTTAATTAATATATTCTTGCAATGTTTTTGGAATTTATGTTCAAGTCATTCATGTCATTCTGGATGTTTTTGCATTAAACTAATGTCATTTATAATGTTTTTTATTGTTTATTTTTTATTCTTTATTATTGTTTACCTTGAAGGTCTTCAGCCGTGCCACATGCATCAAGTACCACCGTGGGAAACATCCGGAAGCGAAGCAGTATGTCTGCTCGCACTGCGGGAAGAGCTTCAGCGGTGCCACACCACTGCGGAATCACCAGAGACTCCACCAAGTGAAGCCGTACAAATGCTCACAGTGTGACGCAGCGTTCCTTCAGCCATCATCGCTTGCCAGACATCGGCTCACGCACATGCACAAGAGGCCGTTCAGGTGCTGCCAGTGTAGCTGTGCTTTCCAAGACAAGTCATCGCTGAGGCAGCACAAGAGGACGCATGCCGATGACGCAGGTGGTCAGCTGTGTCACTGCATCCAGTGTGAGGCGATTTTCGCTCCGTCCACACGGATCACCTCTCTGCAAAAGCGACATCACAAGTGCATGCATTGTGGGAAAGCTTTTGCGCGTCTTTCTCACCTGAGGCTACATCTGCGGATGCACACGTGGGAAAGGCCTTTCCGCTGTGGTCAGTGCGAGAAGACGTTTTCATATGACTCACAGCTGGAGGTACACAAGAGGTCTCACCAGAAGGCGACGCGCGTCCCTCGGAAGGCTGCAGGTGTGTCACAGTTGAAGAGTCACCCTCAGGTGGTGCTCCCGAAAGTGACGCGTGTTGGCGGCGGCAGCTATCAGTGCTGCCAATGTGATCGGACGTTCAGGCAGAAAAGGGCCCTCAGGACACACAGGAAAGAGTCGCACGCCGACGCCGAGCCCTGCACCTGCCCCCAGTGTCACAGGATCAGGCCTTACGAGTGTTCCGAGTGCGGCAAGTCCTTCAGTGTTCCCTCAGAACTCCGCTGTCACCAGAAATCACACTCCAACGAGAAACCTTACGTGTGCCTGCACTGTGGCAAATGCTTTGCGTGGCCGGATAGCTTGCGTAGTCATGAACGCACACACAGCACAGTGAAGCAGTTTGTGTGTTTCGACTGTGGCAAAGCATTCAATGTCCCGGCAGATCTACGCAGGCATCAGAGGTTGCACACTGGAGAAATGCCGTATGCATGTGAGCAGTGTGGCAAGACCTTTGCAGTGTCAGGGGCTCTGCGTAACCACCAGCGAGTGCACAGCCACGAGAAGCCGTTTGTTTGTTCCATATGCGGCAAGGCCTTCCTATGGCGTCACGCCCTCATACGGCACGAACTCGTGCACACGGGCGCGAAGCCTTACCCGTGCTTGCGGTGTGGGCGTGCGTTCACGCGCACGACGGGACTCGCGACGCACCGATGCTCTGCCGAGCGCCATCATGAGGGCACAGAGGATGCCAGTGGAGAGCCTTAGGGGAGAGGGGCACAGAGGATGCAGAAAGGAGACCTACTTGCACTCAAAGAAACAAGAGTTGATCTACGCTGTTAAACCTGCCTGAGTAGATAGGTCATGATGGGGTAGCATTGTGCCCTTGAGCAAGGCTCCCTGAGGAGAGACTGGCCCTGTAGGAGAGACTGGCCTTGTAAGGGAGACTGGCCTTGTAAGAGAGACTGGCTCTGTAAGGGAGACTGGCCCTGTAAGGGAGACTGGCCCTGTAGGAGAGACTGGCCTTGTAAGAGAGACTGGCTCTGTAAGGGAGACTGGCCCTGTAATTGACACTGACAAATGTAAATCACTTTGGATTAAAGTGTTTGCTAAATGCATTGATGTAAATATAAATCTGACCCTTAATCCAAACACTGCAACAAAGACAGTCATGGACAAACACTGGAATGCAAGTGTAAGACATTTACTGTACAAATGATGATGCATGCAAATGCATGAAGGACGCAAAAATGGTACGTTGTCTTTACTTGTGTGTTTGTAAGTTATTTGCCTCATGTCACACACTCGGTGAGTTTTCTAGAATATTGTGACTACAACCCAAGTTTTCAAGTGTCACCTTCCAAAGTTCATACTGTGGTAACCAGTAAGCTCCAGGATTGCCTGTTGTATTTCATTATGTCAAATTAGTCTGGAAAAATTTGTCTGCTAAATAAAAGTTGGAAAACATTCATGGCCATCATGTGTAAATTTTGCTGCAGAGAAACTGCTAACGTTAGTTTTTAAAATGTGAGAGATTTCGCCTGTTCTGTGAAGTAGGGAGTGGTTCTGGATGAGTTTATCAATCAGCAATGTGGAGTTCTAAATGTTGTCTCAGCAGTATTGTAACTAAATGACTGAGGGTGTAGCAACCTTGAAGACGAACAAACGTCTAAGGAATAAGAGCAAAACCATAATTCTTGTAAACGTTTTTAACCGCACTTTTTTTACTCAAACCGACGGACCACAACGTTCATTTTATCCCTCAAATCTCATGTAGGGCCTTGAAATGCCGCATCAGTCGTTCGTTGGGTCTTCAAGAGCTTCTGCACGAGGAACGCCCGGTAGGTGAAAAGAGTCTGGATTGCCTTGTGCGGGTGCAGGGCCTGGGACTGCCAGACTGCATTCCTTGACCAGATGATCAGAGTTGAGGGGTAACATAGGCTATTATGCAGGCACTTAACTAGGTAGCAGACCCATTAAGCAAGTTGTAGGCTAGCATCAGTGATTTGATTTTTGCTGCAGAGAAACGTCTAACGTTAGTTTTTAAAATGTGAGAGATTAGAAGACTAAAGCATGAAAGGCTCTCTGTAATCTACACATCCTGGCCTACAGCAAATATATAGTTCCAGAGATCAAATCTGAAGGGCCTCCACGTCTGGGAATAGACTTGAAGGTGTGGAGAAACACTGGGCAATCTCATGCTACAGCCATAGTATAAAAAACTTCTCATTATATGATCTTATCCGCACCACTACACGGTATGGCAACGAATGACTAATGTGGCAATTCACGGCTCTACATGAGATTTTAGGGATAAAATGGACGTTGTGTTCCGTCAGTTTGAGTTTAACAAGTGCGGTTAAAACGTTTACAAGAATGATGCGTTTGTTCTATTTCTTTATACGTGTGTTGGTTTAATAGCCCGTTTTTTCTTCATGGTTAACACAGAGGCCAATCATTCGCTCGCCAGATGGTGCAGTACCTAAAATGAACGGACGCATTGGAACTGACGAAAACATTTGTCTATTGAAACAATGTGATGTTTCCATGGCAACAAATAGCCAAACGGACAATGACAAATTTTAATTCGTTTGTCTGTGTGTCTAATCTGTCTGTAGGTGCCTTCAACCAATCGCGTTTGGTCAGGACGTATGTTGTGCGCCGGAACTGCCCTCTGAAAAAGAGAACAGCTCTTGACAGACACTACTGCTGTGGATGGAAAGTTCACAGAAATGTCTGTCAACGACAGCTGCCGACTTTGCAGCACTAATTTACGTATACATGGCACAATCTGTCATTCAAAGCTGATATTCGACAGCAAGGATAAGGATTGCAGTGTCTATGATCAGTTGGTTAAACTAGGTTTAGTTCTCGACAACACGCCGCTTCGGTCCTCTAGAATCTGCTGGAAATGCTTTACAGTGATTGGCAGGTTGCAGCGCGATAAGGAAGTCATTGATGAGTGGAGAAAACAAGAGATTCTGGAGACCTGTCAGGAGTCATGTGTGAGTTCAACAGATGATCACACACCCTCTGAAACCACTGAAACCAAATCCACGGACAGAACGTTACCATCGCGGAGCACTGTGACAGAGGTGAGTGAAACTATGCAGTAAGTTTTGTTGTCCAGCACGTTTGGTCAATGAAATTGTTTGTTTTGCAACTGTAGAAATATTTGGGACATGTTTTTTTTTTTCAACCACATCTAACTTGCAAATTTGGATGAAGGATGACTAGGTGGGCTCAAACCAGATAGGATAGGGACACCCCCCCCCCCCCCAAACACACACACACACACACACACACAAACACACCTTTCAGTTAATTACAGAGACTTCTTTGTTTTGTCTCTTTGTTTCCTTCATCAGAAGCCTTACGGATGCCCAGACTGCAACAAGAGTTTCAAACATGCCAAGACACTCCGGAGACACCAGCGACTTCACACGGGGGAAAATGTCCTCCGATGCCCCCAGTGCGACAGACCCTTCAGTCAGCCGAGTCATCTGAGGAACCACCTGAGGAAGCACAGGGACAAACCCAAATGTGTGAGTTCAACAGACGAGCCCCCGTCCTCTGCGATGCCAAGAGGAGCCACAGAGAAGTTTGTAATGTGTGAGATGATTCTGTTGGCTTGATTCTCATTACAGATTTTCTTCCTGAATTACTCTTCCTTCTGTGGATCATTGAATCCATGTACCTCTGTTACCTGGTTGATGTACTGAGTAGGAATTTGACCAGCTGCTGCTGGCCGTGATGTTATCCAGATGAGAGCAGAGGGAAGTAGAGTTCCCTGAATGAGGCTCGTTATTAGAACATTCATGTTTGTTTTAAATCTGATACATTCACATTCTGTTCAAAATTCAGAGTCAACCGACTTTCATCCAAATTGTCTCATTAAGTCAGCGCAGAGCGCTGAGAATGAGGTCTGTAAATTGTCTCATTAAGTCAGTGCAAAGCACTGAGAATGAGGTCTGTAAATTGTCTCATTAAGTCAGCGCAGAGCACTGAGAATGACGTCTGTAAATTGTCTCATTAAGTCAGCGCAGAGCACTGAGAATGACGTCTGTAAATTGTCTCATTAAGTCAGTGCAAAGCACTGAGAATGAGGTCTGTAAGTTGGTGTATTGTGTACATTGTAGTTGTTCCATCAGTTGTAGGACAGTCAGTCTAGGGGTGTCAAACATTCATCTCAGGGCCATTTTATGCGGCCTGATTCAAAAAATGTGAAAATAATTGTCTATGAAGTTATTTTTAATAATAATTAATACATTTTATTTGGATTAAATAATCCATGCAATTTTTTTTTTTTTGTAACAATTCTGCAATATTCAAGTACAGCAAAAAGTCCAAGCTACAGCATTAAAGTGCAGTATCTTTGTAGTATTTTGAATGAATGCAGTTTCTCATGCCCAAAATTACAGTTACATTTTATGTATTTAGTAGATGCTTTTATCCAAAGCAACTTACACAAGAGGACCAACAATGAAGCTACATAGAAGAAGTCTTAAAAAGAACTCCACTAGGGTTCCAGAGGTGAGAGTGCAGAACTGATGTCAGGTGCAGAATGGCAGAAGTCTTAAAAAGAACTCCACTAGGGTTCCAGAGGTGAGAGTGCAGAACTGATGTCAGGTGCAGAATGGCAGAAGTCTTAAAAAGAACTCCACTAGGGTTCCAGAGGTGAGAGTGCAGAACTGATGTCAGGTGCAGAATGGCAGAAGTCTTAAAAAGAACTCCACTAGGGTTCCAGAGGTGAGAGTGCAGAACTGATGTCAGGTGCAGAATGGCAGAAGTCTTAAAAAGAACTCCACTTGGGTTCCAGAGGTGAGAGTGCAGAACTGATGTCAGGTGCAGAATGGCAGAAG
This sequence comes from Tenualosa thibaudeaui, assembly GCA_027481765.1. Classification (NCBI taxonomy): domain Eukaryota; kingdom Metazoa; phylum Chordata; class Actinopteri; order Clupeiformes; family Clupeidae; genus Tenualosa; species Tenualosa thibaudeaui. Next base: position 197,416 of record JAIFZK010000177.1, on the reverse strand, counting down.
TCTTAAAAAGAACTCCACTAGGGTTCCAGAGGTGAGAGTGCAGAACTGATGTCAGGTGCAGAATGACAGAAATCTTAAAAAGAACTCCACTTGGGTTCCAGAGGTGAGAGTGCAGAACTGATGCCAGGTGCAGAATGACAGAAGTCTTAAAAAGAACTCCACTAGGGTTCCAATGGTGAGAGTGCAGAACTGATGTCAGGTGCAGAATGGCGGGGGAGTGGAGTACAGGCTATGTGTGAGAAAATGAGGTGCTCTCTGAAGAGCTGGGCCTTCAAGAGCTTCTTAAAGATAGACAGGGATGCCCCAGCACTGGTAACGCTTGGCAGGCCATTCCACCAGCATGAAATGACCCCTTGTGCGGGTGCAGGGCCTGGGACTGCCAGACTGCATTTTTTGATGACCAGATGACCAGAGTTGACAAGGGGTAATATAGGCCATTATGCACCTACTTAACTAGGTAGCAGACCCATTAAGCAAGTTGTAGGCTAGCATCAGTGATTTGTCAGGACAGGAAATGGAGAGCTAATCTATCATGAGGAGATAGAAACTGAATAGTATTGTTTACAAACTGATTATTGTTTTCTTGTTTACAAACCGTATTTCTGTTTACAAATGATTATGATTATTATGTCATGGTTTGCAAACTGCTGTGCATCTCTGACTGTACCTTTAACTGATTTTTTTTTATTGATGAAAGGATGCTTAATATTTTTCTGTATGTAATGAAATTTTGTTGTGCTTACTAACCCTTTGAAGGTGTTCAGTCAAAACTTGTGCATCAGCTACCACAGTGAACCAATCAACATGCTGTCAACATGTCAGGAACCAACGCAATCAGGTGATGATGGACAGTCGCGGATGCCGACCAAAGAAGAACTAGAGGAGTCGATCATCAAAGTCATAATAGGGACAAATACAGAAGGCACAGAAGATCACAATTATGTCAGTCTGGGTAAGATAAGCAACACAGTGTTTTAGTCAGTCCCATCCTCTTTAAAGCTTCTATAGTCTTGTGCAAGAGAAAAGAAAGAAATGATACAAAACACACCACAGTAACAACACCAGACAGAAAAGACAGTGAATGTGTGGAACCACTTGACATCACACATAGGGTCCAGGGGTACTTTTTCCCCTCTGAAGTGGTTATGTCACTTTTAATAAACACTCCGTTATAGTAAATGTTATTGTGCTGATCTCACACCATAGGTAGCAGGTAGGCCTATAGTAAATGATATTGTGCTGATCTCACACCATAGGTAGCAGGTAGGCCTATAGTAAATGATATTGTGCTGATCTCACACCATAGGTAGCAGGTAGGCCTATAGTAAATGTTATTGTGCTGATCTCACACCATAGGTAGCAGGTAGGCCTATAGTAAATGTTATTGTGCTGATCTCACACCATAGGTAGCAGGTAGGCCTATAGTAAATGTTATTGTGCTGATCTCACACCATAGGTAGCAGGTAGGCCTATAGTAAATGTTATTGTGCTGATCTCACACCATAGGTAGCAGGTAGGCCTATAGTAAATGATATTGTGCTGATCTCACACCATAGGTAGCAGGTAGGCCTATAGTAAATGTTATTGTGCTGATCTCACACCATAGGTAGCAGGTAGGCCTATAGTAAATGTTATTGTGCTGATCTCACACCATAGGTAGCAGGTAGGCCTATAGTAAATGATATTGTGCTGATCTCACACCATAGGTAGCAGGTAGACGTGTTCATAGACTTCTGCCCATTATTAATATTATTGTCATCAATTCTTTAAGTGTATTTTTATTTTTAGTATTTTTTTAAAGAATTTTGTCAGGCATTTTTGACAGGAAACGGGGAGCAGGAGAGACAGAGAGATGCAGAAAGATCAGGACATAACCTTGGGTGAGATTCAAACCCGGGTCCCTGGGTTTATGGTATGGTATTAGCTGTTACCAATAGCAACAAAAAATGGAAATAAGGGAACTGTCATTATGTCATATTTTCACTTTTTTGGAAACAGGTTCAGACATGTAAAGAGTGTCATGACTGGAAAACTTTAAAAAAATAATCTTATATTTTAATAGCGTTACATTTTTGCATGTTTATAAAAAAATAATGTGTATAAACATCAGTCCAAAAGACTATAAAACATATATTGACCATCAACTGACTTTTACTTCAAAATAGTCATGTCAATCTCTAAACAGTGATAATCAGGAATGAACAAGTTTGAATTATCCTTCAAGAATGTCATACACAACTAAAACAAAAAACAAATCTTCTTGTTCTCGTTGCCCTATGAGTGCATAGGAAGCAGGCTGTTGTGTTTTTTGTGTAGATTTGACATTTATGAAGTTTTGTAATTTCTTATTTGTATGTTTCATTTGTTTCCTTGTTATACCACAACTGGTGTTATACCAACACTAATCGAGTACTGTGTGACTTTGAGTGCAGTCTAATAGTGTAGTGCCTCTTTAAAAGGAGAGTTGCCGTGAGTCCATGTGACCAGCGCTTACTCCGTGATAAGGAAGCGTGAGATTTGTTTACTTTGTACTCGCTTCCAACCCGGTGTGCAACCACTTGGTTTATTACCTGCTGGTCTCCCCATAAGAATACCGAAGTGGAATACCGAGTGATATCCTTGAATGTTATCTTCTTTTGTAAGTCGCTTTGGATAAAAGCGTCTGCTAAATGCCCAAATGTAAATGTAAATATACACTGGGTTGCCCTTTCCGTGGGGAAAACAGAACACAGGCCAATCCAGTTTAGCATTTTATTAGCGATATAGCTTCCTCACACCTTCCTCTTTGTTTTTTTGTCCCTGTCAACAGAAGACCAAGGAATGACACAGCTCAAACGCAAACCTTACCGGAGCACTGTGACAGAGGTGAGTGAAACAGCGCAATACGTTAGTTTTGTTGTCGGTTGCAGGCAACACGTATAGTCCATAAAATTGTTTGTTATACGGCTTAAGAAATATTTGGTACATGTTTATTTATTTATTTTTGCCGTCAACATCTAACTTTTAATTATGGGAGAAGTGCGACTAGACCAGCCTCTTTGATTATTGCTTCTGCAGAAGCCTTACGGATGCCCAGACTGCAACAAGAGTTTCAGCAACGCAGCGTTACTCCAGACGCACCAGCGACTTCACACGGGGGAAAATGTCCTCCGATGCCCCCAGTGCGACAGACCTTTTACTCTGGCTGCTCAGCTGGAGAGGCACCTGAGGGCACACACGCGCCCACCCAAGTCTCTCAAGTGTTCACAGTGTGAGAAGCCGTTCACGAGCCTCCGCTACCTGCACATGCACCAGAACAAACTGAATGACGTCAAGCCTGCCCAGTGTCCACACTGCGACATAGTAAGATTATATCATTTTTTGTAATTAAATAGTAAGATTATATAATTGCGACCCACTCAGTGTCCACACTGGGACAGGGTAGTTCATGTCTTAGTAATATGTTCACAAAACATCACAAACACTTATTAAACTGCACTCACTATGACGACTTTGACACTTTGAGCCCTTTTTTGGTGTAATTTCACTACCTTAACTCTGTCAGCTCTTATCTCAGGCCCATCAACACAGACTACATGTAGATTTTTTCCAGGACAATTTAAGCTGTCCAAATCTGGCAGTGATTGATGTGATACTACTTACATGTGGCTTACATCAGCCTTAGAATCAAAAGAAGTTTTAGTGAGTGCGGTTTAAGTTCAATACATGATTTGGTTTTGACGCACACCTAAAAAAAACTCTTCTTTGTTTGGAGTAGAGCGTGCCAGTTCTTTCTAACAACACAAGTCATCACAATTACTGCCTTCGTGGTTGTTTTATACTGACATTTTTTTATTCTTACCACTTAGTTTGATTAGAGGTTTTCTTGTGTGTGTTTTAAAGGTGCTGAGTCGCACCACGTGCATCAAATATCACCGTGGGAAACATCTGGAAGGGATTCAGCAGTACGAGTGTTCCCACTGCGGGAAGCTGTTGAGCAGCGCCACCAAACTCAAGGACCACCAGAGAATCCATGGAGAGAAGCCGTACAAGTGCCCGCTGTGCCACGCTGCGTTCATGCGCCCATCATCGCTTGCGACTCATCAGCTCAAGCACACGGGCGAGACGCCATTCAGGTGCTGCCAGTGCGATTCTGCGTTCCGCTGCAAGTCATCGCTGAAGCACCACAAAAGGACGCACGATGATGATGTCGGAGGCCAGCTCTGCCGCTGTGCCCAGTGTGAGAAGATTTTTGCTCCGCCCACTCGGCTCACGTCCCTGGAGAAGCGACGTCACAAATGCGCGGAGTGTGGGAAGGCGTTTGAGCGGCTGGCGTACCTGAGGCTTCATCTGCGGACACACACGCGGGAAAGGTCCTTTCGCTGTGGCCAGTGTGAGAGGACCTTCGCCCGGGAGTCACAGCTGGAGACACACCAGAAATCTCACCAGAAGGCAATGTGCGTCTCTCAGAAGGCTACAGGTGCCTCACAGTTGAAGATGCCCCCAAAGGTGCCGCGTGCCGGCCGTCGTGACCGCTATCAGTGCTGCCGATGTGATCGGACTTTCGGGCAGAAGAAGGGCCTCTGGGTCCACAGGAAAGAGTCGCACGCCGACGCCGAGCCCTGTGGTTGTCCTAAGTGTCACAGGATCAGACCTCACGAGTGCTCAGAGTGCGGCAAGTGCTTCCGTGTCCTCTCTGCGCTCCGTAGTCACCAGAAGTCACACTCCGAGGAGAGACCGTACGTGTGCTCGGAGTGTGGTAAGAGCTTCGCTAGGCCAGGCGGATTGCGCAATCACAAACGCACGCACAGCGAGGCAAAGCCGTTCGTGTGCTCCGACTGCGGTAAGCGATTCAACTTCCCGGCAGATCTCCGTAGGCACCGGAGGTCGCACATTGGTGAATTGCCGTACACGTGTGTTCCGTGCGGAAAGACATTTGTGGAGGCGGGGGCCTTGCGTAATCACCTGCGTGTGCATAGTGGCAAGAAGCCTTTTCTTTGCTCCATCTGTGGCAAAGCATTCTGGGTACAGCACTGCCTCATTCGGCACCAACTTGTGCATACGGGGGCCAAACCCTACCTGTGCGCAAAGTGTGGACGCGCGTTCACACGCAAGACGGGACTTGCCACGCACCGATGCTCTGTGGAGCGCCACCTCGTGGGGACACAAGACAGCACCCAAGACTCTTAGGAGAGAAGTTCTTCAGGATCAGTTGCAGAAAGGCAACCTACTCACACTCAAAGAAGCAAGAGATTATCTATGCTGTGTCAAAGAAACAATATGTAGCTACCAGAGATCACACAAAAGCTTCCAGACATTTTTCAGAGCTATATTGGCACTGTTAGAAGATGCTAATTGGTGTTTAATGGCAATACAGTCAGCAATGACATGATCAGAGTGAAGGTTTTCTATGAGTCAGTGTTACTTTCCTTCCCTCCACCCTCCACTGCACTGCATGGGAATCACACTTGTATTTACCCACCCCTCATATGACTATAAGGCATCTAAATTAATTACTTCTAAATTCCTAATTAATTCAGACATGGTTCCAAAACAAATTGTCTGATAGCAAGGACACTTCAAATAGTGGCAAAAAGTTACAGAAATAGAAAACATGGTGTTAAAACATGGTGTTAAAAACATAGTGTTGCTTTAAACCTGCCTGGGTGGATAGGGTAGACCAGCCATGATATCTGGTGGTGGTATTGTAGCGGTTAGCATGCTAGAAGCATTGTGCCCTTGAGTAAGTCTAGAATATTGTGTCTACATTCAAGTTTTCAAGTGTCACCTTCCAAAGTTCATACTGTGGTAAACGGTAAGCTCCACAATTGCCTGTTGTATTTCATTATGTCATTAGTCTGGAAAAATTGTCTGCTAAATAAATTGGAAAAGTTGTAAAACATTCATGGCCATCATGTGTCTTGTTTGAGAATTTGTTGCAAAGAGAAACTGAAATAAAATATTTTATTTTTTAAAGCCAACTTGTGACAGAATTTGCCTGTTCAATCAAGTAGAAAGTGGTCCTGGAGTCTATTGATCAGCAATGTGAGGTTGTAAGTTGTCTTAGCAGGATTTTATTTACTGATTGGTTATTATTAATATTATTATTTAGACATGCATGGTATAGACAGGACAGAAAAACAAAACAAAAAAGAGGTCACAAGTGAGTTATTGGGTTCCCAGAGTAGCCTACGGCTTTCTTTCTGGCCTAAAGCATTACTAGCATTCTTATTGTTTCAATGTAGTTATTCACAACGGTCAAGAAGGTTTTCCAGCACTAAACTTGTATTTGTGAATGTGAGGTTTTGCAAATTAAAATAATAACGGTATAATGAAGTATATGCTCTCATACTCAGAGCATATACTTCATTTCTCTCAGCAGTTTTGCGACAATACAGAGCCCCGTATGACGAGAGAAAACGTCTGGGTGGTGCGAAAAGTAAAAGTTTTCTCATGTCTCTTCTGCTGATGTAGCACTGATTGAAATTTACATTAACATAAATTGAACACAGTACAATTTAGTTGGACAAAGCACAAAGTGTGGACGCGCGTTCACACGCAAGACGGGACTTGCCACGCACCGATGCTCTGTGGAACGCCACCTCGTGGGGACACAAGACAGCACCCAAGACAGGAGAGAAGTTCTCCAGGCTCAGATGCAGAAAGGCAACCTACTCGCACTCACTAAAACAAGCATAAGATTATCAATATTGTGTTAAACCTGCCCAAGTGGACAGGGTAGAAAAGTTGGACTATGTCAGCGTAGCAGTTAGCATGCTAGGCGTTCAATATCCCAACGGAACTCGGCAGGCACCAGAAGTTGCAAACTGGTGGTGACACTTAGGCTGAAAGCAATACAGTACTCTATGCTTTAAACACAAAAATGCAATGTTGGAATGTTTATGGAAAACCATGTGGCTTGTTTGGAATTTTGTATTGTAAATTTACCACCATTTCTTAACTTGAAAAGCACTTGCAGACCTCCACCTGTGCAATAGGCCTATGGAGTCACTGACGCAGTACAGATTCCAGATGGTGTTCTGGATAACCACCAAAATGTAATGATGCGTTCCTTTCCTAATACCCATGTTGTTCAAAGTTTTCATCCAATTCTTTCATCCAAATCCGCGCAGTACTTTTATGTCTTTATATCCTGTTGAAGCAACTTGATTTTCTTAATGACCCGCACATTCCTTATAGAAAAGGCTGTTTTGGTTTCGTTGTAATTTTACCAGTAAACACAATCTTAGTCATAATGTAAAGTGCGGTTCTATAACAATACAGGATAGAATCATGTTATAAGCCTGAGGCATGAGTGCCAATGTGTTATTTGGTTATTAGCACGAGTTTAGTGCGTCATTGTGTGGTCCTAATTTATGGCCTTTTGGCGCACTCTTGTGGTCATGTGTGGTTTTGCACCCTGTTTGCTGCACACCGGTATTCACAGTTGATATCACAGGAGGTGAAACTTAGACGAACCTTGAGAATTATTGCAGAGACTTATGAACTGGCAAAGCAATACTGCTTGTTCACGCCACTTGTGGGATTTGAAATATGGTGGATAGACTGTGATCTCACATTTGTGTGTTTTATCTTAATCTTTGATGGCAAGCTCAAAAATATATGTCTATTAAATGCTTAACTACTGTACAAAAGAGTCTATTTATTTTCCAGTGGTTTACATGGTCTTAATGTCACAAAAGAGCTAATAGTGTACTTCAGGTGGAAAAGGCTCATTAAACTCCACTTAAACTCTATGGTGCCCCAGTGGAGAGAGTGAGCAGCTTCAAATATCTTAGTGTTCACATCTCTTAGGATCCATATCTCCACCTTGGTGAAAAATGGATAAACAGCACCTATACATCCCCAGGAGGCTATTCAAGATTTCAACTGCGCTGCAAAGGAGTTCCTGTTCTGCCACCATATAGAGTCTGGGATAACTGGGAATATCACTACATGGTTTGGGAATTGTAAGTCTCATGATAAGATTGCCCTGCACAGAGTAGCTCACCGTGCAGAAAAAAATGACCAAGACCACCCTGTCAGGGTTACAGGACACACAAGGTATTGTTAGACTAGGGCAACCAGAATCCCCAATCCTCAGCTGCCCTCTAAAGCACTTCTGTTCCCTACTGCACTAAATATACTTTATCCCACCCCTCCTCTACTGCACTAAATATACTTTATCCCACCCCTCCCCTACTGCACTAAATCTACTCTATCCCACCCCTACTGCACTAAATATACTTTATCCCTCCCCTACTGCACTAAATATACTTTATCCCACCCCTACTGCACTAAATATACTTTATCCCACCCCTACTGCACTAAATATACTTTATCCCTCCCCTACTGCACTAAATATACTTTATCCCTCCCCTACTGCACTAAATATACTTTATCCCACCCCTCCCCTACTGCACTAAATATACTTTATCCCACCCCTCCCCTACTGCACTAAATATACTTTATCCCACCCCTACTGCACTAAATATACTTTATCCCACCCCTCCCCTACTGCACTAAATATACTTTATCCCACCCCTACTGCACTAAATATACTTTATCCCACCCCTCCCCTACTGCACTAAATATACTTTATCCCTCCCCTACTGCACTAAATATACTTTATCCCTCCCCTACTGCACTAAATATACTTTATCCCACCCCTCCCCTACTGCACTAAATATACTTTATCCCTCCCCTACTGCACTAAATATTCTTTATCCCATCCATCCCCTACTGCACTAAATCTACTTTATCCCACCCCTCCCCTACTGCACTAAATATACTTTATCCCACCCATCCCCTACTGCACTAAATATACTTTATCCCTCCCCTACTGCACTAAATATACTTTATCCCACCCCTCCTCTACTGCACTAAATCTACTCTATCCCACCCCTACTGCACTAAATATACTTTATCCCACCCCTCCCCTACTGCACTAAATCTACTCTATCCCACCCCTACTGCACTAAATATACTTTATCCCTCCACTCCCCTACTGCACTAAATATACTTTATCCCTCCCCTACTGCACTAAATATACTTTATCCCACCCCTCCCCTACTGCACTAAATATACTTTATCCCACCCCTACTGCACTAAATATACTTTATCCCACCCCTCCCCTACTGCACTAAATATACTTTATCCCACCCCTCCCCTACTGCACTAAATATACTTTATCCCTCCCCTACTGCACTAAATATACTTTATCCCACCCCTCCTCTACTGCACTAAATATACTTTATCCCACCCCTCCCCTACTGCACTAAATGTACTTCATCAAAAACCCTTCCCTACCCCCCAACCCCCATTTGTGCACAAAATAAGCTGACAGACATAATTTCACTGCATTTTTTTATGCGCGCCCAGTAATGCCTTGTGTCCTTGTACTTAGAGTTTTTTATTATTTGCCAACAAGAAGAAAGTTACAGGGACAAAGTGCAACAAAAAGACACATGTAGAAGCAACAATGTTTTTATTAGACAATACATAGGTCTTTTAAACTTGACAAGTATATAATGGTAGTACATAGAAGGAAAAACATCAATTAAAACATCGGCAATTAAACATCAAGGAAATACTATTGGTAAGTAGCTAATCTCTATGGACAAACGTAAACGTGTGAATCAGTACTTCATTATCCCAGTAGATTTGTTAATAGGTTCTTGGAGAGGATTAAAACTGGAAACTCGTGGACATGGACACGATGCGACGGAAATGTAGCTAATGGCGTGCTTGTCAAGAAACCTAACGTTAGCTTATGAGGATTTTTAGAAATTGCGGAGGGCAAAAAAGATAAATCGTGAGAAGACTTTCTTTCGGAGTACTATGGACTATGGGAAATGGGGAAAATGTGTTTACACAAGCAAATACGAAGCGGGAATACTTAATATCCCGATCATATACTTAAATGCATGTAAACGCAGCGTCACAGCTATCCCAGACACAGTTTCACAGACGAGCGATTTAGCATAGGCTATGTAGTAGGTATGTGTAGCTTCATAATGTGTGGATGTGCGGAGTCAGGTTCAAACAGTCTAGTACAGAGAGTCAGGTTCAAACAGTCTAGTACAGAGAGTCAGGTTCAAACAGTCTAGTAAAGAGACTCAGGTTCAAACAGTCTAGTACAGTCAGGTTCAGACAGTCTAGTACAGAGAGTCAGGTTCAAACAGTCTAGTACAGAGAGTCAGGTTCAAACAGTCTAGTACAGAGAGTCAGGTTCAAACAGTCTAGTACAGAGAGTCCGGTTCAAACAGTCTGGTACAGAACTGAACTCAGAGGTGTAAGAACAATTGGTATCAACAAGAATGTTAAAGTCCCCGAATTCAATAACAGCAGGGCATTTACATGACACAACTATAAGTTTATTCAGTTCAGACAAAAAGTTGGCATTTGCTACTGTAAGCATCATTTAGCAATTTGTGGGGGGATGTGTTTGTTCGTCACCACAACAGACGAGGTGCACAGTCAGCTTTTAAGACTTAATGTGGGCAGTAATGTGGTAATGTGTGTGTGAAAGAAAGAGACAAATAAATAAAACAACTTCCTCTTGGCCTCAATCCACTGCATCATCCTCTGCTTAAAAAGACCACTGGTCGCAGGTACCTTATGACAGTGTGATTGTGTCTTTGTGTGTGTGTGTGAGACGGTGCTGGATTGTGTCTCTCCCAGACTGAGTAAAGGCCATCTCTAAACTCTGATCTCTGGGGATGTGGGACAGTGCTAGCCTAGAAATCTAGACATACCCTAGCAGTAGCAAATAGTTTTCAGCCGGTCAGCTGGTACATCTAGTCACACACCATAGGGACTCAGTAGGTGTGTGTGTGGGGGGGGGGGGGGGGCGGCTTGGGATTATGGTGGGGATTGTGTGGGGATGAGTGAGAGTAAAGTGGAGGCGTGTGTGTGTATATGTGTGTGTGTGAGAGAGAGAGAGTGTGCGTGTATTTGTGGGTGTATGTTTGTTCAATTGTGGGTAGGGTTAGAGTGTGTGTGGGGATAAGTGAAAGAAAAGTGGAGGTGAGTGTGTATGTGTGTGCGTGTGTGTGATGGTGTTGGTAATGTATAGTTAGATTGTGTTTCTCCCAGGCTAAGTAGAAGCCTAATCTAAACTCTGCTCTAAACTGTCTGGGGATGTGCACAACATCTGGTCAGTCTACACCAAAGACTATTGGTAGAGATCATTCTATCTAGAGAGAAGAAGAAAAAAATTATAGCAAAAATGCTGGTGTGTGTGTGTGTGTGTGTGCTAGTGTGTGTATTGTGTCAACGTTTGGTAATTGATACTCAGATCTAACATTCTTTTTTCAGGCTGCAGAGCTGTAATCTGACAGAGAAGAGTTGTTCCTATTTGGCCTCTGTTCTGACCTCACACTCCTCAAGTCTCAGAGTGCTGAACCTGACTGGCAATCAGCTGCTGGACTCAGGAGTGAAACTTTTATGTTCTGGTCTTCATCATCAAAACTGCAAACTGGAGGAGCTACTGTAAGCATCATTTAGCAATTTGTGGATGTGTGTGTTTGTTTGTTCGTCACCACAACAGATGACATGCACAGTCAGCTTTTAAGACTTAATGTGGGCAGTAATGTGGTAATGTGTGTGTGAAAGAAAGAGACTGTGTGGGAGAATGAGAAGTGGAGGTGAGAGGTGTGTGTGTGTGTGTGTGTGTGTGTGCCCTCCTGCGTCCCGCTGTGTCCTGTGTGCAGACTTGCTGCAGCATTACTCAGTCAAAACACACAATAGTGGAGGTGTCCACTTGGGGCAGACCACAGTAACATCAGATCTGGAAATCAGGCAGAAGTGTGTATGACAGGTATCACATGCTCATGTAAACAAACAACATGAACATTGTTAGAAAGAAAGTGAACATGTGTTTTAGAGCCAGTTAGGAGGGAGAGAGAGTGTGTGTTGTAGAGGATGGGTTTTGTGTGTGTGTGTGTGTGTGTGTTTGTGTATGTGTCTGTGCATGTGGAAAAGAGGTAGAGTGTGTTTATGAATTCATTAGGAGGGAGAGAGAGTGTGTGTGTTGTAGAGGATGAGATTGGTTTGTGTGTATAATTGTGTGTGTGAAGGAGATTGTGTCTGTGTGTGTGAGAGAGGCAGAGTGTGTGTGTTGTACATGGTGGATTTTGTCTGTGTGTGTGTGTGTGTGAGAGAGAGAGAGAGAGCGAGCGGGAGAGTGTGTGTTGTACAGGATGGGTTTTGTGTGTGTGTCTGTGTGCGTATGTGTGTGTCTGTGTGTGCGTGTGTGTCTGTGTGTGCATGTGTCATTGTTTTTTGTGGTAAAGAGGGAGAGTGTGTATGTGAATTCATTAGGAGGGAGAGGGAGAGTGTGTATTGTAGAGGACAAAATTGGTTTGTGTGTATGATTGTGTGTGTGAAGAAGATTGTGTCTGTGTGTATGTGTGTGAGAGAGAGAGAGAGTTGCAGAGGGTGGATTTTGTCTGTGTGTGAATGAGGGAGAGTGTGTGTTGAAGTGGATGTATTTTGTCTGTCTATGTGTGAGACACAGAGCGAGAGAGGGAGAGTGTGTGTTGTAAATGATGGGTTTTGTCTGTATGTATGAGAGAGAGGGAGGGAGTGTGTGTGTTGTAGAGGATGGATTTTGTCTGTGTGCCTGTGTGTGATACAGAGGAAGAGTGTGTGTTGTAGAGCATGGATTGTGTCTATGTGTGTGTGAATGAGAGGCTGTGTGTGTTGTAGGGTGGATTGTGTCTGTGAGTGTGTGTGTGTGTGTGCGTGTGTGTGTGTGAGGCACAGTGTGTGTTGTAGACGGTGGATTGTATCTGTCAGTGTGTGGGGAAGGGGGTATTTGAGAGTGTAGCGGAGTTGTGTGTGTGAGTGTGTGTAATCTATTTGTGTAAAAGGTTTGGGTGTGATAGAGAGTGATGTGTGTGTGTGTGTTTGGTTTGGTTTATTACCATTTTTCTCCCTGCTGTTGCTGATTGGGTGCTTCACCGTATAAAAGGGGTGCTGTTCCCATTGTGGGTGCTGATACCCTACACTCTTCCCCTTCTGCCGCCAGCACCGGTGGCTGGTGTAACAGTGTGTGTGTGTGTGTGTGTGTGTGTGTGTGTGTGTGCGCGTGGGTGGTGTTGGCTCCATGTGCACAGTGTGTGTGTGTGTGTGTGTGTGTTAGTAGAGGATTGGTGATTAATATGCAGATGTATCATTCTTTCAGGCTGCAGAACTGTAATCTGACAGGGAAGAGCTGTTCCTATCTGGCCTCTGCTCTGACCTCCTCAAGTCTCAGACTGCTGAACCTGGAGTTCAATAACCTGATCTTGTCATCAGATGTAGAGCAGCTCTGTGCTCTAGTGAAGGACCCACACTGTAAACTGGAGACACTAAAGTGAGTAAATATCTAAACATCTCACTCAGGTCTTTAGAACATGAGACCCAACATGAATGCCTGGCTTTGATTTTCTGTCCTCCACATTCTCTCTCTTCTGTCTGATTCCTCTGTGTTCCTCTGCTTTTATTCATCTAGCAATCTTTCATCCCTCTCTCTCTCTCTCCTTTCCTGCTCACCTATTCATTCAGCCAGTCTTTCTTTCTCTCATTCTTTCCTCTTCTTTTACTCATCTGTCCATCTTTTTCTCTCTCTCTCTCTCTTGCTCCTTTTATTCGCCCTTATCTTTCTTTCCACTGCTTTTGCTCATCTATCTATTTTTCATCCCCACATCACCGCCACACACACACACAGACACACAAACCATCACCACACACACACACACCCTCCACCACACACATACACACACCCCCTCCACCACCACCACCCCACAGACACAAACACACACAACAACCTCTTCACACACTCACCACTCTCACACACACACACACACATCACCACTACACAAACACAAACCACCACCATAACACAAACACACACAAACACACACACCACTGCCACACACACAAACCACCACCATAACACACACACACACACACACACACACACACACACACTACCTACTTTAAACAGGTCACAGGATTTCTCACTCAGAACAACCTCCTCAACTCCAGTTCAGTCTAGTCAGTTCTCAAACCAATCCACTGAGGTTCCTTCTCCTAGCCTCTCTAAACCAACTGCCTCCTTTTCTTCTTTTACCCTCTCCGAAGCAGAGGTGTCTAAGCTTCTGACAGACAGCCAGTCTTCTAGACCCTATCCCAACAACCCTTCTTCAGGCCATAACCCCCACCATTGTGACAGCAACCACACATGTGGTCAATGCTTCACTAACTAGGGGTACATTTCCCACTGCCTTCAAACAAGCCCAGGTAACACCACTGCTTAAGAAAAATCCCTTGCTCCCACTCAAGTGGAGAACTACTGGCCTGTTTCTCTTCTTCCCTTCCTTTCCAAAGCCATTGAACGAGCTGTCTTTAAACAGGTCACAGGATTTCTTAACCAGAACAACCTTCTCGACTCCAATCAATCCAGTTTCAGAAGTGGCCAATCCACTGAAACGGCGCTTTAAACGGAAGCATTAAAAGAGGCTGGAGCGGCAGGTCAATCCTTAGTGCTCATCCTGCTGGACCTATCAGCAGAATTTTGACACGGTCAACCACCGCATCCTACTGGACATGCTGACCAACATGGGTATTGATGGCGCAGTGCACTCCTGGTTCAAGTCCTATCTTACTGGACGGTCGTTCAACGTATCATGGCTAGGACAGACATCGGCACTTCACCAACTCACCACAGGAGTACCCCAAGGATCTGTGCTGGGGCCCCTTCTCTTCGCCCTGTACATCACCTCGCTGGGCTCAATCATCCACTCCCATGGCTTCTCTTACCACTGCTATGCTGATGATACCAAGCTCTATCTTTCCTCCACGGCGTCAACATGGATCTTGCGCTGTCTCTCTGATATATCTGCAGGATGAAAGGGCATCACCTCCAACTAAATCTCTCCAAAACTGAACTGCTGGTCCTCCCAGCCAAACAAGCCATACATCACATCAGTATCAAGATCTACTCCCTGTCTGTTTCTCCCACCAAAGTGGCAAGAAACCTAGGTGCCATGATCGATGACCAACTGACCTTTGCAGATCACATTGCCTCTGTGGCTCGGTCGTGCCGTTTTTCCCTATTCAACATGAGGAAGATCAGTCCATACCTAACCCAAAATGCAACCCAGCTCCTGGAAAAGACCCAGGTTATCTCTTGTCATGACTACTGCAATGTCCTTCTATCAGGCCTACCAGCCTGTGCGGATAGACTGCTACAGATGATCCAGAATGCAGCTGCACGTCTGGTCTTTAACCAGCTAAAAAAGGGCACGTCACACCTCTGTTCATTGAACTTCACTGGTTACCCTTGGCTGCTCGCGACGACTGCTTCGCTCCTCTTAGGAACGTTTTCTAGTACGGCCAACACCTTGTGCAGGTCAATCCAGACTCTTCTCATATCTGGTTCCGCACTGGTGGAATGACCTCCCAAGTGCTACCAGATCAACTGATACCCTCTCCACCTTCAAGAAACTTGTGAAGACCTAGCTCTTCAAGAATATCTCCTGCCGTACATTTTGAGAATGCACTTAACAATTTAATTTCTCTGCACTGTATTACACTATTGCACTTTCAACTTAAAATACTACAGTTTCTATGTTAGCGATATGCACTCCTTGTTAGTTCTTTCATTGTGTTGTAACTTGAATGTTATCCTCTTTTGTAAGTCGCTTTGGATAAAAGCGTCTGCTAAATGCCTAGTTGTAAATATAAATGTGAAGCTTTTGTGGCGGCACTAGGCTATAGCAGCATAACTAAGGTATGATGCGTGGCAACCCAGCATCACTGCAAGGATGGCAAGGATGCCTCGCAGCTGGGGGCAACAGCAGAGGCAGTCCCTCCCAAAAGACCCATGAGAAGTGATGATTTGCCACACACCATCCCTAACTATGGGAAACAGTAAAGAGGAAGGTTTTAAGTCTAGACTTAAAGGTATTGAGAGTGTCCGCTTGTCGAATGTGGGGGGATTATTCCACAAGAGGGGTGCATGGTAACAAAAGGCTCTTCCTCCTATCGTAGATTTTGATATTCTTGGGATTACAAGGAGACCAGCATTTTGGGATCTTAGGATTCTAGGAGGGTAGTAAGGGACAAGTATGTCTTTAATATATGTTGGTGCATCGCCCTTGAGGGCTTTGTAGGTTAGGAGGAGTATTTTAACTTTTTATAGGGAGCCAATGTAAGGAAGCAAGGATAGGAGAGATATGTTCATATTTTTTAGTCCAGTGCTAGGTTAAAAGCTCTCCCTCACAGCACAGCACTTCCATCTATCCTGCTATCCAACGTTCGTTCTTTGGAAAATAAAATGGACTACCTCAAACTGGACTTAACTACACAAAGAGAGGTGACAACACCATCATTCTCAGATGAGGCATTCTGAGATGTGGCTTAACCACTCCATTCCAAGTGGATGGACTAACAACATTTCGGGCGGACAGGAACCACGCCAGCACCGGTAAATCTCGGGGAGGTGGTGTGTGTATTTTTATTAACAACAACTGGTGCACAAACGTTGCAGTTATCTCAAGCCACTGTTCTGAGGACATAAAATTTTTAAAGCTTAAATGCCGTCCTTTTTACTTGCCGAGAGAATTTACTGCTGTCCACATCACAGCTGTTTACATTCCACTGTCGACATTGTATCAGTCTGTGAGTTCACTACAGGACTCAAACCTGGACTCGGTCTGCATAATCGCCGGTCATTTCAACCAGGCCAAACTAAAGACCGTACTACCACACTACCATTAACATGTGGACTTTGTGACCAGGGGAGAGAACACGCTCAACCAGGTCTACACAAATATCAAACAGGCATTCAGAGCGGATCCCAACCCCCACCTGGGGAGCTCAGGCCATCTCTCTGTTATGCTAATTCCAGCCTATAGACCACTGCTAACAAGGAGCAAGTCAGCTGTGAAGCAGATCAGGGCAAGGCCAGAGGGAGCCACCTCAGCTCTCCAGGACTGCTTTGACTGTACAGACTGGTCTATTTTCAGGGAGGCAGCCACTACCAACCAGCACATCAACCTCACTGAATACACTGAGTCTGTGACTCGATACATATCCAAATGCATGGATGATGTCACAGTCACAAAGACTGTCACTGTATGAGTAAACGACAAACCTTGGCTCACCAGGGAGGTACGTGAGCTCCTGAGAGCACGCAACACTGCTTTCAAGTTCAGGGACAAAGACACCCTCAGATCAGCCAGGGCCAACCTGCACCGGGGCGTGAGAGCACCCAAGCGGGCCTGTGGACAGAAAATCCACTCGCACTTCAGCGACACAAAAGACTCCAGACACCTGTGGCAGAGCATCCAGTCAGTCACAGACTGCAAACCAACACCCCTGCCGTGCGAGGACAACACAGACTTCCTCAACTCTCTTAACACCTTCTTCAGCCGGAAGAAAACAACACCACCACTCCAACAAAAGCCCCTACTGGCCCAGACAACACAACACTCCAAGTAGACCCTGCGGACGTGAGGAAGACCCTACTCAAGGTGAACCCCAGAAAAGCTGCAGGTCCGGACAGTAAGAGTCGGAAAAAACTCCTCAGAGACCACCATCATTAACACCGGGGTCCCCCAGGGATGTGTGCTGTCTCCATTGCTGTTCACACTGATGACCCACGACTGCTGTGCCAGATTCACATCGAACCACATCATTAAGTTCGCTGATGACACAACAGTGGTGGGCCTCATCAGTGACGACGATGACTCAGCATACAGAGAGGAGGTACATCAACTCATCAACTGGTGTGACAGAAACAACCTACAACTCAATGTCAACAAAACAAAAGAAATAACTGTAGACTTCAGGAAACAACACCCGACACACACCCCACTCGCAACCAATTGCAGTACCGTGGAGTCATGTGACGACCTCACATGGACCACCAACACCACCTCCCTGGTCAAGAAAGCACAGACACGCCTTCACTTTCTGCGCAGAATGAGGAGAGCTGACCTCCCCACTTCTGCACTCACCACCTTCTACAGGGGGGCTATTGAGAGCATCCTTACCAGCAGTCTCTCCGTCTGGCACGGCAGTTGCTCAGCTGTGGACAAGAAGGCTCTACAGAGGGTGGTGAGGACTGCTGAAAAGGTCATCAGATCACTCCAACCAGCCATTCAGGACTTATACACATCACACTGTTTCAAGAGAGCCATCAATATCATCAAGGACACCACCCACCCAGCACACAAACTGTTCTCCCTCTTACCATCTGGAAAGCGCTACTGCTTTCATTTCTTGTTCTATCTCTATGAAAGGGGTAGTGTTGAAATGGTGTGACAGAAATGTGTTCAAGCCCTTTCTCATCTTTTACTCCTCATAGGTGTTTGGTTGTATCCTTCAGCCTCAGCCCACATCTCTCTTTCTCTCCTCCTTCATTCCTCCTCCCTTTGCTCTTTTCATCCATATGTCTCTTTCAGAATTCTCTGTCTGTTTTTAATGACAAATGTTTCAGTGTAAATCCAAATCCAATAGGCTGTAATGCCAGTAAGAGTGTGAATGTGCAGCCATCTCTATTGGTAGAGTCAGACGCCAATCTCCAAAATGCTTCTGATTGGACCAGTGGTGTTGGACTTTTTAGCTCACTGTGTGTCGCAGTGTGTCAAATGTGTGAATGTGTTTGTTCTGGCTGCTGTTCCTGATGTCAGAATAAAAACCCTCTGTCTCTCATGCAGTCTGGCTCACTGGGAGACATCTGGGTCACCAGTGCCTCCCACTCGACCCCTTCAGAATTGGCTGATTGTCAAATATTATGTTATCATGGACACTGATTCATCAGCATCTTCTCTCCTTTGTCCTGCAGGTGGGGTGATTCAAATGACGAGGGAACTTTCTGGATATGTTATAACTCTTAGTGAGCATCAGTGTGTTGATCCATGGCCATGAGCTGGGTGGGGTCATGAAGTGAAGATAGCTTCTAACGCGCGCACACACATTGAGGAGGACCAGTCACTCTCAGACATGTACACAGATAGACATATGGACTGGACTGGAGAATTACAACACACACATTGAGGAGGACCAGTCTCTCTCATGTGCAGACTGAGGGACTGGGCTGGAGAATTAAAGCATTGTATTGTGTATGTGTGTGAGAGAGAGAAATTATAAATGGACTGCATTTATATAGCGCTTTTCTACTCCTACGAGTACTCAAAGCACTTTACATTGTATGCCTCACATTCGCCCATACACACACATGCACTCACACACATACATTCACACACATGCACTCACACACATACATTCACACACATACATTCACACACATGCACTCATACATGGTGGTGGAGGCTACCATGCAAGGTGCCAACCTGCCACCGGGAGGAATTTGGGGTTCAGTATCTTGCTCAAGGACACTTGGATGGGGTCAGCCAGAGGGGGGCACGAATCTGCAACCCTCCAGTTGCCGAACAGCACCTCTACCACCTGCGGCACAATCTCCCCATGAAAGAGAGAGGGTGAGAGAAAGTGTCATTATATTAGAATTGTAGGAGTGTGTTTATTACATTTGGGTGTACTCTAGCCTGTCTCTTTGTGTGTGTGTGTGTGTGTGTGTGTGTGTGTGTGTGTGTGTGTGTGTTCTGACTGCCTTTGCACTTAATTGCATGTGTGTGTATTCTACCCTTTGTGGGTTTTCATTTGCTCTGCCTCTGCTGTGTAACATGTAGTGGTTTGATAGTCATTAATAAAGGCTTCCTGTGTGTGTGTGTGTGTGTGTGTGTGTGTGTGTGTGTGTTGTGATTTGATAGCCATTAATAAAGACTTCCTATGAAAAGTGTGTGTGTGTGTGTGTGTGTTATGAATTGATAGCAATTAATAAAGGCTTCCTATGAAGTGTGTGTGTGTGTTATGATTTGATAGCCATTAATAAAGGCTTCCTATGAAAAGTGTGTGTTATGAATTGATAGCAATTAATAAAGGCTTCCTATGAAGAGAGAGAGTGTGTGTGTGTTATGATTTGATAGCCATTAATGAAGGCTTCTTATGAAGAGTATGTGTGTGTGTGTTATGATTTGATAGCCATTAATAAAGGCTTCCTATGAAGAGTGTGTGTGTGTGTGTGTTGTGATTTGATAGCCATTAATAAAGGCTTCCTATGAAGAGTGTGTGTGTGTGTGTTATGATTTGATAGCCATTAATAAAGGCTTCCTATGAAGAGTGTGTGTGTGTGTTATGATTTGATAGTCATTAATAAAGGCTTCCTATGAAGTGTGTTTGTGTGTGTTGGGATTTGATAGCCATTAATAAAGGCTTCCTATGAAGAGTACCATGGATGTTTCTTCTTTTATTTTCAGATCACTTCTCCATTGAGCACTTTCACCTTTGCCTCATGAATATGGATTTCTACATTATGCTGTGTGTGTTAGAAATCCAGTGGATGGATGGATGCAGAGCTGGGAGCAGCTCCTGAAACTCTTGCCACAAGCAGGGCACAGATATCCAGGGATTTTCCCTGTTGGCATCCTCTGCTGGATCTACACTTGAGTTTGACCACCAAATCTTTTTCTACACTCACAACACTGTGTGTGTCTGTGCGTGTGTGTGTGTGGTTGTGTTGCGTGTGCGTGTGTGATTGTGTGTGTGTGAGCTCAACCAGCTTGGGCACTGACATGAGATGGCAAAGTAGCCTAGTCTCAAGTTCTTGTTGAGATTTTGAGAGCTCTGTCCAGGGATGAAAGAGTTTCTCTTTGACATTATTCACAGAATACAAGCAGCATAATGATGGTTGGAGATGCTTCATAACATGGCATTTTTAAAAGAGCTGATGGACACGTTGAATGAGAGCACAAGGAAAATTGTCAGTGTCAATGGGTCAATGGGTGACTCGTGACCAATTGTCACATGATGAGAGGTGTGGTCTACAGCTCACAGTTACACCCACAGTTCAGAGGTAAATCTCCTGGTGTTCCCATCACCAGGTCAGAACTGAAGAAGCCTTTTGGATGAAAGGGGAAACTTCAAGCTCCAATCCAGTTGCATAGAACTGAACACCTTCTGCTGAAAAACTGCAGCAGATTTGAAGCAAGACGGAAATCTGACAAAATCTGATTCTAATTGTTTATTGATCTATTCAAGGCCCTGTAGACATTTCATTTGCTTGTTTTTTTTTCCATCACATAAGTGACCAATATCAATAACAACATCTGATGGAACTGAGAGGAATCAGATGCATTGTGGGATACCATACGCCTGTCTTGTGCGGAGTGAATCTTGAATCTTTGCGTTCAGATGAGCTATTTGTCCACAGGCACAGGCACACACAGAGCACTGATGAGGCTTTTCCCCCGGATGGACCCGCTGATGGACCTTCAAGTCCTCATGCACTCCCAACACTGGGGTGGCTTCTCCCTCTGTGGGAACGGACGACCTGGTGAACACGGGGACTGGCTGGGCTGCTGAAGCACTTTGGACATGTTCTGTTGAGAGCACTTCTCTCCACAGGACAAGTTCTGGTGCAGTTGAAGAGAAGCCAAGGTGCCAAAGGCTCTTCATTCCACACTGAGAGAGAGAGACGAGTGGTGTGTTTTGTCTCCAGTGGGCCTCCTCTGATGGATGCAGAGCTGGGAGCTCTGCCACAAGCAGGACACAGATATCACACAGGGTTTTTCCCTGTTGGGGACCACCAAAGCTTTTCCCACACTCACAACACTGTGTGTGTGGTGGTGCGTGTGCATGTGTGACTGTGTGTGTGTGTGACTGTGTGTGTGTGTGATTGTGTGTGTGAGCTCAACCAGCTTGGGTTTCCTTCTCTTCTTCACTATTCAGCTCTCTGATTGTGTGTGTGTGTGTGTGTGTCTGTGTGATTGGCCAGTTTCTGACCAAACTGGCCAGAAATTAATTAAACTTCAAATTCAACTTACATTCCTTCTAGAAAATGACAACAATCCACTTAGAAATGAGCTAGCCCACTAATATTGTAAACAAGCACCTTCAGAACGTAACTACCAGGGCAGTGTGAACTTGTGCACAGTGAGGTTGGAGCTCACTCTGATGGACGGCAAGCTGGGAGCAGCTCCTGACACTCTTGCCACAAGGGGATCCTTTGGTGGATCTTCAGTTGATGCTTATCACCCGAGCTTTTCTCGCGCTCTGAACATCGGTTCCTTAGTGAACGGACTGGGGAACAGAGAGACTGGCAGTACACAGATAGGGCTTTTCTCCTGTGGGAACTGTGGCCATTGGTGAAGCTTGTCTCTTCATAGTCCATGCTGATGCATCTTGTCTTAACGATTCACATCCTGGTGCTCTCTAAGACGTGCCACGGTTCTAAAAGCCTTTCTACACCAAGATGTCTAACCAGTTGCCCACAGAAAAGCACTTGAGCTTTAAGGATAATCAGAAAAACAACCTCATGAGACTCATGAAGCGTCATTAAAATTTAGCATCAGTAACATTTATAATTTGCTGATCATTTTGTACTATAATGTGTTTCTTAAACCCCAGGGCTATTTTGAAGCTGCCTGGCTCTTCTGTTTCTGTGGACTGTCTGTCCATGTTTATGTTGTGAACAGTGCTCTTATTAAGATGCAAATACAAATAGTTTAACCATAAAGACTCTGGGGAAAATCTACAATATATTGTAGTACTTTTTTTTTTTCTTTTTTTCATGTACCACATTCTGTGCTTTAAAAGGGTTGATAGGTTAGTTATTTTACCATAGTGCAGATGAGTGCATTGTGCCACTTATTTAGGTCAGCAGAAACACCATGGGGCAAGCAATTCCCCCATCACTGTCTTATCCTGGTGGACCAGACACTCACTTTACTTTCACTTTGTGCCAAGGGTTTAGATACTCTTGATAGGTATATGTTTACTTTAATGGTGGGTAGGCCGGCAAAGCCTCATATTCTTAAAATTGGAAATAGTAAGATATTTACATGGAGTGCACTGCCTATTCAGTTTAACATGCAGACTACAGGATAGATCTACAGGATTAGAGAACTACAGAGATAGTGAGAGACGTAATGAGAGTGAAAAACGGCATCTTGATCAGTCGGGATATACAGTCCCTGGCAAAAATTATGGAATCACCAGTCTTGGAGGATGTTCATTCAGTTGTTTAATTTTGTAGAAAAAAGGCTGATCACGGACATGACACAAAACTAAAGTCATTTCAAATGGCAACTTTCTGGCTTTAAGAATTACTAAAAGAAACAAAGGAAAAAAACGTGGTAGTCAGTAACAGTTACTTTTCTAGACCAAGCATAGGGAAAAAAATATGGAATCACTCAAATCCAAGGAAACATTTATGGAATCATGAAAAACAAAGAAACAAAAGAACACTTCAACACACTACTAGTGCTTTATTGCACCACCTCTGGCTTTTATAACAGCTTGCAGTCTCTGAGGCATGGACTTACTGATGCCCACTGAGATTTTAGACACAGCTGACTGTGAACAACCAACATCTTTTGAAACATTTTTTGATGATCTACCCTCTTTAAGGAGTTTGATAATTCTCTCCTTTGTTTCAATGGACATCTCTTGTGTTGGTGCCATGATTCATGTCAATCCACTTGGTGGAACAGCTCTCCAAGGTGTGATCACTCTTGACAGGGTTGTGACACCCTCACATTAATTTAGTGTTTTTTTCACATTTACACGTTATTCACAAGTGCACATACATGCATTACATATAATGGTTATATATCATGAATATTGTGCAAATGTACTTACCTGTGTAATGATATGTGGTTTCTTAGTTTTTTTTATTTGTAATAAATTTGCATGTTGTCATTATGGGGTGTTGTGTGTAGAATTGTGAGGAAAAAAATAATTGAATCCATTTTGGAATAAGGCTGTAAGATAAAATATGGAAAGAGTGAAGTGCTGTGAATACTTTCCGGATGCACTGTATGCTATGGGATGTTTCATGATGGCCTCGTCCGCCCGCAAGTCCTTCACCGCGCGCCCAAGCTTACTTAGGTGGTTCCGGCAGCTGAAGGGAGGGACCGGAGAGATGCAGCATGTGCAGATGTGCTTAGTGTGTTTGTGGCGCCAGTGTCCTGAGCTGCAGCCACTATAATTACAGACACAGGCCTCCTTTAAATTGCTGTTTTTTCCACTAAAGGTGGTGGTAGTGGTTTACATTAATCGGTGGAGTTAAAACTTAATGCTGCCTGAAAAATAAGCTGCACTGGATCTGTTCATGGTGCGCGCGACTCCAACAAGGGGACGCGTTGGTTAAGTTTGCTGCTGTCTTTCGCGAGACACTACGCTACGGAGTGGGTGAGATCTATTCTTTTTTGTATTTTTTGCGTGGTATACCACTGGGACAAGCGATCGTTTTTTTGGTGCTGGATCATTGTTTTTTCCTTTCATGGCGTTTCCGAACTGTGGATTATTCGTGTGGCCTACATGCTTCCTGGAATTGAGAGACTGTAGCGCGTCACTCACAAGCAGGTGCTTCTTCAGGGGGTTTATTCATCGGAATCAGTGCTTTCATTTAGTTTGGACATTTAGTCTAAATCGTGTGGGCTTGGGGGAGGATAGGGGCTTGGATTTGAGTGATTGTCATGGAAAACCAACCAAACCGACTGGAGTAGAGTAGAATAGAGTAGAGTTGAGTAGAGTAGTGTAGAGTAGAGTTGTATTGAGTCGAGCTGATACTATGTCATGGAGAAGCGCCATTATACAGTAATGGTTTATTACTCTACTGAATCGTATTATACAGTAATGGTCTATTACTCAGAATCAGACACACACACACACACACACACACACTGACCTGTTTCTCTTTAAATCTTAATTCCACACATCTTTGCCTTTCTGTGTGTCTGTCTGTGTCTGTCCATCATGCCCCAGTGTGTGATAAGTGAAAGGGTTAATCACACAGTGAGCTCAACTACAGAAACCAGATCAGCTGGTTTTAATGGCTCTCTAAATATGTACTTCATGTCAGGGACTGCAGGTGTCTAACTAGTTGCCCACATAAAAGCACCTGAGCTTCAAGGAAAGGGATACTTGGAAAATCAAACCCATGAAACACTCATAATCACTGTAAGTTGTTAAATAGAAATGGTATTTTTGAACGGAAATTGTTTACAGTAGCTTTAGAGTGAAGATGAAAATAAATTCATTGGTTGCTGACTTGATAGTGCATATCAGTGTAGTCTACTGACTTGTTGTGGAGTTAAATATGATGTCTACTGACTTGTTGTGGAGTTAAATATGATGTCTACTGACTTGTGGAGTTAAGTATGATGTCTACTGACTTGTGGAGTAAAGTATGATGACTACTGACTTGTGGAGTAAAGTATGATGACTATTGACTTGTTGTGGAGTGGAGTATGTCCATCCCATTCCACGTCATGTGACCCCATAC
The DNA here is from genome assembly GCA_027481765.1 of Tenualosa thibaudeaui. Lineage (NCBI taxonomy): Eukaryota > Metazoa > Chordata > Actinopteri > Clupeiformes > Clupeidae > Tenualosa > Tenualosa thibaudeaui. The sequence goes on along the minus strand of JAIFZK010000177.1, from coordinate 172,074 downwards.
ATTGGAATCAGAGCAGATGTTCAACTTATGGTTCCAAGTAAGAAATGTCAGAAGTAGAGAAGAGGGTTATTATTCATATTTCTCCTGTGGGAAAAGTGACCCTCATGATTAAAGCCTGTCCCCTGTATAGCTAAAGCAGGGCTGTTCAGGAAGCCCATACTGTGCTGAGGTCAGTGCAGTGAGTCTGTGAGAGTTTATCTAGTAGCACCAGAGGAGATAAAGGCTGACTCCAGATCGGCATGGTGATTCATGTAATTTTAAAAAAATCATGTGATTCATGTGGAAGCCTGTCTAGAAAAGTTCTATTCAAAAATGTCTGTAGAGAAATGTCGGTGGAATGTGTTCTTCTTACCTTCTGATTTTACACTCATAAAGCACCATTAACAGTTAGCACGAGTAACATTAATAATTTCTTGATCATTTTGTACTATAATGTGTTTCTTAATAATAATAATAATAATAATAATAATAATAGTCATCATCATCATAATTGTTGTCCTATGGACAGACTCCCCCACCTGAGCTGTGGATCTCTGCAGCTCCTCCAGAGTCCTCCAGGGTGTCTTGGCTGCGTCTCTGATCAGTGCTCTCCTTGTTCGACATGTAAGTTTCGGTGGACGGACATGTCTCAGTAGGTATGCAGTTGTGCCATACTCTTTCCATTTCTTGATGATGGATTGAACAGTGCTCCGTGAGATGTTCAAAGCTTGGGAAATATTTTTATAACCTAACCCTGCTTTAAACTTCTCCACAACTTTATCCCTGACCTGTTTGGTGTGTTCCTTGGACTTCATGATGCTGCACTGACCATTGTCCTCTTAGCGAACCTGTGAGGCCGTCACAGACCAGCTGTATTTATACTAAGGTTAGATTACACACAGGTGGACTCCATTTAATCATTAGGTCAACAGCTGATCATTCAGCAATCATCAGGCAACCTCTGAAGGCAACTGGTTGCACTCAACCTTTTGCACGCCACATTTTTCAGTTTTTTATTTTTAAAAAAATAGAAAGTCATGTATAATTTTCCTTCTACTTCACAATTGTGAACCACTTTGTGTTGGTCTTTCACATAAAATGCCAATAAAATATATTTATGTTTGTGGTCAGAACGTGACAAAATGTGGAAAAATTCAAGGGGTATGAATACCTTTTCAAGCCACTGTAAACAGTTTGGTTATAACAGTCTTTGGTGTAGGACTCTGACATCAGACATAAACAGTTTGGTTATAACAGTCTTTGCTGTAGGGCTCTGTCAAACCGTTATGGTAACAGTGCTTGGTGCAGGCTCCTCATGACCGGTGTAGTAGTGAGCCGTTCTCAATTCCTGCCAATGAAAGAAGGTGGAGGTGTAGATTTTCCCCTAACATTGAGACAAGGACCAGCTGATGGCGGTGGCTGAAAGAGGCCTTAATGCAGATGGAGTTTTGAAGATGAGCTGAAGACCAACACTGCGTTGGCTGGAGGGGGAAACATCAGTCTGTACTTCTGGGGTGTTGAGACTGGGACCAGTTGGTGGTGTCTGAAGGAGATACTGAAACCCAAGCATCCCAGGCCCAAATGTTAAGACAAGGAAAAACAGAATGCTGATGGATGTCAGAAGTTGGCATAGTGTGGGGAGCAGAGAGAGGTGTTAGCCCAGTGGTTCCCAACCTTTTTTGGCCTGTGACCCCATTTTGACATCAAACATTTGTTGGTGACCACAATAGACATTTTTTCTATAATTAATTTAGTAGTTAATTACTTTCATTATGTTTATTATACCATGTTGAAAATGTGAATGTGATGGCTGAGCCTGCAGACCTCGCTGCAGCCTTTCAAAGTCAGGTGATGGGTAGACAGCGCGCATCTCATCTCTGACGTAACATCCAGTTAGGAACGGTACTTTGACTTCATACACACAAGGGAACTTAGCTTCACATAAGTATGTGCTTCCAAAAGGAATCAGTCGTTTTAGAGTGAGATCTCTGGGTACTCATCTCTGGCTCCAAACCAGAATTCCTCCACTCGAACTCGCGAATGTAATTGCTAATGCATTTTGTCACGCGACAGATCAATCAGCTGTTCAACTGCGGTGGCAGGAAGGTCCACTGCGGCTGCATCACAGTAAAATGGATTCCTCACCCAGTCAAACTTTGACATATCCACATCTGGGAAATACGTGGCGAAGTGCTCTTCTGGATGTTTCAGGTGGCCGCACATCTCCTTTGTGGAACACTTATCGATACTGTTGTCTTTTAAAAACTTGCTTAACTTGGGAAAGGGGGTGAAGTTTGCCTTTAACAGACTTTCTCTCCAGTATGCGAATTTCACCCTGAATCCATCTATACGATCACTCATTTGCATGACGTTCTTGTTTTTCCCCTGCATGCTTGTGTTAAATTCGTTTAGCTTTCCAAAGATATCCGTTACATATGCAAGGAGGCACATTTTATCCTGGTCACACAAAAAGTCCACGAAATCAGTTTCTTTCACATCCATTTAAAACACCAACAGTTCGTTTCTCAGCTTGAAAAAACGCTCCAACGTGTTACCTCTCGACAACCACCGTGCCTCTGTGAGAAAAAGTAAATTTTCATACTCAGAGCCCATATCGGTGCATAGCTTTGCGACCAGACGTGCTCGCAGAGGATGTGTCTTGATGTACTTCACCATGGTCACAACTTGTTGCAGTATGCCTGCGATGGGCGCACTCAGTTCTTTAGATACCTTTTTTTTTTGCGGTGAATCATGCAGTGATTCCACAGGGCAGTTGGTGCTCGCTGCATGATGAGTGTTTGCAAACCATTTCGCCGTCCCGCCATTGACGGAGCTCCGTCTGTCAGTTTTTGAGCTTCTTCATAGTCTTAGAAAAGTGGTAGCTAACCTCAAAAGAGGCTTTCTGTGCCCGCTCACTAATGGTCCCGGCTTTTTTGAAGTACACTCGCTGCTTATTGAGCTCGGCACATTTCTTTTCAAAAAAAAGTTCTTGGTTTACCGACATGTTCTTTATGTGTTGTCTCAAAGTGCCATTTTAACTTGTTCGGTTTGAGACTCTCGGAAGACAGCACCACACAGCAGACATTTCGGCCTTTCTTCGTTTCTTTCCATGACGCTTGTAAACCCATACTGAAGAAAACTTTCGTCATATTCCCTCTGTCTTTTTGTTGGCGGTTCACATCTTGTTTAAGGTGCCATACGGGCGAAGAAATCTCTCCATTTTTGTTTTCTGTTGTGACTGCACTTGTGTATGTAACAGTGTTGCTTCCACTTGCACTCAGCTTTTCACATATTCTGATGGAATAGTGCTTGAATACTGGCCTCTAGTGGTAGAACTGCTTGCCTCTCTCAGCGTTGTTATTTAAGATTATATGTGGTGTTTTAATCATAATATTAATTAGTACCTGTATTTTTTTTTCACTAGACATTTCATGCGACCCCATGTGAATTCCAAGCGACCCCACGTGGGGTCACGACCCCTAGGTTGACAAACGCTGTGTTAGCCAGACTAATTTAAAGCACAATCCAGACTTCCTGTTGGTCAGAAGGAATTGTAAGAGTGAACAACATTTATTGGATAGAAGCATCATCATCATTGGAATCATCACCATCATCATCATCATCACCTCCACCTTAATTACCAGACTCAGGGTCCAGTTCAAAAAGCATGCTGACCATATAGACACAGCAGAAAACACACACATAGTAAAAGAGTGCAATAAAACACAACAATCTTATAAAATACACTCATACCAGGATCTCCACTTACATGACTGGTACTTTATAGTTATTAGTGTTATACTAATATAGTTATTAGTATTAGTGTTGCCTCCTTCAGATACACAAATCTGTACCAATCTTTGCTTTGCTGTGATTGGCTAGCTGAATGAATAAATGAAATAAACTAGGAGTTTTCCCAGTAAAGCTCATGCCCAAAGGTTACCATGACTTTTGTACTGATATGTGATCTGTGTATGTGGGTCTTTGCCTCTGTTTTTCAGTGTAAGACCAGCAGAGGGAGAGCCCAGGAAAAGAGGCTGTTTGACTAAAATGAGTTCCTGTGAGAAAGAGGACAGTGACTCTGACCCTTTGGGGTAAGACAGTTAGGATAAAAATGATATATTGGTTCTTTCTTTACTTGTGTGTTTGTTGGTTGTGCTGTGATTCTGTTAGAACTACAATATAATTATGACCAAATGAAATAATATCTGTGTGTGTGTTTGTGATTCTTCATTTTTATACAAAGTAGCATCATTTCGGTCAGGCAAACAAAAGTGTAGGACTGAATATTTCTCTAAGCAATAATTCAGTGGGTTATGCCGTTTTTACCACGGCTAAGGGGAGTTTTTTGGCACAACGCATAGCGGACACGTACCAGCAAAACTCACAGCCTTGAGTGGCTTATTTAAATGTTTGTGTGTTTGTGTGTGTGTGTGTGGTCCTTCTAGTCAGAGTCACTGTATTTTTTAATTATTATTATTATTATTAGTAGTAGTATTATTTGTGTGTGTGTGTGTGTGTGTGTGTGTGTGTGTGTGTGTGTGTGTGTGTGTGTGTGTGTGTGTGTGTGAACTACAGGCCCATCCATCAGAAGAGATCACACTCTCCTGTACCAAGCTGTGTGTCCATGAAGAGTGACCAGTCCATGGAACAACCACTCAGATTTGGAGGAGGAGAAGATCCTGCTGGTCAGAGGTGGGTATCAGTTTGAGATTTACACTGGAAATACAATCATCAGTGCAAAGATCTGACACATTTGTGTGTGTGTGTGTGTGTTTGTGTGTGTATATGTGTGTGTCTGTGTGTTTGTGTGTATGTATGTGTGTGTGTATGTTTGTGTGTGTGTGTATGTGTGTATGTATGTGTGTGTGTATGTTTGTGTGTGTGTGTGTGTGTAAGTGTGTGTGTGTGTGTGTGTTTGTGTGTGTGTGTGTGAAATACAGGTCCATCCGTCAGAAGAGATCACACTCTCCTGTACCAAGCTGTGTATCCATGAAGAGTGACGGGTCCATGGATCTTCCACTCGTGTTTGGAGGAGGAGAAGATCCTGCTGGTCAGAGGTGGGTATCAGTTTGAGATTTACACCAGAAATACAATCATCAGTGCAAAGATCTGACACATGTTTTGTGTGTGTGTGTGTTTGTGTTTGTATATGTGTGTGTCTGTGTGTTTGTGTGTATGTGTGTATGTGTGTGTGTGTTTGAGTGTGTATGTGTGTGTGTGTGTGTGTGTGTGTATGTGTGTGTGTTTGTGTGTGTGTGAAATACAGGTCCATCCGTCAGAAGAGATCACACTCTCCTGTACCAAGCTGTGTGTCCATGAAGAGTGACGGGTCCATGTACCAACCACTCAGATTTGGAGGAGGAGAAGATCCTGCTGGTCAGAGGTGGGTATCAGTTTGAGATTTAGACTGGAAATACAATCATCAGTGCAAAGATCTGACATATTTGTGTGTGTGTGTGTGTGTGTGTGTGTGTGTGTGTGTGTTTGTCTGTGTATATGTGTGTGTCTGTGTGTTTGTGTGTATGTATGTGTGTGTGTATGTGTGTATGTATGTGTGTGTGTGTGTGTGTGTGTGTATGTGTGTGTGTATGTGTGTGTGTGTGTGTGTGTGATACAGGCCCATCCATCAGAAGAGATCACATTCTCCTGTACCAAGCTGTGTGTCCATGAAGAGTAACCAGTCCATGGACCAACCACTCAGATTTGGAGGAGGAGAAGATCCTGCTGGTCAGAGGTGGGTATCAGTTTGAGATTTACACCAGAAATACAATCATCAGTGCAAAGACACATTTGTGTGTGTGTGTGTGTGTGTGTGTGTGTGTGTGTGTGTGTGTGTGTGTGTGTTTGTGTGTCTGTGTGTGTGTGTGTGTGTTTGTCTGTGTGTGTGTGTGTGTGTGTGTATCCCCCTCTAATGGTTATGTGTTTTATTGCAGCCCAAAGAAGAGTCGGTTCTCCTCCCCTGCAGTCAGCTGTGATTGGTCCAAAGACTTGCCAATCAACCTGAAAGGTGGAGACTCTTCTGCTGGAATGTAAGATTATAAGGATGGGTCTTCATACAATAGTTCTGCGGTCAAATAATTCAGTTTAAAGACATCAGATAGTGTATTTTATATCTGTTTATTTTGGATTGTTTATCTCAACTTAACATTGAAGCTAACTGTAATATGAAGTGTTTTATTACTGTAATATGAAACTGTGATATGTCCTATTGCCCCCACACAATGGCACCATTAACCACAGTGCTAATCTGCAAAATATTGAGGAAGAAAATCAACTCAAGAAGTTGTTCATGTTTGTGGCTGCAAAGATGTGGAGAGTCATGAGCATGACTCAAACTTTCATTTAAAATTATAATTAGTATAGTATAAGTGTGTGTACTCTTGATCCCGTGAGGGAAATTTGGTCTCTGCATTCATGCCAGTCGTGAATTAGTGAGACACACACAGCACACAGTGAACACACACTGAGGTGAAACACACACTAACCCAGAGCAGTGGGCTGCCTGCTACAGCGGTGCCTGGGGAGCAGTGAGGGGTTAGAGGCCTTACTCAAGGGAGCTGTGAGGGGTTAGTTAGGGATTTATTCGCATTGGATTTTACCTACCTGACTTTGTGGATTACGGCAAGTGAGGAATCTTAACTTCCAATGCATAAAGTGGTGAGGTTGTGCTTTCATGACTGATTTTGCTGGAGGATTACCATTGAGCAGTGGATTACTGTGGTGTTTGGAAACTATTAATTAAACAGACTTTGTATATATGCACTTTGACTTTTGGGACTAATGGGGTATTGGGGTTAAAAGACATTTCAGTTTGTTTTTGTTGAGTTTGGTTGTGGTTTAAAAGTCTCATTCGCATTGAAATTATAATTTGGAAAAGTATGGTATATTTTCATTGAGGTATAAACCTCATTTTCTTAACTAAGTAGCGTATTCGGGCTCGAGTGGCGAGTCTTTTGGTGGATTATTAATTTTCTAGCTCTGGTTTAAACTAGCATGGTTACCGTGGTCAGCTTCTGATACGCCCCTGCCTTAATATAGCATATAATATGTAACTTAATCAGCTTGTTAGTTGTAAGGTTGGTTTGTTACACA